>CM061921.1:123954136-124170296 GCA_031002005.1 Vandiemenella viatica | reverse complement strand
TATTTACACTTCTCACTAATTTCAAGTTGGACGTCCTGGAGAATGCGCACGCTCATTTCAAACAATGGGCTCACGTTCGATTCGTGCTGGGTGAGCGATACCTTGGCTACATTGTTTTCATCATCGGAGTAAACTTGGTACCTGTAACTTCCAACTTAATTATAGAAGTTGTAACATCACAGAGAGAATTACAGTGTAATAATATCGCAGGCATGCGGGAGGATTATCTCAGGAGTAAGAGAACAAAGGAGGTAGACGTTTTGTTTGGTTGAAAAAAAAGAGTGACAGAGCGTGTGCAGTATCAGATTGTATTGAGAATTAAATATATATATATATATCTGGTGGTTTGCGACGGCCTACGGTATCTGAGTGAACAAGAATGGAATAAACAGTAAATGTATCAATGATAGATTCTTTGATTTACGTTACATGGCTCAACGTGACAGATACGAACCTGCAGTTAAAAGTGGAAATTACGAAGAGTGTAATTAGCACGAAAACGCGCTAAAAAAACGATAAGTGGTGAAAGAAAAAGGAATCGTTTTAAGACAAACCACAATTGTCGAGTTGCTCCAACGAACTGAAGGTCAGCGATCGTAAACCGAGTTTTGGAAGGCGGAGGAAAGCAGAGACGTTGAGCGAAGACTACACTATACACGACGGTGGCGGCGCTTGGTGGCTGCTGAAGGAAATACTCAGTCAACACAGGAATTCATTCTGCGTGGGTGGAGCCATTGCTGAGCGGTAATAGCAGTCCGAGCGTTCCAGATAGCGGCGACGTCTCATCAAAAGGAAAGGAAGACCATTTTATTGATGCGCGCGCAAGCTGTCTAGCAGTTACCTCCCTAAAAAAAAAAAAAAAACATTCTTTGACATCATATCTCATCTTTTTGTCATCAGTGATGACAGATTAGCCTTGTCATAAAACTGACAAGGAAATAATTTTTTCTTTTGAGCAATAAATTTTTTTTACTGCTTAGGCAAGTGCTTGTGTAGTCAAGGAGTATCTTTGCATAGCTTGTAGTGTTGGTGTAGTTCCTTTTTTTCAGTATAGCTTAATATTGTTCTGGGTAAAATGAATAGTCAATCAAAAGAGGTTACTGTAGCACAGGAGGAAATTACTGAGCGTAGTGATGTGTCAGTAGTAGACATGCTTCGTGCATTTCAGGAAACATTTATGAGGTCCTTTCAGGAATTAAAGGACAATAATATTGCCTTTCAAAAGTCGGTTAAAGAGGAATTGATCCATTATAGGGAACTTTGTGTTCAACAAAATATTGAAATCTCTTCCAAACTGAACCGGTATCGTTCTGATTGGGAACAGGAAACAGGCGTCTTGCATGAGAACACGGAAACACTTAAGAAAAGAGTCGAGCGGATTGAAGGGACGGAATCTATTCATAGTGAAAGATTAATAAAGGTGGAAAATTACAGTAGGAATTTGGGAGAAAATCTTACGGGGAAGTACTCGATAGTAAAAGAGGAAGTTGACAAGGTGGCAGTAGGCGTTGAGAATTTACCATGCCAGGTGGAAAAAGTTAAGGCATCTACGACAGTGTGGGTGAGCGAAAGGTTGCAGGTGCAGGTACCGATTACTGTGGAGAAAGAGGTTGAGAAAAGTTTAAAGGTTCTAGTGCCCGAAGTTGTGAAGGAAGAAGTTGCTAAATGTCAAATTGCCCTAAATGTTAATTCAGTCAAGGCAGAACTGAAGAAGGTGACACGCGGCAGAGAAGAAAAATCAACCGGGATACGGGTAGTCTCGTGGGGAGACGCTAGATCCGTCAAGCACAGAAAGGAATGCTTTGGTTTGGAAATAACCCGTGACGTGATGGAACAAGAGACGGGCGATCAAGACATTCTTGATGAATTCTTCGATGTGTTTTCCGATGTGCCCGGACGCATTAGAGGCTACAGTTGTAAACTAAAGGTCAAATAAGGACTTTTTCTTTATGTCTTTGACTTTGGGAGTGGCAAATATAGCTTGGTTGTATTTCCCAAAGTTACCCACTGTCCACTGCAGGCCAAGCTATGTCAGTTTTGCGCGTAGCGTTTGCGTGTGCAGTGGTGCGTGTTCTGATATTTGTGTTTTTTTTTTAAATATCATATGTGTGTGTTTTCATGCTCTGATTTTTAAATTGGTGCTGAGTTTTCTATTTTGAACTTAGAATTAAGGAATCTGTGGCTTAATGTAATAAAATGTAGCCACGCAGCCACCAGATATTCATCTTTAAATGTTATACCAGTTATTCAATTTTACATATTATACCAGATGTTCATTTTATGTATATTGTGATGGGTGTTTTATGTGAATTACATTCAGATGTTAGTATATCAGAAGGTTTGATTTCGTGACGAAGTTTTGGGCTTTGTCAAGCCCGTCATTCGTCAAACCGCACCGGTTGGGATGTAACATCACAGAGAGAATTACAGTGTAATAATATCGCAGGCATGCGGGAGGATTATCTCAGGAGTAAGAGAACCAAGGAGGTAGACGTTTTGTTTGGTTGAAAAAAGAGTGACAGAGCGTGTGCAGTATCAGATTGTATTGAGAATTAAATATATATATATCTGGTGGTTTGCGACGGCCTACGGTATCTGAGTGAACAAGAATGGAATAAACAGTAAATGTATCAATGATAGATTCTTTGATTTACGTTACAAAATGTTGTAACATTTAATTAAGCTTGCTGATCTCTAGGCGTAGCAAAATTTGAGGGACATAGTGTCATTCAGAGCAAACGAAAAATAATAAATTATTTTTTAAAATATCGAAGCCGATATCCAGATTTCAGTATCGAAATATCGATATATCGGCCTAAAAAATATCACTCATAAATATCGATATTTTGAAAAAAATAATATCGATATTTCGATATATTATCAACAGTCCTAGGGGGGTGTAAACCAGGGTGCCAACTTGAAGGAGGCGGCAAAATCATGTTTGAAGGGCGGCGATTTAATAAGCGGAAACCTGTTTTCAGCTCTACTAGTACACTGGGCGCAGGGCGGCGACAACAATGAGTTTGGGCAACAATCGGGGCGGGGCAATAATGTGTTTGGCCGGCAGTCGGGCAGCGACAACAATGTGTTTGGCCAACAATCGAGGCGGCGACTCTTGGGGTCGGACGGCTAAAATGGGGGCTCCAATAATGTTGCAAGGGGCGGCATTCCCACAGTTTTTGCCCCGGCTTGAAAAATTCCTGGATATGCCACTGATAAAATTTTTAAATCATTTTTAGCCTTTCTGATCCCAAGCAATAAGGAGATTGCATAACAAACCAAAGAAAGTATTTATAGTTCACACACCTTAAAAAATCCACCCAACAACACTAACAGAAAAAGGGATATATTTTACACTGTTATTATAATCGTAAAAATAATAACAAAATTATAAATAGATGGGAACTAGCCTATAGCCGTAAGTATCATAAAATGTAAAATACAAAATAATCATTGAAAATTTAAATAAGTTATATTCGATGAAAAAACATCTGCCACTTTACGACTACTATTGAATACATTTAAAATATGTTAACATACCTTTTTATTAAAGTAGTTGATATTAGTGAGATGTATGGGTCTGAAGGGCAGCAGCAAGATTACTGATGTTAGGTTGCAAATTGGTAAGTTTTAGTCGCAAATCACCACGGTTTTTCCAAGTTCAGTCTGTTTCTCTGTTTTGTCAAAATAGCGTTCGCGTGGCTAAAGCCAGCTTCTACCATGTATGAAGTTGGTAATGCAAGTAAGAAAGATTCGGCTTCTGCTCTGAGCTTGGGGTATTTTGTAGCAACATTGTTATTGCTCCAAAATTCGCTGAGGTTTTTATTTTTAAACAACGCTTTAGCTTCCAGATCTACGCATATTTCAATCAGTTCATCTTCTAAGCCTGGTTCATTACCTTCATTATCAATTTTAACATCAAATGAAGAAGCAAATCATTCAGGAACATGCATGTTCTCCAAGTCTTCGAAACGTGCTTTGCAGTCATCTCTTAATTTATCGAGATGTTTAATATATATCTCCAAATCACGGTCGGGTATCTCTTCATTTTCTTTCAGTAGTCAAAAGTTTGAAAAATATTTAAAATCCGTACGTGCCAGTGAAGATTTTAACAGGTCCATTTTTAGTTGAAAGGCCATTATAATTGTTCGAGCTTGAACAATTGTAACATTTTTTCCTTGCAAAACGCTTCTGTTAAATTTCGAATAAAGATCTGCCAAATAGAACAGATGGTTCTTGCACTGTTTCAACTCGTCACATAGTAATGGATCCACATTCTTAAGACACTCTGCAGACGAGTCGTACAACTCTCTACAAACGATCACCTCTTGACAACCACCTTACCTCAGTGTGCAAAAGTAATTGATTGAAAGGTTCATCATTTTCTTCACATAACTTCGCAAACAGTCGGGAATTGAGAGGATGAGCTTTAATTTTATTAATTGACCTAATGCACACTTTTAGAGTTTCATGCAGCTCGCCACTAAACTTTTTGGCTACAAGATGCTGCCTGTGTAGGACACAGTGAACGGTACGTACTTTAGGAACCTTTTCCTTCAGAAAGACGAAAAAATCCACTATAACATACTACCAAAGCAGCTGCACCATCAGTAGCTACTGCAGTAATATTCCCGAAAGGAATGTTGTGCTTGTTCAAATAATCTTGCAATCATAAAAAAATTGTCTCACCTTTTGAATCAGTTTGAAGATATTAGCAAACAGAAATTCATCAACAGTGCCATTTAGGGATGGACTATGGAACCTAACATAAGCCATGAGAAGATTTGAACTTCCGAAAGTTGATTCGTCAAGTTGAATAGCAAACTTAAAATGCTGGAGCTCAGAGGTCAAAGTTCTTTCCACATCATCGGCCATTTCCTCTATACGTCGCTGCACAGTATTTGCACTCAATGGTATTCACTTTACAACTAGTTGAGAGTCTTTCTTCATAACATTTCAATTACATCTTTTATAGCTGGTATTATAATCTCTTCACCAATAGTGTACGGTTTGCCTTTCTTTGCTATGTTAAGAGAGATGCTGTAGGATGTCCTCAGTCCTCCTCCTCTGTCAGCGCTAGCAGATGATTTCAAATATGTAGCCTACTTAAATTTGGCCGAACTCTCAATTTCTCTTTTAGCATTTTGAAATACCCAAAATCTTTGTTTTTCTTATCAGAATGGATCCTTTCCAAGTGGTCTTTCATTTTCGCCGGCTTCATAGCATCATTGCTGAAAGTTTTTTTCACATAACAAGCACATAGGAATAGTTTCATTAGCAAAAGATGGCAAAAAAGCATATTTCAAATACTCGTGTGAATATTGTCTGCATATCTTCTTAGCACTGGTAGACGACATTGTAGGTATTAAACTAAGATTTATAATATGAACAACACGATACGATCGCAGCACAACAAAACAGCGGCAGTAAGAGACGCAACTTATTCCCGCACGAGCTATAAAGAACTGCCTGTTCTTTCTCAGAGTGCATTGTTGCTACTTTTTGCTAACAATAGATATCTAGACTTGGAACGAATAATAATTACATCTAAAAGTTACCTATTCAATAGAATTAGATAGGAAAAAGATAAAAAAGAAGTATCTAAATTTAATGGTTTTCGGTATATTACGATATTTTCTATGTAAAGGACAATATCGACATTTGGATATACAATACATAGAGTGGAAACCATACTGGAGTTTAACAGTGCAACTTGTGTATAATGAACCAGCAGCGTTCGCTTCCCCCCCTCCCGCCCCCCTCCCACCTCTGTGGCTTTACGAATCGTCGACAGCGCGGTCATTAGAGGCGGAATGGAACTGCGGACAAGGAACTGGAAGGAATTCGTTCATGGCTTTTTGGAGGAAGCATCCCGGCATTAGCCTTGAGTGATTTGGGGAAACCATGGAAAACCCAAATCCGGATGCCCGGACGGGGATTCGAACCGGTGTCCTCCCGAATATAAAATAGTTAAATACCCGAAGCAAATAAAAAATAAACTTTTAATAATTGTTGAGTTCTTCACGTAGCTTAGCTAAAATAAAATAATTGTGATGTTGAACTTCTTTCTTATCCCAAAGACGGACCTTAGAAGAGACACAATTCATAAATTGGTCTACATTCGTTTCTCACAGGAATAACCACTAGCAAACCAGCAATGCGAGTGAAGAGTAAAGCGGCGAAATCAAACAGATTGAATGCTAAGCTTTGCTCCATTATTACCTCACCGCTTTGCGCCCCAGTATGAGTCACCGCAACAATCCAAATGGTTTATTTGTTTTCGCTGCTTTGTTCTTCGCTCTCGTCGTTGCTATGCTCTCTGCTCCAGTATGTTTTCTCCTTAACACATACCTAAAGCGACGCAGGATTTATTAAAACTCAAGTTATAACGGGGTTAGTAAGTTATTTTGGATTTTTATTGGAATATTCCCATTTTTTTTCCCTAGACAATTTAATTGATCCTCATTATTATAAATCGACCCCCTTTCGACCCCCGTGTATTAATCGACCCCTGGAGAACTCTTATCGACCCCCAGGGGTCGATACCGACCACTTTGGGGACCCCTGGACTACACGGATGTTGTTGCAAACACGTCCGTACCTGACGGCCGCCGACAGCGGACTATCACTGAACGTTGGCACAGGAGCAGAGCGTTGCATGGTCCGATGAATCCCGATACCTTCTTCATCATGCCGATGGGAGGGTGCGAATCTGTCGTTTTTCAGGGGAACAGCTTTTTGACACCTGTACTGCGGAATGGAGACAAGCTGGTGGCGGCTCAATTGCGTTCTGGTGAATATTCACGTGGGCATCCATGGGTCCTGTGGACCTCGTGCAAGGCATCATGAAGGCCAATAAGTATCGTACACTGGTTGCAGAGCTCATACATCCCTTCATGAGGAACATGATTCCAAACGGCAGTGGCATTTTTCAACAAGATAATGCACTATGTCACAACGCCAGGAGTGTGATGGAGTTGGCCGAGGAACAAAATGGCGAATTTCAATTAATGTGCTGTCCCCCCAACTCGCCAGATTGAACCCGATCGAACACATCTCGGATGTTATTGAACGTGGTGTCAGAGCTCATCGCGTCCCTCACTGGAATTTACGGGAATCAAGTGGCTTGTGTCTGTAGATTTGGCGCAAACACTATCCAGCGAACTGCCAAGGCCTCATTGCTTCCATGCCAAAGGCGTCGCCGCTGTTATCCGTGCCAAAGGCGGAGATACCGGCTATTAGGCACGTAGTCATAATGTTCTGGCTGATCAGTGTATATCTACCAGCCACGAATCGGGCGGCTCTTCTTTGGAACTTCTCCAATGTCTCCATCAACCCTCTTTGATGGGTACCCTATATAGAACAACAATATTCTAACTGAGGACGCACTAATGCTTTGTAAGCAATCGGCTTATCTTCCGGTGTGCACTGTTTTAAATTACGACCTAGAAATCGGAGCATATGATTAACTTTCCCAGTTACCTTCTCGATATGTTCATTCCACAACAAATTGTTACGAATTGTTAGCCCTAGGTATATAGCGGAATCTACCGTTCTAAACAGCAATATTTCAAGTGAGGATGCACTAATGCTTTATATGCAATCGATTAACTTCCGATGTGCTCTGTTTTAAATTATGACCTAGAAATCAGTGCTTTCCCAATGTTGATTTCATGACAAATTATTATGCATTTTTACTCCTATATAGTTAGCGGAATCTACCGTTCTAAGGACAGTGGCATTAATTGTATATTGGGTGCTGAATGGTGTCACCTTTTTACTTATACGCATGAATAGGAATTTTTTAGCGTTTAACTCCAACAGACAATCTTTACACTATGCGATTATTTTTATAATACCGTCTTTTAACAAAGCGCAGTCGTCCTGGGTTTTTATTTCACGATAAATAACAGCATCATCATCAAATAATCTTTTTTCCCACTTATTACGTCGCACAAATCATTAATGTATATGAGAAATAACACGCTCCCCTGGGTAACCCTGAACCTCAGTCATGAACGTTCCCCGTCGAGAACCACACAATGTGTTCTACCAATCAGAAAGTCGCATATTTGTTCAAATATGCTATACCAAGTGAGGCCGCATTAGTGATTTTACTTCCGGTGCCATTTGCAATAAACTACTATCTTGGAAATAGAGCGTATGATTTGCTTTTCCGATTACATTTTCAATGTTTTCTTCCCACAACAGATTATTATGAAGTATTTAGCAGAATTTAGCGTAGTAAGGACTGTGTCATTAATTGTATATTCAGGGCCAAATAGTGTCAGCTTTTTACTTATATGAATGAACAGACAGTGTTTAACGTCTTCGCACCATACTATTAGGCCGGGCGCACATTGACGCGCAGTCGACGCAGCGCAGCGCAGCACAGTTTCTGTGTCTCTATGTTTTGGGGCGGAACAGCGCGTATTGAGACGCAGAGCAGGGCAGCGCAGTACTGCGCCGCACGTGGCCTGCGCGACGTTGTGATCACGACACAGAAACTGTGCCACGCAGCTCACTCGTGCCGGTTTTTGCCGTAACACTTCTTGCGTTATTTATAATCTTGCTTGACTTATAATCATTTTCAACCATGGAATAAGAAAAATTGATTAATCTGGTGCGTAACCAACCTGCTATTCACAATATCAGTCATAAAAAATACATAAAAATTAAATTTAAACAAGAGATTTGGACAATGAGCCCAACAAGTGGCGAGTAAATTCAGCATTTATTTATCATACAACTGTCCACTTACAATTTTCACTTTTCTTTTCTTTTTTTGAATTAATTTTTAATAAAACTTCGAAAAAGATTGATATACTGTATATAGGCTATTATCACATTATTTGTTTTCTTATTATTTGTACTACATCATTCAATAGTGTCCCCGAGAAACACTTAATTTGTTGACACTGCTTTTTTAGTTTCAAGTGTTTATGTTCTGTTATATAGTTTTCTTAAAAATATAATATGAAATAAAAGAGAGAAACATTCTTATAAATGTCATGTACCGTCAAACGCTAAATAATTAAATAAATAACCACGAAAATACAGCGAGATTTTCTTCAGTTGTAATAGATATTTGAGCTTTGTCGAGAAAATAACAGGTTACATTATGCCGTATATCTCCGCTCGAGTCATGCGGAAATTATCTTTTGAGAATTCTCTTGTCACTGCAAAAACCAGATGAGAGTTTCTTCTTTTCATATACTCACTTTTGCATAGTTTTATCTAACTGAGCTTCTGTTAAAGTAATAACAATTTTCCAAGCTCGGCATTCCAATCTGATTCAGAAATCAAAAATCGAGTTTTTGCATCGCCATGTTTTTGGTTACGCTTTATTGTCGGTTTTTCGCACAACACAATGCTTTGTAAACTGCCGCACGAAACTGCGTTCTAATATGCGCGAGTAACTGCCAGTCTGTGCTGCCCTGCCCTGCTCTGCGTTGCCCCTACTGCGCCACGCAGCTCAATGTGCGCCCCGGGTTACTGTCACTCCATCGGCTTGTGATAAAACGTAGTCAACCTAGGATTTTATTTCGCAATAAATAATAGCGACATTAGCAAATAATCTCATTTTCCCTTCCATTACGTTGCACAAATTATTTATGTTTGTGAAGAACCACAGGTACACCATCACAATTCACTGGGTGATGCCAACATTACTTAGGTTTATCAGTCAAGAACTATCCTTCACGAAGTCGGAAACACAATAAAATATTGGTCTCTACATGCAATAGCCATGATGTTTCGTATTACGAAACATCATGGCATAGCTTCTAAAGCTTTTTTTTTTTAAAAGTATAATAACTCTAAATAAACTTCAGAACGCCCATCTACCATACAGTAATAGTGGTGAATTAAAAGTGCAAGTTGTGTCTCTCAGCATCGGCTTTTTCTGAACCCTTCCTGTTTTTAGTTTAATAGTTCCCCTTCATCCAAAAAAAATCCATGAGGTTTGAATAGATGATATGTTGTAAAATTCTGCAAATATTGAAGTTAGCGAGATTATCCTACTATTGCAAGGACTATTAACAATCCCACTGCCAGGTCGGTAGCGTAGGGACTGGAGTGCTAGCTCCGCGTACCGAAGGTCGCCGGTTCGAGTCCGGCCGAGGGCATGGGTGTTTAGTGTTGTGTCTGTGAATGTCTTGTCCGTGTTGAAGTGTCCTTGTGTCAATACTTGATAGCAACAAATCACATTGAGCTGGCTGTATGGCCCAGTAGCCGAATTCCATAAAAAAAAAAAACAATCCCACTGTTTGGAATCGGTGGATAGAAGAGGGTTGTTCACAGCGGCGAGCGGGCACTTGGCCATCTTGTCCACATAGCCGTAACACACATCAACTGTGTTGCGGACATGTCGGCGTGATCCGTTCGACGCCATCCGCAGAGGGTTGCACTGGGGGTACGCATGGAGCACTGCCATTGCGTCCAGAAACCACCCTGTATAGGGCATGCAACGGCATCACTGGCGTGCTGAGAGTCAAGTCCTGCTCCAACTTCGCCTGCAGTGACTGCTCTGTAGGAGTTAAACAATACCAGGGTGAACGCAATCGGGGCTGATTGCATTGTTGTGCGGAATGGTGAACAAACTCTAAGTGTGATGGATTGGAGCGCCGTGGGCTATAACATACGATCTAATCTTGTACATATTGAAGGCAACACATACAGTAACAGTTACAAAAGTGTGGTATTAGAACCCTAGGCACTGCCTCAATGCTTCCCTGGATATGGTCGGTCTGCACATTGTTCATTCAGTACTTCTCGCAACCACTGTCGATGCTTTCTGGATGCTCCTAAAAACCACGTGGCGTTGTATTCTCCAGCAGCATGTCCAGGTACTACTTGATTCCATGCCATGACAACTAGAGACTCTGATTGCAGAACGTGGTGGTTTCATACCATGACAAATTCTCACGCGCAAAGTGCACGTAGAGTTATGTAATTATAATCATTTGTGTATTTTCACGTCCATAATATATGTAATAAATTTCATTGTAATCATATGGCTCCTTTTTGGTGTTGTAATTTTCACAAACATTACAGTATGTCCAGAGAGTCGGTTAGAGAAGTCAATGAAACAATGTTTGTCAGCACCAGTTATATGTAGTGAAGCCTTAAATTGCAGGAAGGTATCCTGCTGTTTCAAGAGTCAAGAAAACCATTTACGAAATAAACGTGATGTATCCTGTGCGGTGAAGATTTTCCAATAGTCTGTAAGAAAAGATTGTTGAGCCTGCTGTTAAGAAATATGTGAAATATAAGTGAACAGATTATCATACTAGATAAATTGTTTTATTTAAATTAGCCTGAGAGTCTTTTCACAATTGATTTGAGTTTCCTGAATCTTTGTGCTGGATGATAACAACTGTGACGTAAAACCAGGACAGAAGCAGTATGGTATCAGTGTGACAGTAATGGATCCAACCTATTTATTTTTCTGTTTGGATGTAGAAGTTTGACTTATTTCTATGCATAATGTCATTAAAACATCGTCAACTAGATATATCATCCCTTACATTCTATCCCTTTTTACTTTACTCGAACAGACGACTGGAACGTTTATTCTGTTCTAGATACCTTCATGATATTAAGTGAAACAGATTTATAAAGGATAAATAAAAATCGCACAGTAAAGAAAACAGGTTTATTGAATAAAATTTTTAGATATGTCAACAACAGATATGATGTAACAAAAGGATTCACAGAAGTCACTTACCATTCGCACGTCATCTCTACAAGTAACACTAGCCACGAAGCAATTGCTCTACACTATCTACAGCACATACAAACTAATCGCATGCCGCTTCTCAACTTGAGAAACATTGTATTTCCTATAACCTTCAATGCATTCCAAAGATATTAAAGGAATCTTTGAATTCACGCATGAATTACAAATACGCATTTAATTAATTAAAATGTGTTAGGTGGAAAACAGATTCGTTAACCTCGGTAGAAAATGCCTAAGAAAAGAACTGTAGGTTAACTTGAGAAAGAATAGTAGAATTCCATTCAAATCTTCCACAAAACTCTCATTCTTTCAGCCACACACGACTCACGGTCTAGACACTTTCACCGTCACAGAGTTGAATGTGATATGACTATCTTTCCTACACTGAATTACTGCAACATCACTTAAAACAAAACACGAAATGCTGTCACAGACATTCGAGCCTACCTGTTCACCTCCATCGTACGACCGTGATTGTATACGTGACGCGGTTTTTTGCTAATTCGTAATTACTATCGCCGTCGTCGAAGCGGCACGGTACGAATTACGATTACTGACTTCTATAACATCAAACAGCCGGAAGCCAGAACCGCTGACACAACAACACGTATGGAGGCTCAGAGATAACTTAAACTTACTGCAAATTTTGATGAGAACATCTGTGGTGAAAATAACGATTCCCGGAGAAGCGCAAGTCACTTCATGCCGGGCACGAGTTGCCGACAGAAGTATCAAGTCATCCGCTTCCCACTGTGGGCCCTCAGTCAGTAATAGAAACGAAACCGCTTCGCGTGCAACTTTGAGCAGGTTCTAGAGAAGAAAGAGCGAGGTCCGTGGAAGACAGGCTGCGTCACGCGAGAGGCAGCGCCACGGCGGCGGTGGCGACGGCGACAACTAGCCAGCTGGGTGTCAGCGTGGAGACGGCCGCCTCGGGCACCTTCACCTCCACCTCCGCCAACTTGAAGATGGACAGCAGCAGGTGCGACTGCAGCTCGGGGTGGCGCCCGTTGATCTTGTCGCTGATGTCCTGGAGCGGACCCGAGCACTCCTCCTATCAACAACATTAAAACTCCTTGACGTCTCGTACACGGAATCACTGAAAATGGATAAAAAATATTGTGATTCACATGCTAATTTTCACTCCCTAGTGGAAGATGCAACATATCTCTTGAAAGAGGTTGGGCATACTGCGGCTTTATTGAAATGCAAGAGGACAGTCATCCCTGTGAAACTATATGGTGCAGGAACAGAAATATTCTACATCTACGTCAATTCGCTGTGTAACACGCAACTGTTGAAATAGGTACAGCAGCTAATTTCCATTATCTAGTCTCCTCTGTCTAAATATATATTGTGCTGAGTAACTTTCAGACACATTTGGATGGGCGACGCATAGGGATGCCATTATTGTTGCATGATTAAGAAATGCGACATCAAGGAAGATCTTGTGCTGACTTAGATGTCTGTCGATTTGAATGTGTGGCCAGTGGGCGATGCCACTAATGCACGTGTCTCGGATGTTCCGTGCCAAGGTCCACATGAGTGACAACGGAGAAATTCCGCTCACGCCAGGACCTCGCGGCCAGGACCACGAGAAATTACTCGTGGGGTGACCGTGGCTGTGTGCCGACGTGCGCCTGATAGCCACAGGGTTCTTCGCCGGTCGTGTACCGCGCGGCCGCGTCTGGAACGTGACGACTAGAGATGGGCAGGTCCGAGATTTTAAAGGATTCGGGTCCGGATGTACATCCAGCGCTGCGGATCTGCATCCAGGTTCCGTGTCCGGCGGACCTGTATGGGTCCGGCTCTGCAATCGGGCGGGCGGAGTGTACGGCGGAACTGGATGTGTACGGACCTACATCCATTACGTGTCCGGCGGAACTGCATGGGTCCGGATCTACAATCGGGCGGGCGGAGTGTATGGCGGAACTGGATGTGTACGGACCTACATCCAGTAATACATGTCCGGCGGAGCTGTATGGGTCCGAACCTACAATTGAGCGTATGATGGATACAAATCCGACCAAGGAGAACTGCAGTATGAGTTATATCGTGTTCATCTAAAATTTCTGTGGGCTTCTATAAGAATGAAATGAAATCATTTCTTAATAATATTTAAATGCTACTAAAATTTTTTTTTAAAAAATCGAAATTATTTGTTAATTTTTTTTTTTTTTACTAAAAATGAAATTATTCAAGTCTCAACATTTTGAGATAATTATTGCCTTTCCACAATATACCAGCTTAAGAAACAGTGTATTATAAATGAACAAAAAACAAAATTGCAAGTATAACTTATTTTAAATTGTGAGCGAGAAATTATATTATGTTATATTATGTATAGTGTTTTCCTCTGTATACTTTGTGAAACTGTTTTGATTGAGTGAATAAAACATTGTCGTGAGTGCTAAATCGAGTGCGGTACAATGCATTTTAATTAATCAGTAATATTTATGTTTTGCCAGCTACCGTAACGTGTTTTTGGTGCTTTCAAAATCTTTATTTTATTTTGTGCAATTTCAAAAACTTTTAATTTCTTAGCAATTTTATTTCCAATTTAGTTTAAAGTATTTTTAAACAAGATTTAATTCTTAGTAATAATAACCGATTGTTTGAGCCATTGTTAGACGTTCTAGAAACGGCTGGATGTGAGGTTTTTTTTTTCTTCTTTTTTTTTCAATGTTGGATTATAAAATATTGCTGTAAAAGCGGTCAGCAGAGTCGCTCGCAATAATGCCACATAATCATATTTATATATACATTACTAGCTGTTACCCGCGACATCGTACGCTTGGATTTAGGATTTGATTGCTAGAATTGGATATACAAAGCTGAAAATTATCTAAGATGTCCCAAACAACAATGAGTCGGCATAATATAACGGGAACGCCATCGATATACCATTCTACCTTCGAACCTGTCTCATGACTAAAACTTATTCATATCGGAAAAAGTATCCTATTTCGTTCCTAAATATACAAAGTTTTTCCTTGTCATCGGTATACACATATAGTCGTCAAAACGCAAAAAAAAGATGGAAACTCACTTTCGCATATACGATATTATTAGTTTAGATCACACAAAAACTAACTGTGGAACCAGTATACCGTAAATAAAGTAAACGCTTAGGGCACTATTCTACCGCCAAAGGCTTGCCAGAACATGGTATCCTTACTATAAAATCCTAGGCTTGGCTCAAACTATGAAAAACAATACATAAAAATATATGCAGCCAATGGGATTTGAACCCAAAGCCACGCTGAAGTTATCTTAGTAAGTTAGTAAGCAAGCGCGTTACCGCTACGCTATCCTACCATAGCTGAATTCAGTTGCGCATTAGAAATATACTTAGATATTATGCATTTGTCTTTCACAGTTAGTCTTCTTAATTTAATGACAATATGTTCTTATGTATACATAATATAGTATCCCATCTCGATCCTAATGTCAAACAGCATCTCCATGTCAAATTTCATCACGATCGGAATATCCGTTTAGCACAATAAATGTAACAAACAGACATAAACACAAACAGAGTTACTTTCGCATTTATAATATTAGTATAGATATGTATAATGTTCCTTGGAAACCCTACGAACCGTGTTTCTGTAATAAAGATATGTTAAATGTGTTATCTAATTTGTCCTTAAGCCATTAAGAATAGAGAAAGTTAAAAATTCTAGAGACTTTGTGACTAATCAAACTGAACGTTAAAAGTTTAATAAGACTGCAACGCATTAAAATCACAAGTTAAATTATAAGTCGATTCTTATTTAACACGTAAAACACTCCTCACCTTACAAGTATGAACCTGACCAATAAGAAAGTACTACCGGGTTTTAGCTACCCATTGACATTTAATAGTTATTGTAATTATCTACTAGTAGTCAGCCATTAAGAAATAGTTTTTCATTTATAATCTTATCTTTAAACAGAACTGTAATCGAATCGTACAGTAAATGACATTAAACTCTTCAGAACATCCGGTTTCAAATCGGAACTGTAATGAAAAATTGCGTTCCAGCTCCGCGTTGCAGGTCCGGCCGTGGTTCAACCTACGGCCACGCGAGAACTGTGGCGCTGTTACAGGTCCGGCTGGAAGCAGATCCGACAAGCGCTCGGATGTACATCCATCCCTAGCGCAAGTGATACGGGTCCGCGGAACTGCATCCATCCGGACCTACCCATCTCTAGTGACGACCCTCACTGCAGTGTGTGTGAGCTCCACTGTGTTAGCGCGTGAAAGTTTTACACGCCTATCCAGGCTGTTGTGTTCAAGTGCTGAGAAGCTGCGACTTCCGCGTACCGCCACGCTGCCGTACTCACCCAATCCAGGACGCCGGACTTATGCTTTCACCTCGTCCTGGCAATGTAAATGTTGTGATAACGTGACCATTATGCCCCCGCCCAGAAAACTCCCTGAGCCTGTTAATATGCAAGTTGTAGACGGCTTCTGCATTATTCTGTTCCTTCCGGTGCCGCATTGTGAGAGATCTTATGCTCTCGCCGACAGTTCGTGTTAGCTAGTCGTGGCATATCATTGACTGAGAATAATAACGTTAATGAAATAACCGCACGCCACGTCTTGACTTTTTGCACCAGTTATTATCGTGTGGTTATTGTTTGTTTGTACCAGGAGTACCAATTATGTCGACCATGAGATTCTAGTAATTATCGGAATCCTTTGTGTAGAATTAAATGTTACAAAATGTAGTTTTCTGTAATTATTTGGCGAAGGGTATGAACCCCTCTCTATTCCTAGTATAAAAGTTAACTTAGTACATTTATGGTCCATCCTTATTGGTGATAGCGGGAAAATGAGTGACTGTAGCATTAAAACGTCCGTTTCACGGGCTGAAAGATAACAATATGTTGGTGGAGAAGTATTTCACTGCAGTCTCAAATGGAAGGGGATGATCGCTTGTTAGACATTAAACACTAGCTTATTAAGTCTGTTAGCAGCCACAAAACTCGTGGCTTCTCTCTCACAAATCTCTTGCTGCTCCGTACTATCGAATAGCTGTTAGCAGGCGATTATTTCGTATAGTGTCGACTGGTTTCTGAAAAACCAGAGAAATGGCATTAAGTTCCATTATTTTCTGAAAAGATAAAACCACCTGTGTGTTACAGGCTATCTTCTTCAAAAATTCCAGTTGGTTATAAATAATTAATTTTTATTGATCCTAAACTTTCACTCTATTGAAGCATATATCATACTGGAGAACTCTACTGCGGAAATCTGCAGGTAAATCACGGAATCTCTTTGATCTCCTTTTTTTAAAATCTGAGATACGATCGGAAGCTGTTTTGGTATCTAAAAAAAAGAAGCATTCATATAAATTTAACACAATGTAAATAATGTGTGACAGTAATTAATCCGGAGTTCTGCGAGGGTATAAAATACTGAAGTTCGGTTGAAAATATTAATATCAGTATCTAAGTTCTTACTGTCCTCTGTTATTCTGGGAACTTGAACCTCGGTGGATATTAGACCACTTCAGCGTATGACTATGTTTTTATCCCTAATTATGCATGAAAGACGATTCCACATCCTTTTAGTGGTGCTTCATTTTGCTTCCAATTAATTTAATTCGTAAGTTAGGTATGTTGTGAATGACTCCTGTCAATGTTTTTCCTTTGTATTTGCTCTTTAGTGTAGTTGGTTTTACAATTGCACTTATTGCTTCGCTATCGCTTAATCCTGTAGGTAGATCAGACATCTTCGAACAAGAGTTGCCAATTTCTAAAAACGTGATCTAGTATGTAATTATTATTGTTCGTAGAGATAAGGACGCAGCATGGCAACGCTACCATAATATAATTTCTGGATATCAGAAACGCCTATGACAAAGAGTTGGGAGAAAGCATATAGAACGATCTGAGTAAGAGAGGAGTGAATGAAGGGGCCATCGAAAAAATAGGAAATGTCTATAAAAATAAGAAAAGAGTGTCAATAAAGAAGGCAGGTGGCTATTAGACAAAGAAGAGAGTGAGACAGGAAAGTGTTCTGCTCCTTATTGTACTGCATTAAATCATAGCAGAGTCCCAGTAGAGTTGAAAGTGATGGCGCATGCAGTTTGCAGAAAACAGAACACGATATAGAGAAATAATTGCAAAAATTTTCAAATGAAATGGAAAAGCATTGTTTAAAAACCAATATAGCAAATATTAAGATAATCAAGAAACGTAGAAAAATTAATGAAATAATGGATTTGATGGATAAGTGATCACAAAGCTGTAATTGCTACAGTAAAACTAACAACCACGCGCAGAAAGAGAAAAGAGAAGATCGTTTACAGATTCGAAAAGGCTTCAAAAGAGTGTTTTAGAGCGTATTTGAGGCATAATTACCACACCTTCTTAGTAGCAGGAGGCACCGTTGAAGAGAGGTGGCATCGATTCCTACATATACTCGGGGAAGGTATGAACTTACATATAACGAAACGGTCAATCAGGGAAGAGAACGATCTCTCATGGTACACAGGTTAAAAGGTTACTCAAGAAGCAAAGGAAGATACATGCACGATCAAAAAGGACGATGCATCGGACTGATTTAGATAAGTTAGAGGAGATACGGGGACGTGTTAAGAATGCGATGCGTGAGGCCTTTAATCACTTTCGTGAAAATTCTCTCTCTAAGAGCCTCACTGAAAACCCTAAGAAATTTTGGGGTCGTATGTAAAAAAAGCTAGTTGTAGTGGGAACAATAAGGCAGTTCTAATAAAAGACGGACGGGAAGTTGAAGACATCCGCGACAAGGCTACCGTATTTAACACCGAATTCAAAAATTCATTCACGCGAGAAAACATGGAAAACATCCCCACTTTACCACATCGTGTGGAATTAGAGATGGATCCGATAGAAATTGATAGCGTAGGAATTGTAAAGCAATTAAAACTCCTGAAGTGGGGTAAAGCGCCGGGTCCCGATGGTATACCGGTAAGAGTATTTTCTGAATACGCGGAGGATATTGAACCATTTCTGTCAGATATATTCCGTAAATCACTAGAAGAGAGAAAAGTACCTTCTAGCTGGAAAATAGCCCAGGTAATTCCCGTTTTTAAGAAAGGAGATCGGAGTGATCCTAGGAATTATCGACCCATATCTCTAACATCGGTCTGCAGCAGAATTCTGGAACATGTCATATGCTCGAACATAATGAAGTTTCTATATGAGAACGAGTTACTTACGCCATGTCAACACGGATTTCGGAAGAAGAGATCGTGTGAAACACAATTGGCCCTATTTTTCCACGACATAATGAAAGTTATCGATGCAGGTTCGCAAGTTGATGCAGCTTTTTTGGATTTTCAGAAAGCTTTTGATTCTGTGCCACACAACCGACTTTTAGCGAAGATTCGAGCTTACGGTATTTCGGCTCAGATTTGCGAGTGGATACGTGATTTTCTAACTGGTCGATCACAGTATGTCGTTGTTGACGGAGAAGCCTCTTCTAAGATAAATGTTACTTCGGGCGTTCCTCAAGGAAGTGTAATAGGTCCACTTCTTTTCTTAATATTTATAAACGATCTAGGTGACAACGTCAAATGCTGGTTGCGATTGTTTGCCAAGGATGCGGTTATCTACAGGGAAATAAGGTGCTCCGACGATTGCTTAGAAATTCAGCGTGATTTGGATGCTATTTTCGATTGGTGCCGTAAATGGCAGCTTACACTGAATTGCAAAAAGTGCAAGGCATTGCGGATAAGTAACAAGAAGAATCAGTTTGTTCACAAGTACAAAATAAACAATTCAGCTGTTGACATGGTTAATTGCGTGAAGTATATGAGGGTGATAGTACAAAGCAACATGAAATGGGACATGCACATAACTTCCGTCGTAGGCAAGGCTAATTCTAAATTACGATTCATAGGTCGTATTTTGAGGAATTGTAATGCTCAAACAAAGGAGATAGCGTATAAAACACTAGTACGTCCGCATCTGGATAACTGTTGTGGGGTTTGGGATCCGTATCGCAAGGTTCTGATTGACTCAGTTGAGAGGGTGCAGAGGAAAGCCGCTAGATTCCTGACTTCTTGTTACAGCCCTTACGAAAGCGTCACAGAATTGATACATAGATTGGGCTGGGATAGTTTGGAAGACAGATGACGTAGCTTGCGTTCGAATTTATTGGAGAATATGCAAAAAAAAAAAAAAAAAAAAAAATTCCAGTGCAATGAAATACTTCTTCCGCCAACCTATTTAGGTCGCAATGACCGGAGGGATAAGATTAGAGAAATAAGATGCCGTACTGATACTTATATGTATTCCTTCTTTCCTCGCACTATTCGGGATTGGAATGGGCGGGTTTAGGATTGGTGCTTAGCACCCTCTGCCACCCACAGTGTTTGTGATTTGCAGAGTATGGATGTAGATGTAGATGTAAATTTACATTTTTCTTAGTTTATGACTTTACCTCTTATCGACGTCGAAGTGATTAGAGGCGGAAGACAGGCGGCAAGAAATAGGAAGGAATTCCATCATGTATTTTTGCAGGAACCATCTCGGAATTCACCTGGAGTGATCTAGGGAATCCATGGAAAACCGAAATATGGACGGCCGAACCTGCGACCTCCCGAAAGTGAGGCCAGAGCGTTACCGCTCACCCACCACGCTCGGTATGAATTTCTACATCTACATCTACATTTCCAGGGAAATAAACACAATATCCATTACCTGGGAAGTAAGGTAACCACCAATGGAAAATAAATGAATTAGAGGAAAGAACGAGAAAGCGTTGTCAATTCTATCAACTGGTAACCGACTTTAAATTTGTATGGAACACAGGGAAAAATGTAAGAACATCTTCATATAAAATGTACTACCAGCCCATTCTGATGTATGGTGTAGAAACTTGGAATTGGACGGAGAGAAATATCAATAGATAGCAGTCAGCAGAGATTAGGTTCGAAAGAGGTGTAGGAGATAATCGCTACGAAGGAACAAAAAAACAAAAAACAAAAAAACCATTAGAGACAGATTAAATTGGAGCCAGGAGAATTAATGAAGTAGAAGCTGTTGGCTTAGACACATGATAAGAATGGACGAGAAAGAATGCCGAAGACAACGCTTGAGAAATAGGAGATAGGAAGGAGACGAGTAAGAAGACCACGGAGACGATGCAGAGGAGTGGTCGAGGTTCGTCGCAGTGTGACGGTGTTTGTAAGTATGGAAGACTGTAATGGGGCTTGTTTTCAGTGCAGAGTGTTTTTTGTGTTATGAAACAAGAGTGCCGGTCCATCCAACGACTACTATTCCAAAATACACTAAGAGAAAGACAACGTCCTTAATCGACGGAATCATCAGCATATGCCCTCACTCCTTAAGCAAATCATCAAATGGTGAAGGATGTGTCTGACGAAATTTCACAGGTTGGTGTATTACCTGTTTACATGACCGGCGTGACAGTAACAGCACAGCTTCAACCAGTCACGTAACAGTGCTTACAGCTTTCTTTAGAGCTCATCAAGCCTGCCATAATCACCGACCTCAGGCAGAGGCATTCTATCACTGACGGTCGCACTTTATTCACCGTCTGTCTGCTGCAGGGGTTCGCAACGTTTCTCGTACCACGCCCCCTTAAGCCAAAGCAATTTTATTATTAATAAGGTAAACGCCTACTTTTCATTGCTAACAATGAAATGTCAGAGAAAACTCACTAACAAAGGACAACTTTGATCGCGAACGCTCGGAAGCGCACGAAAACATGCTAAATTAACAAGATATGAAGTAAATTATATGTAATTCAATGACGTCAGTCTATCATTCCATTTTCATCAACATTGCCAAAAACTCTTTGCTTAAAGTACTTAATATAGCGCAAAACACGCATATACAGAAGTACCACACACCTGATAGTGCTTATATTAGTCCTCAAAGTGCAGATACGCGATTTCAATTAGGTGGTTGAAACAAAGTGGAGGAGAACAATGTGCACACCCCACTATAGCCACGCTAGCACATCCCAATTCACTTTCGCATTCACTAAATCCAATATCAAAATCCATACTAATTACATTTTCAATTGATGATGTTCGCATTTCAATGCCATGACCTGGATTTCCCCAAGCATATTGCAACATAGGCTTGTACGTAGGTGTAGCAAATTGACTGTAAATCACGGAGTGAAGTTTCATGATGAAATAACGATCATGTAACTTCACTTGTGGTTTGTCACATTGTATTCTTCCAAAATCAGTAATCCTTCTGATATAGAGCATATATTGCCGAAAGAAGTAAACATCAAGGAGTTTAGCCATATTTTGTTGTTTTCGGTGGCAATATCTTCAGCATAACATGTTTGTTTGGAAAAGTTGCACCTGACCAGGAATCACACAACAGTACGCTCTTTTCATGGCTCTTAAATAGAAGACAAGTTCAGAAATTACACACACCACTGTTTTGTTTATAATCGCTTATTATTATAAATATGTTTTCATGTGGTTCCGAGATTTCGAGGTCAAAGATGCGCATGCTGTTGGGAAGGAGCGCCTAATCCACTACTCAACCAAGAAAACAGGAGGGTCGCTACTTCCTGGACCCGCACCTCGCACATCAGGGAGCACTGTTACACCTGACTTTGATATCAGTTTTTAAATCAATCAGGATTGTGACTCACCACCTCCCTGAACTAGGGCGGCTGCATCTGACTCCTTTGGAGGCAACAAGAGTACCCGCCGCTTCCGCCTAGCCTGAATAAAGCAAAGTTACCTCACCGAGCGTGGTGGGTGAACGGTTAACGTTCTGGCCTCGCATTCGGGAGGACGCGGGTTCGAATGCCCGTCCGGGCATCCAGATTTGGGTTTTTCTTGCTTTCCCCAAATCCATCCAGGCGAATGCCGGGATGCTTCCTTCAAAAAGGCCATGGTCGAATTCCTTCCCGCTCCTTGTCCCTGTCCCATCCCGCCTCTAATGAACTTAGCCGTCGACGAGACGTAAAGCAATAAGTAAAAAAAAAAGAAGTTACCTCCGAATTACGGGAATAAACCGTTTCATAACAACCGTATGATAAAGTGCAAATTTTGTATCACTAGTGAAACAATGGTAGATAACATTCCCGTGAAACTGTAACCTATGCTACTTCGCATCTAGAGATCGAGGTGACAAAACGTGGTACTTCCGCCTCCTAAGGTAAATCGTTTGAAGTTACAACGCAATCCTTCTCAGTGAATGTCGTCTAATCGACGCCGTAAGCATATTGGATTAACGGAGAGCAACAATTCGAAGTAGAATGCGAACAAGCAAGCTTTGCCAACGGGCAAGGACACGTTTGCGACTTCCTAAAATGTGAGACTCGGCTGGGATTCGAAAGGGATGCCTTTGGCCCTATAGGAGAGAAGACAGTGAACACTACCCTTCACGTCAATAGTAAGAGTAACTCTCTACAAATTTCGTAACTGCTTATTTTTACTACGCTGTGGTCATAAACACAGTGGAAATCATTCATAAGCTGTGATAATCAAGTATATTTCTGTTCTAAATGATCATTCAGACACAGGTAGACTCCTATTTTTTGTATTATATATATAAGTGTTGATGCCGATCCTGATGTTTCATGAAATGACACTGTTCCTTACTCTGTTTGATCTCACTATATCTTATGAAACCGTAAATGAGATTCATACGTTTATAATGTTTCGAAATAAACGCAGTAAGGACATTTTATCTGAAATTGTTGGTTTTTTCCTACTAAAATGTTAATAAATATTGGAAATTTAAATCAAAAAACTTCTATAAGTTTCGTAATATAGTATTAGAAGGTTGTCGCTATGGAGCTTTAAGGTCCAGCGTTGGAATCCCGCTGCAATCGGGATTTTTGTTTGTTTTTTCAAATGACATAAGACAGTTCATGTATTTTGTTGTATTGATTCCATCAGTGTATGTTTTCCATTCGACACATACATAACAGGACGCCACTGCATTTCACTGAAATCTCTCATGTCCAAGGATAGACACGAATCGGTAACACGTCCAACCCAACACCAGCGCGGTAGCCTGTTTCATGTAATGCAATGCTCTGTAAAGCATCTTCCAGTATTACCAACATTCCATAGAATAACAGACCAACAACTTATATAGCTGCATCTTAGACAGTAAACACCCCCAATATCTCTAGTACAGTTCCATACTCTCCTCTCCCCCCCCCCTCAAATCTTGCTGCATAAAATTTTGCGGATATTTTCAATGTTAAGGAGATAACATATGAGGAAGTGATTATCGAGTGACCAGCTAAGCAAAGGATCAATTGAGTTAACTGGCTTAATTTTATTTTTTTTTTTTTTTTTTTTTTTTTTTTTTTTTTTTGCAGCACACTTTTGCCTGAAATCAAGTGCCAGCTTGTGATCAAGGTCATCTTTACCCTTCCAAGCATCTCCCTCAATTTTCCCACCAATATCATTCCATGTTTCATCGCCTATATAGGCATTTTACACTCCCATGATTCTCTTCACCCTCCTTCTATCTTCCAATGAATCCCAGTCCAGCTCTTTTATCATATTAGCAACGATTGTGTTTTGTGGTAATTTCCAAACAAAAATCTGGTAGCCTTCGCCCCCTCCAACTCCTATATTTGATACCCAAAATGTGGGTCCCAAACTACACCCCCATATTCCAGTAGTGGTCTGACCAATGTTTTGTTCCCCAATTCCCTTACTTCACTTTCCCTGCCACCTGTACAATGAGTCCTGCCCACTTAAGTTTGCTATCAAATGTTTTGACAAGGAATTTCGACATTTCGAGTCTTCAATAAGTAGTTCCTTCCCCGCTTTATAATCATAACCAACCTTTAGTTCTTTTATCTGTGTACCTAATAAGCTGGCTCTTCTTTGAATTTATCTTCATCCCATTTTGACTCATCCAGCTGGTTATCCTATCTATCTACATCACCCAGCAGCTGTCTAGAGTCTTCTATTGTTTTGATCCTTTTGTATAACATTACGTCGTCTGCAAACAATCTAACTTCTGACAGTAAAACATTAACACAATCATTCATTAGAATAACGAATAATAATGTTCCCAATACACTACCCTATGGAACTCCCATGTTCACTCCTACTTCTTTTGATACCACATTTCCTACCCAATTTACTTTCTTTCTACTTTTAAGAATTCTTTTACCCAGCAAATCACCTTTTTATCAATTCCAATAGTGTTTACCTTATTTAGCACCATTTTATGATTCACTCTGTAAAAAGCCTTCGAAAGATCTACTGCTACACTATCAACTTGACCTCCCCTGTCGACTTCATCAGAAATATCTTGCATATAGCCTACTAACTGAGATTAGCATGAATACCCTTTTCTAAAGCCATGTTGCCGACTTGAAAATCACTTACGTTCCTCATAGACACGTCTATTATGGTTGAATATTAATCTCTCCATTAATTTTCCTACCACTGATGTCAAGCTGATTGGCCTATAGTTTTCGACCCTATTTGTCTACGCTCCTTTATGGACCGGAACTACAATCGCACTCTTCCAGTCATTTGGTAAACATCAAGTATCCAGACTCAGTTTAAATAATGTTTCAAGATAAGATACAATGTCCCATCCTACTATCTTTAAGGCATCCGTAGTAATATTATCAACACCAGCCCCTTTATGATTTTTGAGATTCCTTAGTTCCTTCATGATATCTTCGTATTTAATTTCAAATTTTCTAATCTGCTCACCTTCAACTGTGTGGATAGGCTCGTTTTCTGATATAACCCCTACCGTTCCTGAACTGTTGTTCCTAATGGTCTTACTGAACCAGTTCCTTAATAACTCTGCCTTTTTTAAATCATCAGTTACTTCTTCAAAATCCTTATCTACAGGGTGAGTCAAAAGTCGCAGTACACACTTTTATTTCAAAAACTCTGCAGGAATTGGGAAACCTGAATATTCCAGTAAGGTATTGGTGAGGTGGTCTATCTTTTAAGGTATGTACCGAACATGGGCACCATCTTGAAATCGGCCATCTTGAATCTAAGTCAATTTTTTTAAATGGAAAGGGGGTCGTGTGACACATCAAATAACATCAGACTTTTCTCACAAGTTCATTCCTGTAAACAGATTTGAAATAGCAGTTGTGGTTCAAAAGTTACATAGCTTTTTTGTTGCAGATAACTGAAGATGGCTTTGACCAAGGAGGAGAGAATTGAAATCATTTTGATGTCTGGAGAACGAAGTTTCCGTGTCATAGCTGCAGATTTTAACAACCGGCACGCAGAAACACCTCCAATTTCACACAACACTATCAGGTGCTTAATTTCCAAATTCCGAGAAACTGGGACTGTGGCTGACAAGGCACGGAGTGGCCGTCCAAAAAGTGCTACTGACGAGACAACCTCAACAATGGTTTTGGCGTCCTTCGTGAAGAGCCCATAACGCAGCACACGACGTTTGTCAGCAGAATGTGGAATCAGCCAGTCATCGATCATACGAATCCTTCATGCACCTGACAGTGTTGTGTGAAATTGGACGTCTTTCTGCGTGCCGGTTGTTAAAATCTGCAGCTATGACACGGAAACTTCGTTCTCCAAACATCAAAATGATTTCAATTCTCTCCTCGTTGGTCAAAGCCATCTTCAGTTATCTGCAACAAAAAAGCTATGTAACTTTTGAACCGCAACTGCTATTTCAAATATGTTTACAGGAATGAACTTGTGAGAAAATTCTGATGTTATTTGATGTGTCACACGACCACATTTCCATTTAAAAAAATTGACTTAGATTCAAGATGGCCGATTTCAAGATGACGCCCATGTTCGGTACATACCGTAAAAGATAGACCACTTCAACAATACCTTACTGGAATATTCAGGTTTCCCAATTTTGAAATAAAAGGGTGTACTGCGACTTTTGACTCACTCTGTATAACTGTCTCAACACCCTGTCTTCCCCTCAGTTTCCTGGTATAGCTATAGAAGTTTCTAGATGCTTTAGTCAGAGGTCCCCCTGCTCCAATAATATTCTTCATAAATTGATCTTTAGCCAGTTTATTTGACATTATTAATTCCTGGTTTAGTTGTTTCAAAAATTCCCTACTGCCTTGCTGTTTCTTAACTCTGTCATGTTCTCGTCTCAACAACCTTTTCAACCTCCTCACCTCCCTATTATAGTATGTATGTACTTATCTTTGTTTTCTGTTTTGGAATAAACATTTTTTCACCCATTTTTATTATTGCCTTGAACTCTTCCCACTTCGTCTCCACTGTACTTGTGCCATTTTTCCATTGAATAAAATTAACCCTGAAATATCTTTTCAGTTCCAAAATTTGTGCCTTTTTATAATTGTATCTATTTACCCCTTCAATTCTGGCCACATGTTTACTGAATCCCCTTATATCCATCAAAACTGCATTGTTATCACTTATTCCTTCAGTTACTTGATACCCGATTAGGTTATCATCAGGCTTTATAAGGACGATATCCAACATCTTTTGTCCCCTTGTTTTCTGCTTAATCACCTATGTAAAGCCTCTTTCCCTTATCAAGGTATTTGCAAATCTCTCTTCCTTTGTGTTATTAATCCCATTTCCTACCCATTTACACCTGGTAAGTTTAAATCCCCACCAACAATGACCATTCTATGCTCACTTCTGAACTCTGAATATGAATTTAGTTTCGCCCCAAGAGCCTCAACTTTTTCATTCTTCCACTACGGTATGCAGCGAACACCCTGACGTTTACTTTTTTTTATTTCCCTAGAAGTCTACGCCAAGTAACGCATGGTCATGATTTCTGAACACCAGTGAACTGTGGTAGTCTTTGCTAACCAGTATAAATTTCCCTCACCCAGTTGCACCTCCATCTCTTTGTAACCATCGGAAAAAACCTAATTGTCTAGTACTCATTCCTTTAACCAGGACTCTACCCCTACAACTACTTGAGGTTCGTGTATTTCTATTAAGTTTTGCAAACTCCATTGCTTTGTTCATTATGCTTTTACGGTTTACCAGTAACACTCTTATCACTGGCTTTGTGATATTTTCGGCCCCAACATTTGCCTTCCCAGATCTGCTCCCCTCTGTTATTGTTTCAATAGCTTGTTCTATATCTTTAGTGTTGGTGATTTTTCTAACTAGGGATCTATACTCAGTATCCCTTTGATTACCAATTTGTATCCCCTCACCAGCAGCCCCTAAAGCCCCTAATCTAAAACAGGCATAGTCCACATGAAGTGGGCTCCCTTACAGCTTTATCTGACAACTCAGAATGTATTCCCTTGCCACTCCTATTTAGTGAAACCCTACCTACTAGTGGTCTCCACAAGCACCACCCCACGACAGAACAAATGCTGTTCCCAAGCAGCTCCTCCGTTTACAAATTTACCCGGCTGGTCATAGCGAATCAGAAGTTTTGTATGCCGCCGAAACATTGTTGGTGAATGCCGATGAAGGACATTTGGGAGAATCTGAGAGTAAAGAGTGAAAAGTTATCAGAGAAATTCCAACTTCAAGAATGGCGTCCATCAAAAGAGATCCAACAAAGATGTCTACAGCAAAATATCACTGAAACAATCCGCAAAAGAAAAGCATGATTCTATGGTCACCTCAAACTAATGAAGAAATACAGACTAAGAAAATCTTTAATTTATTTGATTCAAACCCCAAAACTGTAATATCTTAGTTTTTAAATACTAAATACTAATAATACTTTATTTGTTGGTAGATGTTTTCGACAGATATCTTTTTCGGAAGAAGTTAGTGACAAACCGAGATGAACACTTCAAAAGAAGCGGGGTACCCCTTGGACAGAAGAGGGCAAACAGGCACATCCAAAACGAATGAAGGACTTCTGGACCCAAAAGAAGATGAAACTCGCTGCCAATACCAAGAGGGCTTAACGTGGTCCTAGATGGCCCCAAAGAATATGTACCACTCCAATACATATTACTCCAAATAAGAACTTTTTTATAATTTTCTACTTCGCTACTGTAGTATTAACAATTACAGTATTTATAAAAATAAAAAAAACGAGTTGCTCTCTAAAATTTACTATTTATAATGCAGCTCCACCAAACCTCCTCCCACACGCGGGCATTCTGACATTTGTCCGGTCATGTGAATCTGAAAATTTGGCAAGCCTGCTTGTATCACAAGAGGAATGCCTAGCAAATTAAAGTAAGAAATCATTGTTACTAGAAAACTTCCCCTTTTCGGCGGCATACCAGGTCGTTTGCGAGTACAACTCTTGGATGTCTCGATACATCTCATTCTACGGAAGAAACTCTAAGGTCTGATAGATGAAAAGCAATAGAAATTGGTACGATTCACAAGGTGTGTACTCCTCTTGTAATGATAAACGATCAAGAAGCACCATTTATACGTGCTGAAATTTGTTACCTATATGGAGAAATATTTAACCAGAGACTGTTAAAGGGAGCAATCATTGCTATCTCTCAAGTGCATTCAGAGGGGCTGCACATATTGATTACAAGTTGCAGTACACTAAAATAATTTTCAAAAAACATAAAAATCGCCTTCAGAAAAGCACACTAAAAATTTTAAAATAGCTTTATACCGTGCTTAGAAGAAAGTAAATCTAAATGGACAGTATTTTACATCACTGTTATTGAATTTTTTATATTAATCAGTTATTTTTGGAGTCGGGCCAGCTGTCACATCGCGAAGATCGAATTACGGAACTTTATTTGGTGTTCGAGGCGATACGAACAAAAATTCCGAACATTTTAAAGCATGTAGTGAGGCAGATATTGTTATTGCAGAAGAGAGTTTAGGGAAACAAATTAGGCAGTATTACAATCTGTGGTTCGGCAGCGCTGGTTGTCCAGTCATATCTCTGGCACTACGGTGTCAGTTGGCAGGCTGCATCACGCAGTAAATGCTTTACAGTTACTAAAACATCGGCGTATCATCTGTATGTTTCAGTTTTGTTGAAACATGTTTCTAACATTAGTTGTAGGTTGTAGTAACAAGATTTTTCTGTATTATTGTTTTTATCTTTTTGTTTTTCTTACTTTCGCTGGCACCGACTCCAAAAATAACTAATTAATTCAATAACAGTAATGTAAAATATCGTCCATTTAGATTTGTTTTCTTTTAAGCAAGGTTTATTTTAAAAATTTTAGTATGCTTTTTTTTGAAGGCGGTTTTTATGTTTTTTTAAACAATTATTTAATTTTTAATTTTTTAGTGGTTTTATAGTTTGTTTTGTATATTAAATATGCCACAGCAGTTCTTATTTTGCGAACTTCATGGTAATTCAGTGGTTTCAAAAACATTCTGTCCTTATATGCCCCAACAACTTCCAGAACGAGGTGAATTGGATGCTGTGTTAAGGAATGTTAGGTTACATTTTGGTCCAGGCTGTGTTTCGACCTAATTGTAACATCAGTTTAAGCTGCCGCTCGATAATCGAAACATGTAACATCTGGGCATTAATAAATAGCATCACACACACAAATCTGTCTCTGGAATATACCTGTTAGTTCCGGAATCACACAAAAAATATAGATTTTTAATTGGTTTTCACAACGTGAAAGCTTGGGGTCCAAGATTGAATCTGAGATACATGTTGAGACATTAGGACACTTTTTATGATTATTCAGCCATGACTTAAAAATAGCTAAATTGATTTTGACGGTATTTAAAACTGTGGAATTTTGTAAAGAACACTGGAAATTAAAAGGGGTGGTGGTAAAGAGGACGAGGGATTGGGCTTTTGTATACCAAATGTAGACTGTCTTTTCTGATTGATTTAAACTGTACTTGTGTAAATTTCTATTGATATCAGATAAAAACTGTAGGTATGTATAAAAACAATTAAGGGTGGTAGAGGCGAAGTTTAGTTTGGTTTTTGTACAGCTAGTGTAGACAGTATGTTTCTCTTTGTTTTCAAGTATACATGTGAAAAGTTCCATTTAAACCAGATAAAAACTGTAGCTTTGTGTAAATAACAATTTAAAAAAATTAAATGGGGTAAGGGAGTGAGAGGTTGGGTTTTGTAAACAGAATGTGGACACTAAGTTTATTTTTATTTTAAGTATACATGTGCATTGTTCCATCTAAATCTCATAAAAACTGTGGGTATCTATAAAGAACATTGGAAATTAGGTGGGGTGGGGGCAGAAGGGAAGAGTTGGGCTTCTGCAACCAAATTTATATACAATTGTTCTGTATATTTTAAAGTATATGTGTACAAATTTCCTTCAGAATCGGATAGAAACTGTAGCTTTGTGTAGATTAAGGGGATGGAAACGGGGAGAGGGGTTTGGCTTCTCTAAACCAAATATAGACAGTATTTTTCTGTTTATTTTGAAGTATATATTTGCATACTTCCTTCAAAATCAGATAGAAACTGTAGCTTTATATAAATAACCTTGACAGTAATTAAAAGTGTAGAAAGGGGATAGGGTTGGCGTTTTTGTGAAAGTAATGTGGACAGTATTTTTCTTTTTCTCTTTGTTTTAAAGTATACACATGCGAAGTTCCACCAAAATCGGATTAAAATGTAGGTTTGTACAAAAATTAAGGGGTGTAAAAGGGGATCTAGGGAAGTTTTTTGATTTTTTGGTGCCGACTGTTATAAAGATCGGTCAAATGGTGTCGACTGTAGCTTTTTAAAAAGAAAATTGACAAAATTCAAGGTGGTGGAAACGGGGAGAGGGGTTCATTTTTTGCAAACCAAAAGTTGACATTATTTTTCACTTTGTTTTATGGTAAAAGTGTGCTAAGTTATATTTGAACCGGATAAAACCTGTGGGTTTGTATAAAAGTTAAGCAGTTTACTGTGGAGAGGGGATAGTTTTGGGATTTTTTCGTCAGAAACCTTCTTCGTGAAAAAAATACATATAAGCATGGTAATCGGTTAAACGGTGTCGACTGTAGCTTTTTATAAAGCACTTTGACAAAAATTAAGGGGGTGGATAGGGGGAGAGGGTTTCAGTTTTTTCAAACCAAAAGTTGGCAGTATTTTACTATTTATTTTGACTATACATATCCTATGTTCCATCGAAATCGGATAAAAAAATGTGGGTTTGTATAAAAATTAAGGGGTGTAAGGGGTAGAAGGGGTGGTTTCTCAATGAAATACATATGGGACCACTTTGAAGGGATACCCTATCCACTATAAAAATTTCATTTAAATCGGTTCAAAATTGGCGAAGATATCGCTGAACATACAAAATAATAATATTAAATATATATATATATATATACAGACGAATTGAGAACATCCCCCATTTTTTGAAGTCGGTTAAAAATCAAAGTGCAAAACGTCATGGGAGATCTTCTAATATCATTTTATCCGGTAAAATACAGCAACCCGAAGTGGCAATATTTCAACAAGTCGTTGGAAGTTCCATAAAGAAGTATTCAGCCACGCTTCCTCTACAGCTGAAAGTGTTGCCGGTGCAGGACGTTGTGCACGAATGACATTTCGATCATGTTCCATAAGGTTCGAAAGATTCATGTCTGGTAAGCTAGATATCTAAATATTTCTCCAGAACTGACTGGTACGTTCCTCAAACCTATCGTCAACGATATTGGCTTGGTAACATATTGTCGTCCTGGAAAATTTAATCGTTGTTTGGGAATATCGAGGCCATCAAAGGTTGAAAATTGTATTCAGGTATCTCAACATAATCATTTCCAGTAAATGGTTGGTTCGGTTTGACCAGAGGTCTCAGTCTATATAATGTAAACTCAGTCCATAATAAGATGGAATCACCACCAACATGCACAATGGTTTCCAACCTAGGTCCATGGACTTGTGGAGTTGAAACCTACCATCAGCTCATACAATCCGCAATCGTGACTCATCTGACCACGAAATCTTTTTCCAATCATCGTCTAGGATCCAACTGATAAGTTCACGAGACCAACAAAAGTTCTGCCGCCGATAGCGTTTTGTTAGCAGATGCATTCGTGCCAGTCTTTTGCTGGCATACCATATCAACGCCAAATTTCTTTGCACTGTGTGCTCGGAAACGTCTGTTGTACATTACACATCGAGTGTTGCCTGTCTGTCAACAGGTACACGTCGACGTGGAATTCGCATAGAGTGCATTTAATTTATTTCATCCCTAATTTGGAGACGAAATTAATATTATGTGTTTGTTAAAGGTCACTAAACTCGGTTACTGTTTTTGACGTCTACCCCACCTCACCATTTCAAAAATTGTAGACTATTTAGAAGACTAGATATTTCACAACCTGGATCTGAGGAGCGGCTATTATTATATTAAGGTATACCGAAAACTGCCTTCAGTGTACTCAACTGTCGTTACAAGTATATAAGAATTCTTTTCGGTTAAAAAAATAACCCTGCTACCTTCTATTCAGTAATGGACTGACTGAAGGGGAGTTAAAAAACATTCCATACATGTTATTTCTAGATGACGTAATAATCTTCTCAAAGGTCATAAGAGCGTATAAAAGACTAAAATCTGCCTTTGGCGGAAAATACTCGAAACTTTATTTACCTCTATATTCCTTAATACACAAGGACTGTGTATGTTATATAACCGCAATTTTCTGCTCTGTCCGAATAGAAATTTTTTTTTAGAAATAGTGGACGGATATTTTTTTTGTTACCCGCCCGAAGCACAGTCCAATGCTCTGAACACATAATATACTGGACACATATAAAACCGAACCTTTTCTTCCTTATTTTCAAGGCGCAAAATCAACACCACATTCCGTCATATATTTAGATAGTAAAACAGACGCCACAGCTTATATCTTCATCTCTATGCAACCCATATGGACATCCCCATGAACTGCATCTTCAAATATCTGCTTCATTCATTCCCATTCTTCTCTTCTCCCTGTCATAACTTCACCATTTCCCACGATTACGAAATCAAAATGATTTCCTATCTATGCTTAATCCATTGTTACGTCATAATATTACCGCTTGGTCTGGAGAATTATTCTCACACAATTGAACCAGTTAAATACAATTGAAATGAATGGATGTGTGAGAACCAGGGCCCGGAAGAGAATGCCATCAGCCCTGTGGTTTGTTGAGATGTGGGACTACGAGAGAGAGTTTTACAACACTCGAAATGACCCTTTTAGGTAAACAGAGGTATGCTAAAGATGTAATAAAAGCGAACCCTACAGAAGAGCGAGAAAATGCTGACAGGAAGTTATGTAAAAAGGACGGTGTGTCTTGAATATCGACACAATAGACCAATGGTACTGATGGAGCCTCAGGAAGAAAGGAGACGACATACGAAACGTGGGAGGCATAACCACTACCAGGTGTCGCTGTGTGGTAATTGAAAATGTGTATTATCGTGTGTGAATTGAGGCCCTTTCAGCGTAGAGTTGGAAGGTTTAAAGCCGAGTCCTTATGTTAAAAAGCGACGTCTCGTTTGGAAGACGCGCTCTGCTGTTCCCATCAGCTGACAAACCAGCTATCACTGCATTGCACCTATTTTCTTATCCCAAGGAAGCACAATTAACATACGCGATGTGGGTAGTTCGTATCCCAACACAGGCAACAGGGGGCGGTACTGATCACAGTTAGAGGGTAAATGGAAGAGTGCTTACTTGCTGCAGAAACAGCGGTTACAGGTGCATATTGCTGGGGATTGGTACATATCCAAAGTTTTTATGAACTGTGCCACTTAAGAACTAGATAGGAAAGTCGTTAAACACAATCTCGGAAAGTGTTTACCTTCAGGACTTACAAACAAATTGGCAACTGATACATATACACACTAGTGTCGAGTATCATGAAAATATTTGCTGTCTCACAACTATCGACAGATGTTCCACAATTTTATTAGTAAGCAGCCACATCCTCGTTCAATTTCTATTTCTCGCATATTATGACAAAGTGTGTAGTGGATATTCTCCTGGAGTGATTTCAGGAAACCATGGAAAAACTGAAATCTGGGCGGGAATTCGAAGCAACATCTTCCCGAATGCGAGGCCATATTGTTACTGTTCGCCCACCGGCCTCGGCACACTATCATCGTAAACAATCTATAAGGAATTGAGCTATGAGAAACTTTCTGGTATCCACTTGCAGTGATTTAAGGAAGCTATTGAAAATTAAATTGTTGTAGGTGCAAGAAAACCTTGCGAAACAGCTCATTCCACGAAATGAGTGCTGCTTCACGTGGGTGTGGAGTCAGATGGTTGCCTTTCAAAGAGTTTCAAGAACACACACGGGTGATTAAATAGTAGACTTTTTCTTACTTATTGCTTTGCTTAGAGGCCGTAATGGACTTGGGACAAGCAACGGGGAGGAATTCGGCCATGACCTTTTAATGAAAGCATCCAGGCATTCACTTGGTGTGATTTGGGGAAACCATAGAAAATCCTGATCTGGATGCCCGGTCGGGATTCACACCGGTGCCCTCCTGATTGAGAGACCACCACGTTCGGTGGAATGATAGGTGGCAAAATTATAAGCGTTTGATTTAAAATTGATCTCTTTACAGCATCAGTTTATCGTTTCTACAACTGGATTAGCTGTATGATGCAAATAGAAACCGACGCTTCAATATCGGAAACTAAAGATACCACTCAAATCCAAACTCACGTTTTAATAAATGTTAAAATCACTAACGACCAATACAGTAGTTACACAGCGAAGTCGAAGGAGACGATGGTCTTTAATGAAAATTTGAACGCCATCTGACTGATTCAGTTGACAAGGAATAGTGAAAAACAGCAGAGCCAATGATGGTATGCTTGCTCCACATACACATTCAGTCTCTAGCTCACCTACGCAACGGATGTAATACGAGTACAGCCACACGGAGGAAAGTACACCCCCCTCACAGGAATACTTCCAGTAAAAACAACGATATGCAGTAGAATTAACCACAAAAATACATCATATACATGCACACAGAAGATAGCACGCACAAAGCGTCTAAGTGGTGCGACTACCGATGTATTCAAAACATTGTACATTCGATAACCCCAAACCTGTCCGTTGTGTATATGGAGTGCATAAATATGGCGCTGTAGGCAGCCAGTACATAGTGGCAAACACCAGAAGTATCGAACCGAGACAATGAAGTGAATCATACCACATCAGACCACACTGGTCAAACGACATACGTCTTGCAATGTTTCGGGATGCGCTACTGCGGTAGACATATTTGTAAAAGAGAAACATAAAACTGGCCGACCCCGGCAGCGTAGGGGATAGCGTCCTAGCCTCGCGTTGCAGGGGTCGCCGGTTCGAGTCCGGCCCATGGCATGGGTGGTTTTAATTAAGTGTTGTGTCGTCTATACCAGGTAGAATCAATACTACATCGAGTGATACAATATATATACTTGCAAACTACAAGATTACATAGTGCTGGCTGTATGGCCTCGTAGCCAAATGCCATTTAAAAAAAAAAAAAAAAACCTAAGTATACTTCTCACCCAGCCCATTTATGTAATTTTATTTTAAGAATTATGTATAGCAGGGGTTGCCAACCGGTCGATCGCGGCTATTAGTCCAGTCGATCGTGGTAAGTTAGTTCTAGATTTTTTTCGGAACGCGATGGACAATAGGCGGTAAGCGTGTGGGATGCTGTCAACCCATCAGTTGACGACAGGGACTAGCGGAGTTACGACGTCAACGTAAATGTAAATCACGATTAGACTCTGCATCGCGCCTTATACGCTATGGATAAGTGGTTGAAGGGAAAAGCTCATGGAACATCAGATGAAGAAACAAATGCTTCTGAAGGTTCGTCAAATAAAGTAGGGCTAAGATAATATTTTCGATATTGTTGCTATGGCAAACGAACCCCTCAATAATGATCACTCGTTTACTGTGTGCCAACATTTCGAAAATAAATTTAATTCACATTTAGTGGCAGGATATTTCCAACTTTTATTATTATACGAATTATGTTATTAATATTTTTATTTTATTTTTGTAGATCCTTGAAAAATATGCTCCAAAAAAATAAAAAACTTATCACTTTCACCCAGAATGGGACCTGGACTACTTCTTTACTATGGTGAAAGAAAACTGTTGTTGCTTAATATGCAATACATCCATGGCAATACAGAAAAAAGGAAGTTTAGAGCGACATTTTAACACAATGCATAGTAAATATCAGACAGACTTTCCACCTAACAGCGAAATAAGAAAGAGAAAATTGCAGTAATTGAAATCACAATTAACAGTCCAAGAAAACATGTTATCGAAGCCTATTGAGCAAAGTAAGGCTGCAACGAAACTTCTTTCAAGTAAGCTGTAGAATTGCACAAAAGTGCAAACATTTTTCTGATGGAGAATAAATCAAGAAAATTTTCGAAGCAGTGTCAGATTCGCTGTTCGTGAATTTCAAATATAAAAATGAAATTAAAGAAGCTACTCATGGTTTACAGCTGTTTCGAAATACTGTGATGCGCCGTATGAGTGAAAACATAAAAGAATATCTACAAAGAGATATCGTCCGCTGCGTTGCTTTTTCACGACAACTTGACTAGTAAACAGAAATCACTGGTAATGCATAATTATGTATTTTTATTCGGATGATCTTTGAAGACTTCTCGACGAAAGAAGAACTGCTAAGTATGATTTCCATAGAAAGAAAAACGAGTGGCCTTGATATATTCACGGAATTCAAAGCATATACGAGCAAGATAAACCTACCTTTGTATAAACTCGTATCAATAACAACTGATGGGGCTCCAGCAATGACAGGTATTCATAATGGTTTTATTGCTCATTGTCAAAAAATGAAGACTTTTCAGACTTTATTAGCTATCACTGCATAATTCATCAACAAATACTGGCTAGTCAGAGACTAAAAACAAAACATGTAATGGATATTTCTTTCAAGCTTGTAAATTCAATAAAAGGAAAATCTCTCCAAACGCGGCACTTTAAACACCAATTAGATGAGAAGGAACCAGATTTGCTATTGCAGACTGATGCAAGGAGGTTGAGTCGAAGCAAGTTTTTGCAAAGATTAGATCTATTGGACGAAATAATAAAATTTCTTGAAGAGAGAGGTGATAATTATCGACAACTGCGTGATTTAGATTGGCAATGTGATTTAGCATTTTAGTAGATCTTACCGGAAAACTGAGCTCATTAAATCTGGAAATACTAGGCAAGACTAAAACAGTAACAATCATGATGAGTTCTATTGCAGAATTCCAAATTCAAACGGCACTTATAACAGTTGACATCGAAAAGATAAAATTTCAACAACTTGTAAACATCAAGGATCATATGGAAAAACATCCTACCTACAATTTCATTCCCGACAAGTGCTTATCCGTTTAATAAATCCATTGATCATAGTGATATCAATGAGATTGCTAAAAAATTTGCAGATACATTTCAAATGGACCACACGATATTTCAAAACGAAATATTGGCAATTTCCAATTACAAACCTGAATTTGCTAATCTAGTGGAAGACGCTCAGATGCAATGCTCATACTAATTTAGTATGTTACTAACAATAATTTCCAGTTTTATGTCTTCCCTCTAAATCAAATAAAAATACTTCATAATTGTGTACTGATCTAAACTGTTTTATTTAAAATTTCGGGAAGTATGTAACTGGTAGATCGCACAGGTTTTCGTCAGTAAACAGTAGATCCTGGGTCTAATCAACTTGGCCATCCCTGATGTATAGCAAGATGGGAGTTGATTAATTATGAATTTCTTATATTTTGATGTGATTAATTGCGAATTTCTGTGTATTCGTTATGTAAATGAACGTTGTTTTATGGATATAAACTGTGTAAATGGTATGTAATATGATCAAGGACAGTATTGTGTGTGACACATTAGTTAAAAGTTTAAAATTCCAAGTGTTGATGTGAGACACGATGTTTGGAGGACAATTCTCAACTGTTTGGACTAGTTTCATTGGTAATTTTGTGTGTGAATATCTTTAAATTTTATTTCCGGGTATTTAATACTAGTATTAATTGTTTTAGCATGGTTTTGATTGTCAGCCGCATTGTCAACGCTCGAGAAACATTCCTTCTTTGTTATGTTCCGGGTGTTTCTCTAGCGAGCGAAAGAGGCGAGCAGTTAGTTAGTTGCCGTTTAATAGTTACAGTTTAAAGTATTTAGTCACCATCAAAATGTATTTGTGCTTTAGTATCTTTGGACGGGTATATTGCCTTATCCGCGTATAATATTATTATAAAGCTTGAAATGAAATGAAAGTTATGTGTAAAGTGATTCGTTGGTGCTGTCATTTCATAGAACTATTTAATCCATTCAAAGCAGTAGTTATTTAATCTTTGGGAAAAGTAAAACTATCTGGCGACCAATGTTAGTTAATTATCGAAAGACGTAACAGTGCGATTTGGTAACGTTATTATGTCCTCTCTATCCCAGTCTCCGGGTAGTAGGTCGTTCCTTGTAGCCACAAATATAAGCGAAATGTTAATTCTTTACCGTCCCTCATAATTTATAGCGCCAACTACAACCACATAATTTTCCATGTTAATAGCTGAAAGTGAGTATATGTTTTTCTTTCAAAAAACTTTTTCTATTTGTTACATTTGTATATAGTTTGTAAAAAAGTACACACTTCACATCGTCTTATTCACTCGAAAGCAAGCTTACGCTTTCATTTCTATTCCAAGAATATAATTTGTGACAGAATAGTTCCGAAGCAAAAACTACTTTAATTTACAACATTAAAAATGTGGGCTACGATGCTAATCACATTATTGTTTGAACTCATTTTATAAGGTAACATTTATAGTGTATGTTGGTACAATGTGTAACTGTACTTACTTTTTCACGCACTAATAGGTCTGCAGAAGAAATATGCATTGTATCTTCGGCAGCTGAATCCTCCTTCTTCAGCTTCGCGATCAGGATTAGGTTTTCTTTGGTTACGTTATACAGAGACAGGGAGCAAGATGTCTGTGAACAGAAAATGCGCCATTTAAACAAGCAGAAAAGCAGTTTGTAAGAAAATACAATTCTAAATATTTTGTTTTAAGTTTGAAGTTCAATCACTGAAAGTATGAAAATCATTCCTTGATTCAAAAAATAAAAAATAAAGCGGTGTGTCTCACCCGTGTGTGGAATAATGAAGGAGAATTTGCTTATAACATCTGTATTCTAGCACATCATGAGAAGGGAAACTTGTTTGTCAGTCAATGATGCTAATCCTGTTGACACTATTCCCTTTGTCTACTGAGTGCTTTTTAAAATATAGAACGGGGACGTTTGTACAACTAATATGACATTTTATATTCATAAAATCTTCTCTTTACCCTTAAAATCTGACTAAAAACTCCAGTTTCCTTTGTATACTCCGGGCTTCTTAACAAATATAAAGAAGTCATTACACACGTTAATCAATACGCTAAATACAAATGGAGTGTTGCATGTGTTCCTGAAGTCGTACTTTTAGGGTTATTCACATCGTTTGTAGATTTTATGCCATTCTAACATCTACCCCAAGATTCTCATTCTACAAGTTCCACCCCTCACCCTGTAGTGGCTGATGATTTACTATTATTTGTATTTTTCAATATTTACTGTCATTGCAAACGGGTACATACAGCTATCTACGAATCTGGTAATATCAAATTGCGAAAACTTCCGCGGTGACTGTACGTATTATCTTGGTTCTCCGGGTGGAGCCGCGTCGATTCATTAAAGTCTAACGTTTCATGAATTGTGCTGTGGCTTTCATCAGGGGACTGCTTTGTCAGTTGGTGCTATCGCCTTATATAGTAGCAGGAATCGAGCGCGCGCGCTAACCGTCCGCGGTGAAGTCACGGACGTTACGGTGCCCAGCATAGGCGTTGGGTTGTGGTCGTTCGTATTGAGTTTTCCAAGGTATGACCAAATACGGGCAAGTTGCAACCCACTATCAGCATTCATGTTATTCGGCCATTTCTGTATTTCTAGAGCTTCTCTTATACGTCTAGGACACCATCTGGTCTCAATGGCTAGTCTTGTCAAATAAAATTGAATGTCTACTATCGGCTGAATTTTGAACAACAGAGGAATTGTTTACGTCGTTATTTTTTAATTGCCTGATGTGCTCATTGAGCCCCTCCTTTATGTTGCGCCTTGTTTCAGCAATGTATACTTGGCCGAAACTACAAGGGAATTTCATACACTCCTGGCGTTTGCAAATGATCTCTGTTATCTTTGACGCTTGTAAGGATACTGGATATCTTCCTGGGAGCACTGTATACGGGACATATGTTTTTACTTTCACTCCTCGGATGTACGGCATGACGGCCACTGCCTTGTCAGGTGGTTTGTTGTTCTCCTCCGCCGATGATGCTGCGGTTGTCGCAGTTATGCTCGTGGTTAGGTCACTATACTTACAGTGAAACTTTAAAGTTTCTACACACTCACTAGTTTCTGATTCTTTGTCTGACGGCCGCCAATCAACATTAAGTTGGTAAATGAAATAAAAATAAACTTTATTATTTTAAACACATGCATTTAATAGGTCAATCTCGCTCCAACTCCCAACCTTTATGAAAGTTCGCTATCGGTACTTCGATCCTTTACGATTACAGCTAATGTCTCCGATAAATTTACACTGAAAACACGCACTCTTCTCATTCATACGTCAACACCCTTACTAGTTCTTAGACCATACATATGGCCCACCACAATAACAATTCATAAAAATTCTGCAAATACTTTTTTCATTACTAATGTTCCTTCATATCACCAAAGAAATCACCTTCCTCGAGATTAATATTTAACACGCGATCTCATCGACTCAACCGACTGTTCACGACTCCACGACCAACGGCAGACTGACTGCCTGGAAGCCGAGGAGCGTCTTTCTCCCAAGAGCACCATGCTCCAAAATTGGGGGTTTACAAACCCGAGCCCATGGACCCGGTGGATGCTGACGTCACTAGAAGACGACCAGTTTCAACCCATGCCTTAAAACTGGGCTCTACCTCCCTGAGCCCACGGACATGGCGGATACTGACATCACAAGATGACTACGCCAACCGTCACTATTAAAAACTTTTAAACTTCTCAAATTATCTTCCAAAGTAATGGGGAAGTTCCAATAACCCATTATTTCCCCTTCCAGTTTACTCTTAGTATTTAAACTTCCATGCCAAATAGCAATGGGTAAAATCAATTAACACTATCTTCTTGCCTGGAAACCCAACATCCACACTTCACTCATGCCTACAAAACCATTCAAGACACATCAATATTACACAATGTAACGTAGAAAGCCTCTCATATCGATATTTCGATTATCGATATATCGAACAGTGATAGCGCTGGCTGAAGAAGAATATTTATGAAAAGAAAAGGAGAAGTGAAAGAAAACGAAAGTACAACAGCGCAACGTGGTCTTGAAAGTAGTGTGGTTATAAGGTGTGCGGAGAAACTTGTGAATAATTCCCACGGGGATGGTTCTTACCTGCAACAGCACGGAAAAAGTTGCCTGATGTTCGACACGGTTAAACGTTTGGCATGGTATCGGGGTGACCTTCATGGTTGATTTTGAACGTAATTAAACATTGGAACTAGGAAACCATCAACTTGTGTTTCAGTATGGTAATATAACCTGTAGTGTATCCATTCATGACCCAAAATATTCTCTATTTCGCTAGAGTGGCGGCAAAAACATTTTCTTAATTGCAACTGGTGTGAGTGTAAAACGGTCACGATTGATTTTTCCGCCATAACAAGAGATTTCAAACCTTATACTGAATTCAAGTTCCGTTTCTTGGGCGGGGTTGAAGCTACATACATTTGTACAATACCTTCCAGTAAAAGGATTTACTTTCTAAATTACTCCACATGTGTTCCGTTTTAAACAATAAAGTTAACCTAAATACAATGTACAAAATGTGTGTGACATTTTAACATTGAAAAACTGCAAATTTACTCATTTAGCTGAAAATGTGTGAAAACATGGCAACATTAAATGGTATCAAATACTCAGTTACCTAAAAAATGAGAAAATTTACAAAATACTAGGTCCTGCCATATCTCCAATAATACATTAAACTATCATCATTGTTTGATCAAATCTAGTGGCGATAGTATGCAGATGCAACCAAATAACCAATATCTACTTGAATACCAATTCAGAAAATGTTAGATCCTACCACATCATAAATAATATTACACTACCATCATTTTCCCATCCAATCTAGCGATGATATGAGTCACAAACAACTAAATAACCAAAGTGTTCTTGTAAATGTAATATTAAAATTGCCCTTCACCCAATACATATTACTCCAATTTAATAAAACATGACGATAAAGTTGAATTTTCCATTAAACATAAAATACGTTCATCTACAATATAAATTATTGTCCATGAATGAAGAAAGAAATGGTGAAGTTTTGAGAAACAGACCCTTTAGCCACTTGGGCTTTACAACCTAAGATGTGGAAATATGAAGAATTCAACCAAGGGAGGTTGGATAGTACAGATTACAGAAAGACACCTCTTCACAAGTAAGTGGAAACAATGGCGAGGTAAGCATGAGGTACATCATGTTTGCCAAACACGCGAACCCAGACACTGTGTGCCTCTGAAGAACTGAAGCAGCGAGACAAAGTGGAACGGTTAAAGGCTGCCAAGGCTTTATTACAAGCAGCTAGGCTACAGCCATTGGTTAGAAATGTCTGTTGAAGTTTCTCTTTCCAGTGGCCATACTCGCTTCGTCACATAGCACGGAGGCGCAGAGAGGTGAGTGCGTGGCCAGCCTGGAGAACGAGATGTACGGCGGTGCGGTCTGTGGTGGTTCTTGTGTTCAATGTCGATCGTGGGTCTCCGATGGCCAGCAGGAAATGGAACCATCGCGTCGGACGGCTGCGGACAGCAGACTTGGTGCCTCCCGCTGATATGGTGATCACCGCAAATTGTTATCGCATTGATCAACCCAGTGTCGTCCTAGAGCAAAACTCATTGCCCCGCTGAGCTTAATGAACGGACGTATAGAAACCCTGATGTAAAATTAACCCATTGTCGGATTTCAAGTTGTTTGTTTAATTGTGTCATACTATTGTTAGTAACATATGATCAAAAATAATTTTGTAATAAAGATATATTAATGTCAAACGTAGGTATAGCGGTGTTGTTAATATGTGAAGCAACATCCCAGATTCCTTATATCAGTAATTTCAATCATTAATAATATTTTTATTGATAATTTATGAGAACAAAAAGCAATATTTGTACACCTCATTTGGTGCTTTCCAACTTGTGGCCCAAGAAATTTAAAATAATAATAATAATAAAAAAATTCAATACGATACATTTGTGGTGGATCAATTTTCTTATGTTTTCTTGTATTGTATTGCATTCAACTTTGGAGCAAGGACTTCGAGAGGAGAGTGGCTATCTGTTGTATACTATGTTCAGACAGAAAAGGCGGGTCAAGGCCACTAAATCTATCCCCACTCCGCTGCCCCAACCCCTACAGGCGAAGGGGAAACAGCTGCTGCGCATGCGCAAACATCATCATAAGGTATGAGGTATGATATGTTACTTCTAATTTGATGATTTCTTCAGTAAAATCGAACTATCTATTGCGACGGAAATGAGTGAATCGCATGTCATAGAAATTGCGTGTTTACCAACTACAATTTCAGATGTTAATAAAGTTATAAATTATTTACATATCAATGAATAAAATTTACTGCTTCCAGTCATTATTTTTAAAAGTCACGCAAGACATTTCGAGGATTAAATCCAGTTTTTAGATGTGTTTCCCAGTGGAAGTTAACTCTCGAAACACGTTGTTTAAGTACTCGCTGCACTGTTCGTAACGATACGCCACGCACCTCTGCGTCAATTTTTGTGGTTCCCTAAAAAGAATTTTAACTTTCTCTTCAGAGTATTCTAGCGTCTTAAAAAAATTTTTACACTTCAAAAATAATTGTTTTTGACTGACGCCATTTCACTTACAGCGTTTTATAACGGTGTATTGGAATAAACACGACAATACTGCGACCAACGACAATGTCTGTAGGAAGCGGTCTGCTCGGAGGGGAAGGCAACTGGAGGGCGGTGAGGTGAGGAACGGGGCGAGGGGCATATGACATTGACGCGCCAGATGAGAGCGAACATAGTATAACATGTAATGTGCATGTGAACTTGTATGTTTAATATCATATTACAGGTGCAAGCTGTGCAGATCTATGCTATTTTTTTCATTTTTTCTATGTAGTTCCTGAGAATTATATTTGGGATTACGGCGTTGATTTATTATATCTTTGGTGAAAACGTGAAGTTCATAAAACGTTGTGGGAGATATGGTGTCGCAATAGACTTTATTGGTATTTGTGATCAGGAAAAGTGATAGCTGATTCAAAGGAAAGCGAAATTAATCAGAAATGTGGAATTGCTAGGTGGAAGATTCAAATATGCCGGATCAAGCGTTCAAACGGAACGGACAATTGATAGCTAAACTAGTTCGCCAGTCTTTCGGGTAGATTCAAATGTTTTACAACAAATGTTCGCAAAAACTAACATCACAAATTAAGTCAGTAAGGACAGATATAAATACGCAATTTCAAACTTCCCGGGAATTCGGAAGTTAATCAAAGTCAAATTAATGAAAGACTTGAAGCTAAATTATCGGATTTTCGTACTGAAACTAATGAAAAATTTGTATAAATGTGGAGTGTTGTCAAAGCAGAAATACAAAATGTGCGGCAAGAAATGGAGCAGGTTGCCGAAAAATGTAAGGGGTTGCACGATGTTCAATTGCACTTGGAATCAAGCACAGCGAAAACGTAGCCAAAAAGTGTTGCACCACTCGGACAGGTCTGAAATCTGAACCATAGATATAGTGCCCATAGATGATTCTACAGTAAAAAACTAAACGTTGTCACTCAAGGAAATGACTTTGTTTACTAGGAACTCGATATAAACAAATTGCGATAAAACATTGTAAAATGCGCCAAAAATTCCACAAAAATAGTAGATATTTTCTGTAGCAATGTTCACGTCCCTGATTTTTTTCAGAATTTTCCCGTATTGATTTCCCGAGTTATGCATTTAGGCCCCAATGGCACATTCACCTCCGTAGCGCTCCCTAGAGTGGCGGCACTGAAATAAAAATCTGTTCGAAGGCTATGCTAACTAACATCTATGAACTGGTATGCCCCATGAACGGGAGGGGGCAGGGGCACTTTTCACTGTCTTATACCGCTAGACCCTCTTTTTCATTGTAACAGAATATGTGTTGTTATATGGGTGTATGTTTGTAACATGTACAACTTGTATGTTTGAGATGATCGAAAGGCTGAACACGTTCGGCAGCATGAGCTGATGCAATCGCTGTGTATCAGTATTGTGGGTTTTTGTTTGATTCCTTTTGGCATTTAAGGGAATTGGTTGGTGCTTTGGACAACGTCAAACTGTTAGTTAACTTATTGTAATTGTGAATATTACGAGTATGTTCAAGAAATCAATAAGATTGATGGAAATAGTGTGTTAAAAGAAAAATTGTACGTTGAACTATAGTGCAATGTAGAGTACGTATTACAAACAGGGGGGTTAAATGACTAAATTATCAAGATTAACTCCGCACCTTGATAAATGGGAAAGATGGGGTGTTATGTAGTGTATTGCTACACTACATGGAAAATATTTGCAAAGAGCTGGACCCTCGCAATGTAGCTCGCACAGGTGGACGGTGCGGAGAAAAGGTAACGGTAACTGTCCGGCTGCGTTCCGGAATATGACTTTGGGCAGGGTAAATCTCAGTAAAGTAACATAGCGTGGTCACTAGGACGACGCGATGGGGGAAAGAGTATTGGATTACGAGCTGTGTGGTAGTGTGTGGCCCGCTGGGATGTACGGCGATTAACGGCGGTGAGATCTGTGGTGGTTCTTGTGTTCCATGTCGTTATCAGAGTGGACGTGGGTCTCCGACGGCCAACAGAAAATGGAACCATCACGTCGGGTGGCTAAATGGTAACTCTGCTGATATGGTGATAACCGCAAATTGCTATCGTATCGATCAACCCAGCTTCTCATTGCTCCACTGAGCTAATGAAGGGACATATCTAATCTCTGAGAACTGATGTAAAATGAACCAATTGTCGGATTTCATGATGTGCGTTTAATTGTGTCATACTATTGCTAATAATATTTGATGAAGAATAATTTTGTAATAAAGATATATTAATGTCAAACGTAGGTAAAATGGTGTTTCCACACTTTTAGTCTGGTAGACTGGATCTCGATTTAAAGGTCGCAGGACACCTCACTCACTTCAGTATCCATGAGGTTGTTACACAGTGCAACTTCTGATGTTGGCGGAGTCAAAATCCTAGAATTTGTCTTGGAATATTTTATTGATATCTTGAAATCTATGTCACTTTACTTTTCTGCTGACAATATGAGAAGTGCGCCATATTATTTGCCTTCAGTGCAATTTGCATTACACTAAGTTTTTTGTGAAAGTCCTCAAGATTTCAATAAATATGGGCGATGTTTTGTTTCAGCCTTATAGTTTCATGTTTAAAGAATTTAGATGGGATGTTAAATCTGTCAGAAAAGCAAGGTTATTTTAAAACTGGATATCTTCCAGTTCTTCTTTATATTAATGCTCAATTCTCAATTCTGAGAAATGCAAGAATTTCATTCCTTAACCAAAAAAACTGTTGGAGGCATTTTCCAGCAATCATCCATCGCTCTTCATAGTACAATGAAATGTCACTATACTCAGCTTCCAAATTGTCTAGAAATCCAATAAATGCTCTGTGTCTATGGCCTTTGTTGCCTCCCATTACTAAATTAACAGTATTTACAACAGTTTTCATTGTCTCACTGAGTCTCCTGATGGATAATGCAGTGGAGAAACAAACACTTCATGCCTTTTTCTTATACAGTCCTAGTAACCCAGTTTTATGGCCAACCATTCATTTAGCGCCATCTGCTGCAATGCTGGAGCACTCCACAAAACCTCCGTATTTAGATACGACATCATATAGTGCGTTGATTAGGTCAGTACCTTTTTTGCTGGTTTCAGTTCCAAAACTTCTTCACGAATTTCAAATTCTTCGGTTATTGTTCAGCCAGAGATGAGGAGCTGGGTGATGTCCGCTATATGTGTGCTCTCATCTAGAGCCACAGAGAACCTGAAACTTCAGCACCCATGTGATTAATTCTTCTACTTACTGTCTGATGAGACAAGGAAACTGTTTCAAACATTTTAACCATCTTATAATCTCCAAATGAAGATGCCATTTTTAAAGCATATCTCTTAATGAGGTCACCATCCACAAACGACTTTTAGCTAGCCCCAAATGTATCTCATTCGATGCATTTAAACCAGCAATGTTTGATGTTTGCAAGATATTCTCCTGTCTAGTGAGTTTCACGCAACTTTTGGCATATCCTTGGTATAGCGTCTACTCACGTTATGCTCTTTCGAAACACCTAAGACTTGAAAACAGATAACACACTGTGGTTTTCCATTATGTTCAACAAAAAAGTAACTGACTTCAACTGACGTTTCTCATCTTCAACACGCCGTTTCTTAAGTTCAGCCATTTTAGATACTGCTCTTGTAACAACCACGATCATAATCTCTGGTAGTATTATATATCTAGGACTTCTCTCGTCACAAACCACATAATCTAACCACCCTGCGCTCCGTTTTATAGGGAAAACGAAACCCCCTAGAAAATCCTCCCCAGCACATGAACGATCGCGAACCTACCAGCAGCCAATCACTGGCAACCCACGTGCCTCCTTCATAGCAGCACTGAGTGAAATGATTATAACTAACTTCAATATGGCAAATGAGGATTGTAAGGTGCTTCTGATGTAAACTTAAAAAAAACAGAAAGTAGTATTACTTAAAAACTTAAAACAGTAGGAAGGATAAACAATTTTTCTTCCCACTATGAACGGCAAGGGCCAACAAAAATGATTAGGTGGGCCGCGGTTTGGATCACACTGCTGTACAATATATAAACTGGGACCAGGACGCAATATTATTCACAGGAGTAAAACGGCTGTTAAAGTTTGTAAGCAACTCAGATTTTACGTTTTGGAGTCCTACTTTCCTACTACTGCTTCTGGTCTTAGATGAGAATTTTATGCTTTGGTGATAAAAGCCGTTACCTCGTATTTTCTTTGTTCTCTAGGTGGAGCCACCTCGATTTATTTCAACCTAACGTTTCTGCCATCGTGCTGTGGCTTTCATCAGAGGACTGCTTTGTGAGTTGCCGCTATCGCCTTATATGGTAGCAAGAAGCGAACGAGCGTGCTAACCGTACGCGGTGACGTCATCGCGCCCAGCATAGGAGGTAGGATGGGGTCGTTCATCTTGGGCTTTCCTGAGCAGTTGTGCCCAAACCAAGATGTACTACCCCAGTTAACCACCTACGTCCGTGTCGTCATCGCGGACGGTTAGCGCACGCGCGCCAGCTTTCTGCTATTATATAATGTTGACATAGTAGTCCTCTGATGAAAGCCACAGCACGGTTCCTGAAACATTAGGTTTAAATAAATCAACGTGGCTCCACCCAGAGAACCAATATAATCCATACAGTGACCGCGGAATCACCGTTACCTTGTTTGCCAGCTGGTCTTGCAATGATCCGACAGCGTCCGTGACGGTGAGGTTGCTGTGGGGTCGCAGGAGAGCTTCGTCGGCCTCGCTGTAGCCCAGGAACAAGAAGACGCCTTGTGGCAGCTTGTACGCGTCTGCAACAAACATTTCGTGCATGACGCTTGTATTATAATGACCATAGAGTTTCTTAAAATAAAGAGAGAGAAAATTTTGGATAATTTTAATGGGACCTGATTCAGTGATAGTCAAATCATTCAGTTTTACGATTTCATGTATTGCGTTGAAATGACGAGAAGTCGTGTGTCTTTTGGCTCTTACACAGTAACTAGGAGTTTTAATTGGAGGAGCCGATATTGATTACCCACTGATGGAAGCTGAAGCGAGAAGGCGTCTGTCATGAAATGTTTTTTATGCCAAATTGAAGATTAGAAACTGATTTCACCTGCTATCCGTCCTACAGCTGAGAACTGAGAATTTAATTCGTCAGATCTGGACTCTATATTAAGGGTTTGGATGTAGGAGAAGCAAAAGAAAATACACTAACAGCAAACTAGACGGATGAAGAAGTAAATGATTCGAATTATTTTTCTGTTTCTATTTTTTAAAATAACTTATTTCTATTATTTTCATTATATAGCTTTTACTTATTGCGGCATGTTTATCATTTTCAGAACTTGCAACATGACTAAAAAGTACTAATAAACATGAATAAATTGACCTTGGCGGTGTGGTTAAAGTGTTTGTAGTGATCTTCACTGTGCGACTGACTGATACGAAATAATTAATCCTACAGTTGAATTTTTAAGTGACCAACAATTTTTTGAACAAAAATCAATTATATATTTTTTAACTTCCAATCAGTAATCACATGACTATTATAAGGCTTAAAAATCAGTGGTGGATTTTAGAGTAGGAACTGAATTGACCAAAATGTTCGTTTTCTTATCTAAATATATATTATGTAATTTAACTTGTCTGAAAATGAAAACCTCCAGGAAGTGATTAGAAATCGTTCTTAAATGGTTAAACATACTGCTGCAACATGCAAACTGCATGTTTTCAGTAGTTGTCGATGATAATGAATTGTTCGTTCTAGTTTTCTCCACTGTTGCGGTGGTCAGTAATGTGTGTGTAGCCCACTTATGAACCAGCCAATAGCTTTTATTCAAATGCGATGGTAAAATATGGTTAATTACCGAAATGAATGAACATCGCTACAAGAGAAAGAGATTAAAACAGTTAGTGTTCATAGCACTTTTTTTCAAAGTACATAACAAGTATTGACAGGTATGAAAATCGGGATAATGGCTAGTAAAATTCTTGATGATTATCGTAATTTAATCAGAAACCCGTTCAAATGGCTCACCGATGAAGACATGTCGGTTATAGTTGTTCGTGACTCTTAATAATTTGCGTTATGTTTAGAAGTAAGAGTCTTTCAGAATGAACAAAGACCGTACTGCATTTATAAAAAAATATGTACCATATACAGAAGTAAAAATATGTATTTGACATAATTTTAAGACCTATTCAGTTTATGTTTGTTTTACGGCTAAACGTTGGTTTAACTTAACTATTCACAATATTGGACGCAATTGCTTCAAAATAGAATGTTATCGTAATACAAATCCGTATTTTATTGTTGAGAAACGGAGGGTATTCGCACTTCTTATCTTATTAATTCTAGAAAACATTGAGTGCCTCTTACAGTTGGTAACACTATCATTAAAAAATCTACATCTATACCTTGCAATTCACAAAATTGTTGTTGGTATAGGGAGTTTGGCAGATCCTATTTCATATTGCTTTGTACTGTTACACCCAAATATTTCTGTTTTTTTTTTTTTTCCTTAAGGCTTTACATCTCGTCGACAGCTAAGGTCATTAGAGGCGGGATGGGACTGGGGACAAGGAATGGGAAGGAATTCGGCCATGGCCTTTTTGAATGAAGCATCCCGGCATTCGCCTGGAGTGATTTGGGGAAACCATGGAAAACCCAAATCTGAATGCTCGGACGGCGATTCGAACCCGCGTCCTCCCGAATACCAAATATTTCAGGGAATTACCAACACGTCAATAACTGAACTGTTTACATTGTACTACTGGACAAACGGATTCTTTTTGTTAGTTATTCACATTCTTTTGCGACATTATCGCACTATGCCGAAATAACGTCCAGATTGCGTTCAATGTTTAAGCAATCGGTCGTATTCCTGAGTCCCAGCGCCCAAGCCCTGGATAGCTCATCATTCCAACAGACCGTTTGCAATTTCAGTTGCTACCTAGTACTGTCAAGTGTCAAGGATATTATATTGGGGTAGGGATAACCGATGTGCGCTACTAATTGTTATGATTAGTAGTGACGGATTGCGGAGAGTGGAGAAATACACTACAGTACCACGGCGCAATCTTTTGGGGAGAATTACTTGGTTAGTCGAAATATACAACGCTATCTTGTAGCAACTAGCAGAGCTCGAGTATTTCTGGATAATTTCTGCTGGGTAATCGCTGGTCTGGAATATTTGAATACTTTCGAGGGCGCGTGGTACAAATACAGGAGAAATCCGAGAGTTGGATAACTTCAAAGTTTGAATTGGTAGTGATAAGTGCGATCTGAGATACGAAATATAGCGTTGTTAGTGTGCTTCATGACTATAGTATCTTAGATTTTTTTATATATATATTATGGTATTACGCCTTTGTCGAGGTCATTAGAAGAGGGAAATGACTAGGGGAGAAGAAACGGGAGTCTTCAAAGAATACAATATAAATCGTCGGTGTGACACTGAACATTTTCATATTTTACAGGAAGCCTGCTGTTAGAAAAAATATGAATCTCTAACACGCGAGCTTAAACCACAACTGTTGTTTTATTCAATATCAAATCAAAGGAAACCACTTACTGACGGTGAATTAATTTAAGATTACTTGATTGCAGCAGCAGAAGAAATATGTCCAGTGAAAACTAATTTATTTACCAAAAGCAGTTTGTCCGCAAACTCTGTAGAGTAGATGATACTGCAGAAAACGTACTCACTCAACTGTCTGACAGCTTCCCTATGGCTCTGAATGAGTCAAAAGATGTTGTAAATACTGCTCGTGTGTCACTTTTAATTGTAATTCTACATTCTCCATGAATACTCTCCAATTCGCAAAATTCTGGGTACACAGGGTGCTTAACACCAAGGCTGTTTTCTACTGTGTACATAGCACAAGCGGTGAAAGTATAGGTATGACGTCATATTTTTCTAATGTTATATCTCCCGTTACTGCGACCCCAGAACTACATTGCACTCGTAAATGAAAATTGGATTTCACATGTTTGCCGATAAGTTCAAATGAAACCCACGTTGTTTGTTCGCTGGAGCCTGTGGGTCTCGTTCGCAATCAAAAGCAAGTGCTGTGTGTCTTATAATACAGTGAGAAGGCTGTTCTTGTTTATTTTTTTAATATGTTGTCGAACTCTGGGTGTATTTTTGAGTCACAAATAACCAAATAATTTTTTAATTGAACCGTATATATCTTCTTTCTACCATATTTCGGGTAATTGTCGCCATGCAGTCTATTTTTTTTTTTTATTTGCTTCCGCCACTGCCACTTGCAGCAGACTTGGAGGGCTCTGCAGATCTTTTGAGAAGTCGGTTTTATCCTCGCTCGCAGTGAAACTAGTCTAATCTTGGTCAACTGATTGCTGTGAACGAATAAATACTGACCCCTCCTTCCCGTCTGATGCAAAGAATAGTCTAAATAAAAATAAAATTAAATACGTCGTTTCTTAAATGACTGACTTAGTTTTATTATACACCTAGGGGGTCGCCAAAGTTTTGTGAACAGTTTAGTGACAGGATTATTTACCCGAAGGTAGAAACTAAGCCTGCTCCAAACACTTTAATAGAAGTGTATATACCAACGTCACAGGAAGATGATAAAGGAATATAGAAAATGTTTATTGGTCAATCAAAAAGACGATTCCAGACAAGAAATAAGGAACACTTGCGAGCAATTAAATATAAAAATCATTCAAATTTTGCAGAAAATCTCTTAGACAGTGACCATTTCCCGACAAACATAATTATAGACCCGAAGATCCTACCAAAAAAACACAATGTTCTAACTGTTCATGAAAACTATCAAATTCGAAAGATATTTCCTGCTTTGGTCTATCCATTTGTTATTGGGCCTTCCCACACATCGTTTCCCTTTTGCTGTTCATAGGAAAGTATTCCTTTGCTAGTCTTTCTTCCTCTATCATTTGAACATGTTTATACCACCTCAGGCGAGAACGTTGGATAAATTTAGCCACACTGAAGTTTTTGTCGGCCTATGCACGATTGGTTTCATTCCTTACATTGTCCTTACGTGTCCTAAGAAGCAAAGTACACAAAAACTTCATTTCAGAGGATTGAAGTTTACTATTGTCTGGTCTGGTAGGGTAGATGTTTCTAATGCATATGTCAGTATAGGGATGTAATAAGTTTTGAATAGTGTATGTTTGCACTTTCTGGGCACTTTAGTAGTGTTTATTTGAGAGTGTGCTACCACAAAGGATGCCGCCTATTGTTCTATTGTTCTTGACCACGCCCCCTTCCCCTCCCCTCCCACCCCTCCCTCCCATCCCTCAGTTTCACTTCTCTTCGGGTGCACTCATGCGTCACTAATTAGGCCACTTAACCTACCCGTCACCTGCCTATTGTTCTATTGTTCTCCCCCCTACTATTGCTCATTTGTAAGGCCACTTGTTGCATTCATGCGTCACTGATTACGCCACTTAACCTAACTGTCGCCTGCCTATTGTTTTATTGTTCTCCCCCCTACTATTGCTCTTTTGTCAGGCCACTTGAGCGACCACCTGCCTTCCCCACTCCACCATGTATGAAGCGACAGCTGCCTCGTTTCATCGACATGTCTGAACAGGTTCAGCCTCCACTACTCCAGCAACACGTCTTTTGTCAGACCACATGAGCGACCACCTGCTCCCCCTAACCTCAGTTTCACGTGCCTTCCCCACCCCACCTTATATGAAGCAACAGCTGCCTCCTTTTAACGACAGGTCTACACAGGTTTAACCTCGAACACTCCTGCAAAACGAAAGAAAAAAAATCATTGTTTGACGGTTTGGCTTTCCTGTAAGTAGTAATGCGACTCAATATACGGATGGAAATAAAGTACAAATATACTTATATAATATAGCAATTAACACTCTACATTGAACGGTTCATAAAATACGTTTTAAACCAAATTCCTATCATGATTCCTTCATAAGATATTAATTAATGTTTTTAAACACGGTAGGAATCATCAACAGCCACACGTGTCTAAGTTAAAGAAGAATTTAATTTTTCCTAAAATATACCATGCGATTTCTGCTCAAGCGTTCATTGTACACAAATATTAAAAACATCTCCTTACTCGGAAAAATATACTCTTTCCACAAATGCAGTGAGATGCCGAAAAAATTGTTAATATCGGTAGTTACTTAAAGATATTCGCCTTCAGCCAGCCATTGTTTTTAAAAATATTAAAAACATCTCCTTACTAGTAAAAATATATTTTTTCCAGATATGCAGTGATATGACCGAAAAAATTGTGAAGATCGGTAGTTACTAAAAAATATTCGCCTCCAGTCAGCCATTGTTTTCAACGCTAGTTCTTTGTCTGCAGCGGCGCTCCTATAATGAAAGACGGCTCCAATTTTTACCTAATATATAACATGCGATTTCTGCTCAAGCGTTCATCGTACAAAAATACTAAAAACATCTTATTACTTGAAAAATATACTCTTTCCAGATATGCAGTGATATGCCCGAATAATTGTAAATATCGGTAGTTAATCAAATATATTTACAGTCAGCCAGGCATTGTATCGATCCCCATTCGGATGGGGTCTATTGCCTTTGTATCTGAAGGGTCTCGACGCTTGAGACGAGATGTATGCAATCGTGCCGAAGCGTTTTTTTTCTCGTCACACATTTAAAATACCATATAATAATGATACGTTAGTATCTCCTAAATGGATTGATATATTTATCTCGGATAAATTGCATTCTCATCATCGTGAAATTATCAATTTAGAGAGTTATTACACCACATGTAGCAATGTACAGGTGAACTAAAAATTCGCTTTATTAAACCAAGAATGCTAGGCCAGAACAGCGGGGAAAAAATACGGCCACGAATATATCTAATTGAATACGAAAACTTTTCATGATTGTAATTCGGTAATGTTATTCACTTGAATCTAAGTCGATTCTTTGTACTAATGTTTTTTTGCAGAGCATATCATTTCAGAACTTTCAGGATCATCATTTGGGTAAAACCAAACAGTTTTCATCCTGGCAATCGTACGGAAGGAGACAGCGTGCTCACCAAGTGGAATGTTGGTCTGGGAGCTGCCTGTATTGAACAAATTTGACACTGAAATCAACAATACACATTACCACATCTTAACAAGTGATCAAGCTTTACACTTCATGTATAACGATGAAATCCGAAATTCCAAGTAAGTAAATATCAGCCCGGACGTCTCTACATTGTTTTATACGACTGTTTAGAGCGCATTTTAAACCTGCTATACTCTTTGAAACTGTACGGATTCTTAGAGTTAATTTTTTTTAATAAGTATCTTGTAGACCGAATTTCTGTAGGTGCAAGCAAACATTATGAAACTGCTCAATCCAAGGGAATCGTGAAAACCAGCAGAACCGATGTTGATATGCTCGCTCCACATATCACACCGAATCACATTCACATTCAGTCTCCATCTCACCTATGCACCATATGTAATTCAGTCACACAGAGAGATATACCGACATCACAGCAAAAACAATGATATCAGGAAAAATGCCCTGCAAAAATACGCCATTTATATTCAGATAGAAGATAAAACGTACACAACGTCACTTTCGTAGTTTAAGTTGTGAAATTTACAACTACCGAGGTATTCAAACATTGGTAATACCAAACCGTTTTGTATATGCAGCGTATACATATGGCACTGTAGGCAGTCTACTCAACTTACCAGTGGCGAGTATCGAACCGACGACGATGTGAATTTTTTAAAAATAATGTGTGCCCTCACAAGTAACTAAAAAATTGTGGGAAAATTTGTCATCCTTCAGGCTTTGTTGTTAGATACCTCAAACCACAGTTTAAGTAGTCAATATTTTCATTCCTCTCGTAGGAATGAAGAGCACTATTTCCGATACGGGCAAGAAGTTTTTGTATTTGCCCCGTGTGTACGTGTGTGCTCAAAAACAACCGAATTGCCAAACAAGCAGAGAAGATTTTGGTGCGTATATGATGAAAGTTATTCATATGCCACGAAATACCGGGATCATCTTCTCAGATATACATCAGGCTTGTATCACTGAATCTGAAAACAATTATTGTGAACTTGTGGCGCGCTTTCGGTATTCACTTTGTGTGTGACAAATTTGGCATTTGACTCGTTTGCAGCCAACTTTATTAACAAACACATTTTGGTTATCCATGGTTTCCACAAATAGCTCCAGGCGAATGCATGAATGTTACCTTAGTTTGTAAGTTCTGAAATGATATGCTCTGCAAAAACATTAGTACAAAGAATCGACTTAGATTCAAGTGAATAACATTACCGAATTACAATCATGAAAAGTTTTCGTATTCAATTAGATATATTCGCGACCGTATTTTTTCCCCGCTGTTCTGTCCTAACATTCTTGGTTTAATAAAGCGAATTTTTACTTCACCTGTACATTGCTACATGTGGTGTAAAACCTCTATAAATTGGTAATTTCACGATGACGAGAATGCAATTTATCCGAGATAAATATAACAATCCGTTTAGGAGATACTAACTTATCATTATTATATGGTATTTTAAAAGTGTGACGAGAAAAAAAAAAAAAAACGCTTCGGCACGATTGCATACATCTCGTCTCAAGCGTCGAGACCCTTCAGATACAAAGGCTATAGAGCCCATCCGAATGGGGATCAATACAATGCCTGGCTGACTGTAAATATATTTGATTAACTACCGATATTCACCATTTTTTGGGCATATCACTACATACAGGGTGTCCAGAAAAGGACTACCTGATTTCAAAATTAAATATCTCGAAAACAAAGATCGATAGAGGAATGCAGTAAACGGTATGTTAATTGTGACAGCTGTAAGAAGTGTATACAGCAGTGTGAAATAATAGTTACAAAAGCTGCTAACAGATGGCGCTGTAATCGCCATACGTAATGCCTAAATAGTGATCCGAAGCTCAGGGCGTTCAGTTCCACCATTGAACATTTTGAAAACATTGTGATGTGATTGTTTGCAAAGATTGTTTTCATACGATTATTTCACTTATGTATGTTGATATGAGCGTACAGCGCCATCTGTTAGCAGCTTTTGTAACTATTATTTCACACTGCTGTATACACTTTTTACAGCTGTCACAATAAACATACCGTTTACTGCATTCCTCTATCGATATTTGTTTTCGAGATATTTAATTTTGAAATCAGGGAGTCCTTTTCTGGACACCCTGTATCTGGAAAGAGTATACTTTTATGAGTAATGAGATGTTTTTAATATTTTTGTAGGATGAACGCTTGAGCAGAAATCGCGTGGTTTATTTTAGATAATAATTAAATAGAGGCGCACCGCTGCAGACAAAGAACTAGGGTTGAAAACAATGGCCGGCTGGAGGCGAATATTTTTTAGTAACTACCGATATTAACAAAGATTTCGGGCATATCACTGCGTTTCTGGTAAGAGTATAATTTTACGAGTAAGGAGATGTTTTTAATGTTTTTCTAGGATGAACGCTTGAGCAGAAATCGCGTGCTATATTTTAGATAAAAATTAAATTCTTCTTTAACTCAAACACGTGTGGCCGTTGAGGATTCCTACCGCTTTTAAATACAGTAATTAATATTTGATGAAGGAATCATGATAGGAATTTGGTTTGAATCGTATTTTATTAAGCATTCAATGAAGAGTGTTAATTACTATATTATATAAGTATATTTTATTTTTGTATTTAATTTACGTCTGTATATTGAGTCGCATGACTACTTACAGGAAAGCCAAACCGTCAAACAATGTATATTTTTCTTTCGTGTTGCTGGAGTGTAAACCTGTTCAGACCTGTCGATGAAAGGAGGCAGCTGTTGCTTCATACATGGTGGGGAAGGCAGGTGGTTGCTCAAGTGTCCTGACAAAAGAGCAATAATGGGGGAGTAGAACAATAGGCAGGTGACGGTTAGGATAATTGGCCTAATTAGTGACGCATGAGTGCACCCAAAGAGAGGTGAAACTGAGGTTATGGAGAGCAGGTGGTCACTCAAGTGGCCTGACAAAAGAGCAATAGTAGGGGACGAGAACAATAGGGAGGTGACGGTTAGGTTAAGTGGCCTAATAGTGCTGCATGAGTGCATCCAAAGAGGGGTGAAACTGGGGTTGGGGAGAGCAGGTGGTCGCTCAAGTGACCTGACAAAAGAGCAATAGTAGGGGAGGGGAACAATAGAAGAATATGCAGGTGACGGGTAGTTAAAGTGGCCTAACTAGTGACACATGAGTTCACCCAAAGAGAGGTGAAACTGAGGTTATTGAAGGGGGTGAGGGGAGGGAGGGGTGGGGAAGGGGATGTGGTCAAGAATAATAGGACAATAGGCGGCGTCCTTTGTGGCAGCACACTCTCAAATACACACTACTCACTTTGTTGCCCCACAATAGTTTTCTTACTTGCTTTTGAAAGACTGCTGCATTATTGTTTCCGTCTGTAATCTCACATTTATTGGTGTTGTCATAACTCAGAGTATTGTCAAAATATTTGGATTGGTCAACATTTTGGAGTTGTTGATTTTTTAGGGTTATATTCAAATCAGAAATCCCTGTTCCTGTTGCCATGACCACTGTTTTACTGTGGCTGATTTTAAGTCCATACTTTTCAAACTGATTGTACCAAGTCTCAAGCATCTCCTGCGCCTCTTCTTCACATTTTTCACACATCATGTCATCATCAACAATGACTAGGGTTTTTGTTTTTTTTCCATACAGTTCTCTGAAATTCTTCAAGATGTCGTTCATCACAGCAATGAAGAATTGGGGAGACAAAGAACAGCCCTGTTGTACTACTCTTCTTGTCTCAGACCACTTGCTCTCTCCATTGTCTATTCACAGGTTTTTGTGGTTTAAAAGAAGTAGGTGTCCGAAGGGGACTTTGTGTATTTTCCACTTCCAGTTTCATGGCACAAAATGGCGGCCTCCCTTTCAATTTTTTTCTATCTTTCTCCGTGACGTCACATACTGTTGTCGGGAAATTCTAATTTAGTTCAGTGTTGCAATACTGATGGAATGACGATCGCGTATTTCAAATTAAACAGGTAAAACTGTTATTTAGTCTTAATTGTCGCTGTTATTTCATGTATCTCCAACTATATTACACTGAAATCACCAGTATTATTTCCGATTGTTTCGCATGTGGTGTACACGTTCCAGCTCCATGAGCACACGAGTTCAGTCACTCAAATACTGCTCACAATCTTCCCTGCGAAGTAAGTCTCTATAGACACAGTGACACAGGCTCACGCACACTGATGAACAAATACATTACAACCCTCTGCTTAATGGCTTGTTGTTCCAACTTTGGAACTCAATACAGCAGTGATTCGTGAGGCATGGATATGACAAATCCTTGGTAGATTTCTGGAAGTATCTGGCACCATATATCTACGTACAGGTCACGTAATTCCCTTAAATTAAGGGTCGGTTGTTTGAGGGCGCGGAGCTGGCACCCGGTATCGTCCCAGATATTTTCTATCAAGTTGAGATCTGGCAATTTGGTGGCCAAGACATCTCTATCGTGTTCTCACACCAATGCTGCATGATTCTAGACTGGTCACGAACAGTTATGCTGCTGGAAGATGCTAATTTTATCATGGAAGTTATTAAGCTTAAAGGGATGCAGGTGGTTCACAATAAGTTTCACGTAGTTCATGGTGCCTTTTATCGCTATCACGGGGCCAATAAAGGCCTAGGTAAATGTCCCCCATGGCACCTACTGGCTTGAGTCTTCGGCGCGGTATATGTTTCGAGAAGCCGTGCGCCTGGAAGACAATGTATCTCGACACGACCATCGACTTGAAAGGCAATTCATCCAACTAGGTGACATGTTTCCATCAGTCCTGGGTTTCGATGATTTCGTGTCTACTTCAACCGTAAATAACGATAACATTTGGTCAATAGGAGAACACCAAGGGGTCGTTCAAATATTTGCGCTGAACCAGCATTGTAAATTGCTTTCAGATCTACTACAGATTGCCCCGTATCTGGCATTACAGAGCGGGAGAGCCTCCAACCTCCACATCCGTGTCGCCTACTCGTGGTTTCACCGTCCTCCCACAACTTTCCACAGTCGCTCAGTACAGCTGCATACAGTCGACCAGCCTCGCCGTTTCCGAGATGTTTATGACAACGGGCCATAACAATATACCCTTTGTCAAAGTTACTTATGTCAGTGGATTTCTTCATTAGCAACACCTAACATCAGTAGAATTACACACCCTGCTTCTTTGCTCCGCTTATTTGTTTTCCTTACGGATGATTTATCCACAACATCGCCAGATGGCATGCAATCTCGCGGTGGACATGTTTTGACTCGTCAATATATATGCTCTCCAACATTGGGGGTTAAAAAATATCTTCATGAACGTATCTTGCACCTGTTATAATTTTACCGATATTGTGAGACGAGTCATTTACTACCTCTTCATAACCTAAACCTGTCGAATAGCGAAAGATCAGAGGATCTTGATGACAAGACCAGGAAAGTTATCGTACACCTCAGAGAGTAAGTAGCTTTGCAGCAGCCGTATGTGGATGCCCATTATTCTATTGAAACAACGCATCACCTTCATGTCAAAGGTACAATAGCAGCAAGTGACGATGACGCTCACGTACTTTTATCAATGAAGACTAAAGCGTCATTGAATGACAACATTGGTTTAATGATAGAGATGGCTGCAATTAGTGTTCGATACCATTAAAAGACATAGCTGATCCGTTCTTTGGTGCACATGTCACGTCAACGCAATCATATTTAATATTTTTTTACTTTTTTCATTAGTGATAATTACACAGCTAATTGTTAATATTTCAGGTCACAGAGTGGAGCTTGCACACAATACACAATGTCAAACCTATCCGTTGTGGATTTGGAGCGTAAACATATGCCACCGCAGGCAGACCACATACTGAATAACCACACATCTTACTGGAAATGACAACCCGAACCGTCAAACTGAAACAATGGGGTGTGTCACACCGCACCAGACGACACTATTCAAATGACATTGTATGTGGTGACTCACTGTTATAATCACATATCTTTCCGACAAGGGGCGGATCCAGGATTTTGGTTTGGGGGGGGGGGCTTGGCTTGAATGAATTTTGGTTTTGGGGGGGGGCTTGAGTCGGCCATGGGGTAGTCTTTATAGCCTCCTCGGGCCCAGATACTTTTGGGGGGGGGGCTTGAGCCCCCTAGCCCCCTCCCCCCTGCATCCGGCCCTGTTTCCGACCAAGACTTCACACTTCAGGTAAGCAATATTGTGAAAAATCATGAAATTGTCTGTATTTGCCAATGCAACCATTTTAACTCATGCCAGTGGTGTCTTAAAGAGATAGTGGTGGCAGAAAACACTGCAGTGAACGAAGTACGTTTCAATGAATCCTAAAATTATTGACCCATAACAGTTATACACCGAAGATAGCGTCCAAACGTGGATTGCCATGAGCTGTAGACAATGCTAGGTCCTTCTTGAAATTTTTCGAGGTTGTCAGTATACGAATGATTAAATGTGTCTTGAAGTCTAAACGGATCTCGTACACAAGCCCCAAAGCGTCCCTACTCATCAACGAGGGCCGATAGTTTGTATCTCAACGCATACGACAACATATGGAATCGGACGCAGTGGAGAGGGGAAGAATGCACATTTCAGGTAGAAACAGTGGTTACAAGTGTGTATTGATTCTCATTGGTGCATAACGTTTTAACTGACTGAACAAGATAGATGCTATTCGTACTTTCAGTCGTATTCATAAACCAGACACACGTACATCCAACACACAAAGCCATTCAAAAGATCGCACATACTGACGAGCGTCCAAATATCAATACACAAACACACTCATTCATGGATGAAAGAACACAGCACGTCATACATCCTTAATTAGGTAGAGTAGGCTTTGATCAACAACCACAGATTTTTCAGTCCTGTGTATATTAGAATCATGTAATGTTATATAGAAATTCATAAAATTATCGTCGTTCACCAGTACGCCTCCACCGCCGTCATGAGCCACCAGCCAACACCTGCAGGGTAACTCATAACATTGAACACTATATCCCTGATGTAAAAGCACCCAAAAACCGCTCCTCCCCCTCCCCACACACTAGTAGCTGACGTCTGTTGGTAGAAGCAGAACAAAAACGAGAGGTTTCAAAGAAGTTACATCATTAAAAAGGGTATTAATCTCCTGGCACCGCCCTGCATCAGCGTCTAGCCTGACGGCTATTTTTCATTCGCCTAAAACCTGAACCGACAGCGGGAGTACGAAAAGCTATGGGGGGTTGCTTGGGACCCAGATCCCGTATTTGGCCCTTCACGCAGGATGGGGAGCTAGATCGAGGTGCAGACCGGGTCTCACTGTGCCCGCGATGCCGTAACACTACAGCCAAATGACTGAAGACATGCTATAGCCTAGCTGCCGCCGCTGACCGTTCGGTGTGAGAAAGCACTAAAGAATCTTCAAATGTTGATTTTCAGTACCATGTATAGCCAGTAGACCATAATAATAAATCTTGTCCCATTTGCCATGACTAAGAAATAGTACTTCACTATTGATTGAAAGATTGCGAATTCGAGTAACAAAGTAGAAGAGGGTCGATAGGAGAAACTGCTAGCAACCCTTGGCCACATTATCTCTCTCCTTGAATCTCCATTGATCACAACAAACATGATCATGAATTTTGAATTTTGCTGGACATGTCGCTTAAATTCAACCATTTACGATTTAAAGTAGCGAGTTGTCTTTAAAGTCACACTATTGATAGTACTACGCCATTTTCAAATTGACATTGGAAATGAAGTATGGAAGAAATTCAGTCCACGTATGCTAAATACCATCCACATTCCGTTTTTTGGTTTTCTCTTTATAGTTCCGTTGAGCCATTCAACTATTGACACCTTATGATGAACATACGTTGAGTGATGAATAATATCGTTGCTAGCCATTAGCGTCTTCAATTTTGAATTGAAAAATTCTTTTCTATTGCCAATCCGTAAATTTTTAGGCACGCGGCCACCACTTATGACAACCACACTGCCGGACTTGTTCTTCAGTGGTAACGCCAACGCACACATTGTCTATATATCAATCACCAACAATATGTTCTTGTAACCACAGATTTACGAGAGTATGCTATAATATCCACTCTACCATCTGGCTATAGATGAACTAATCCTTTGTTTATTATAAGTATTCCCTGGGAATTCTTTCATGCCGGTTTATGAAGTTCAGTACAGCTAGTTCCATGTGAGATTATAATACCTTTTTTAAAAAGTTCTTCAGTCACTGATACAATTTCGTTGGAGTGTGACGTATGTCCAGCTGATGATGGCAGTACCAGTAATTTCAATCTTTCAGCAAGATAATTCGAACCGTCCCAGTATACATACTCCTTTATGGGTAGAAGACCAATACCCGACTGACTAGTTAATTATGAGATTATATATTTATTCTTCATACTGCGACCGTTTTTCGAAACTTTGCTGGATGGTTTGTAACTAACGCTGTCGGAACGCATGTAGTCTAATACTTCAAAGTTCTCGATGGTATAATTTTTGGAATTAGTTCCAGGATTATTTCTTATTCATTAACACTGAGTACAATAACTTTTTCACCAACATTTAGAAGGAAATTTCGTGTTGTTAGTGAGTCAGTATTCTCTATAACTCCGCTCATAACATTGCACTCCGAATAGATAGAAACAATCAACTGGCCGATGTCTTCTAATACAGAATTAATCCCGTATGTTATTCTGCTTTTCACAGAAAACATCGTCCAACACAAATACCGTATTTAGCTAATCCTCGCTTGGTGGAATTACACTTTGGTTTCCTTTAGAGACATCTAGTATACCACCCAGCAACTGATTCTTTGGCTGACAGAGACATTGGGAAAACAGATACACATTTTCAAATCTAAGTCAATTGGAGTGTTCCAACCATGAGAGCACAAGGTTGGTTTTATCACAGTTTGATGGCTCACAAACAAATGTCCTCACTGACACAGGGAACAGAGGTCTGTTCTTTCAATTCCGTTTTATGTTGTCAGTAACATTCGCATTAGTCATGGGAAATATTACACGCTGTTTGACGAACAACATATTGTTCATAGAAAAAGTCAAGAAGCCACTAACAGGTGACTTTTATACGGAGATGCGTAAAACGCGTGTATATATCACATTTTCGTGGCGTATTCATTTTCGATACGCTATGTCATAAAATTCAAGAGCACGTGTGTAGATTCATCAACTTTCACAGTATTAAATGTGTTGGATTATGTGATGGTATACATTTAAAGTACAAGGAAGCAGTGGTTAAGTATTTTAACACTTTGGTCGCTTATATTCACCGCTGGATTTGCTGGGAACCGGATATTATAAAACGTGCCACAACATCAGAAATTTGTCACATTCGTATGTGAAAATTTTTAATTAAAGTTCTTCTATGAAAATCTATAACGTCAGACTTGCACGAACCTTGTTTGGAGTAACAGACGGTATAACACTGCTCGGCTGAGAACAGCTCGAGCTTGAGCTGTGAATATACTTTACACCGATAGATTTGAGCCAGGTATGCAGTTCAGTTGATAAACATCCAATTCGATTAAAAAAATGGACAAGTTGAATTGTAAACTTCACTACACGAAGAAGAATAAGGTGGTTGATGTACCCATAGGATCTTAGATTATTGACGACTTGGGGAAATATTTGGATCAGCAAACTAATAACGAGCTGCTTATTATAGAGCAAACAACATTTTTCTCAGAAGTGAGATACAAACATAATTTATTTCACTGTCTCGAAATTAGTTGGGTTACTACTCAGCTTCTCTAAACGTATATTAAAAACCAGTACTTCAATTTATATATCAGAATACACTTTCGCAAATTTCCCATGTTAATATTGTTCATATAGAGTGCAGTATATTTACTGGTAATAACATCAACGATGAATTGAGCCACACGCTATACGAGTTTTTCCCAACAGTTCAGTCAGATTACAGAAATATCCACTAAAGGCATATACAGTATCTATACCCAACACGACTAAAACGTTCAGTTATATACTAATTAAAGTTGTCGAACAGAATGAAGAATTATTGGATTTTAGAAGTTAAACTATTACTCTGGGACTGCATAATGAGTACCCCTATATTAAGAGGCACCCAATGGAAACAGTTGCCAGTATTGAGCTGACAGTTAAATGGTTAGCACATGAAATTGTTCTCTTCCGATAGTTGGCACGATATAGACATAAACGGATAACATACTTCAAGTATCTGCTAGTGTGGAATTTGGCGACTTGGTGTCACGCTAAGAATATTTGCCTTATCAGGCGTATGCAGCAGCCATCTATGGTAACAATAAGAAGATTCGGATATCTGTCTAAAACCAATGCGAACTCTGTAATGTGACAGCTTCGTACACGTTAAAGGAACATTTATTAATTAGAATCGAATATGGCCCAAAAATTCACATTTAACAATATGTTTAGTGAAATTTGGTACGAAATTAATGGCGTTGATATAGGTAGAACTAGAAACGTTGAAATCCTAAACACAACGAAGACATATATTTCAAGCGACCCTCAACAACTTGAAGTGTTGAACAACGCAGGATGGGTCACAAGTGATCTTGGTAACGAGTATTTTGAAATCTGAATACCTTTGAGTACTTTTGAAGGCTTCATACAGAAACTTCTTAATATAAGACGTGAGCTAGTACTGATTTGCATTAGAGGTGATATTAATTCATATATACAGTAGAACTCCAATTATCCGACTCTGACTATCTGAATCGCTGAATATCCGAATCAATTTTTTTTATCAAAGACGGAAAGGAAAGGGATAGGATAAGATGGCTATGACGTGTCACTCGAGGAATTCAGATACATTCTTTTGAAAATTCCTGAATGTTCAGAAGTTAGTGCTGAAGATATAGGAGAGTGGGTGGTGTGTGATTCATCAGAACCTAGGTATGAAATTCTAAATGAAGAACTTATTGAAAGGGTGATAGAAGAAAGTGTCAAGAAAGAAGATGATCTTAATGTCGAAGTTGTATCAGACACGGGACCATCAGCTAGTCAAGCATTTGCCGGCCTTGAAACTGCGTTGAAGTGGATGGAGCGTCAGCCCGAGTGTGACCGCATGCAACTTGTCACCGTAAAGCGGATTCGCGACTTGGCTGCCCGAAAACGGATGAATGCAGTAAAGCAGCTCACTTTGATTGAGATGTTACAGATTGAGATGTTTACAGTACTGTATGTACACTCTACGGCAAAAAAAAAATAATAAAAAAAAAATGACTTTAGGCGCCTGAGACTAAGTCCCTTATTCCGCACAATGTGGCATCATTTCGGGTATTCAATTCAGCGCCATCTGTTATTCATTTCCTAAAGTCAATGCCTGGAACAAAGCAGGAAGACACCGCCCGCCCACTGACCATCCTTATTGGCAGGGTAGTTCATCAATCTTTCCCCACATTTCAGTAAAAGGCTACTGACCCATCCCGAGACAAGTAACGCATTTTCCTGTCTCTGGATTGACTGTAATATTCGGCAAGATATCGCCGACCATACCTAAACCGGACGAAATTCGGTTACAGCTATACTTTTCTTAAATTCAGATCGTGAAACATATCTTTAAAGTTGTAATTAACAAGATTGCAATAAAGCGCAATAAAAATGAGGTTCAGTTATACATTTATTCCAAATGATTAGCGTCAAACTACAACGATATTTATTTATATATTGATGTGGCTAATTACTTGCAATAATGCAACACATAATCAGGTGAGTGGGCCGAGAAGTGGGCGTAAATGTTCAAAGATCCAGAATATTTAGTTCTACAAAACTATAGAAACGATTGTAATGAGATTATAAAGGATAATTGTCTAATGCCAGTTGAATGTAACTGACTTCCGAGGCAGGATAGGTTTGTTTACACACTTCACAAGCCGTCTTTTAGCACGAGCTCCGTTTGCTTGTGGCTAACGGTCTAGTCTTGTAAACGCGCGGTCCTCGGTTCGAATCTAGGCATTCCATTTACTTTTTTGCATTTATTTTAAACAAGTCGAACCTACAAATGGCTTATGCGTAAAATATAACATCGACTCTTACCTGTTTGCGTCAGGAAATAACATGCTTAAGTAAAGACTCATAACTGAGTGCTTCTTAGTAAACTGCACACGTAACTATGAAAGCAATCACAGAGGTAACACTGAAAGAAATCTTCTCGGGCTTCAACATCGTCGAAATCGCGTCGTCTGGTTACGTTAGGTGGACTATAACGAGTTCGCACCATCGTCAAGGAGAAGAAAAACTAAATAATATTACTACACCAATTTATTATTACGCGTCTGGATTTCCGATTCGTCGACTTCTAAGTCATTAAAGGTGGGAAGGGAATGGAGACAAGGAATGGGAAGGAATTCGGACCATGGGTTTTCGAAGAAATAATCCCGCCATTCACACGAAGTGACTTGGAGAAAAGAAGGAAAATCAAAATCTGGATAGCCGGATGGGGATTCAAACCAGCTTCCTCCCGAATGAGGAGCCATAGAGTTAACGCTCAGCCATTAGATTCATTTTTTTCAAGATTTTCCGTATTTGGTCTATGACTCCATCCATAAAATTATTTAAAAAATCTATTCAAAACAAAGTTAAAAATCGTAAATTAAAATATATGTGCAGAAGTGAGTTCATCTAATGAGAAAGGGGATGTCAAAACAATCTCTGAAATCAGAAACGCAATTCAAATTTCATTTTCTCTCTTTTTCTCTGTCTTCTTTTCGCCCATCTCTATATTTTTGAATTTTTTTTGCTTGGGCTTTACGCCACGTCGACGGAAAGATCATTAGAGGCTGGATCGGATTGGGGCAAGAAACGGTCAGGAACTCGACCATGGCCTTTTGAAGGAAGCATCCGGGCATTCGCCTGGAGTGATTTGGGGAAACCATGGAAAACCCAGATCTGGATGCCCGGACGGGGATTCGAACCCACGTTCCTCCCGAATGCGTGGTCAGAACGTTAACCGTTCACGCACCACCCCCGGTACTTTTTTTTTTAACTTTTAGCAGCTATCAAATTCAAAGTGAATATAAGTCCCCTCTTATATGGAAGATACTGTCGTATTAATCCCGTTGTTTAATGAAGTAGTATTAAACCAAAAATAACGAGCAAAATTAATCGGTTTGCTATTAATCAAATAGGTAACATTTCAATCTATTCCTAGAATATTTTAATAAAAAAATGAATCCTACTTCACATTCTACTTGAGCAAAGACCTCAAACCGGATGCTAAACTTAAAAAATTTGCAGTCTCAATAAAATGTGGTAAAATAAGAAATTTCAATGTAGTTATGATGTAATTCTCTAATGTTTTCTCATTGGTTTTAATTTTTTTTTTTTTTCAAGTATGTCTTTCAGTAAAGATTAAGAGTTAGTTGGAATGAAATTATCACGCTGAGCAATAACACCTAATTGTTAAAAAAATTTATTAATCGGCAGTACTACTCTCCGCAGCTGGAGTGTAATTTTAAAATATCGTAGTAGACGGAAATGTAGTGTTTACAAAGTGTTTAATACTGGTTTCCTTGTTTCTTGCCACACTGACATTCCCGCACTGAATTTCAATTTTATGCCTCAGTTTTCCTCCTACAATGTTCTGATTGAATGCCAATAAGACTTTGCAATATTTAACCTTTCAAAAGAAATTGTTGCTTGTCATTCTGAGACAGACATTATAATGTAAATTCTCTGGGCTGGAATAAAATATACAGTAGCTGCAGTTAGAATTTTGGAAAAACCGCACCGCAAGAGAATCATTCGTATCACCTATTAAGAAAATAGTTACTTTCATGCCGTTTGTTGATTTAGAAAAACAGCTTTCGATAATGTAAGGCGGGAAAGATGTTCAAAATTTTTTTTAAAGTCAGGTCTTACATATCGAGATAGAAGAATACTTTAAAATCGATATAGAATCAAGTGGCTATAATGAAAGTAGAGAATCATGAGAGTCACCAGTCAGTTGAAAGGGTATCAGATATTGTTGCAGTTCAATCCCCACTAATATTCAACTTATTTGTGAGGAAGCTATAAAAGAAGTAAAAGAGGAATTTGAATGGGGCTTAAGTGTTCACGAAAACAAAAGCAGTAACCAGTATAATAGGATTTTATGATGACACTGTCCTGTTAACAGGACGGACTGAGTATAACTGCATAACATGAACAAAATAATGACAGAGTACTTCTGTAATAAATACAGATCAAAGCAAGACAAACGTGTAAAAGAGATAATAGTAGGTTAAATATAATAATGGGATCGGATGCAAAACTAGAAGCGAATAAATTCAGTTACTTAGGAAGTAAAAATACAACTGATGGCCGAAGCAGGAATGGTGTTAAACTTAGAAAAGCACTAGCAGAAAGAACCTTCATGAAAAAGTAGTTTCAAATATTGACCTAGGAACCAGAAAGAAATTTTTTTAAACTATATGTATGGAGCACAGCACTTTATGGTAACGAAGCATGGATTTCAGGAATGTCTGAAAGAAGGAAAATTGAAGCATTCGAAATGTGGTGCTATAGGAGGATGCTGAAAATTAGGTGGACAGTTTAAACCACGAAATGATGGCTGGTGAAAGAAGTTTGTGGTAGAATCTTACACAAAGAAGAAACAGATTCGTGGGTGGTTTTTTAAGACATGCGGGATTGGTTATGTATGAAGCAGATAACGGTGGACGTGTTTTAAGAGAGGTGTTTAGAGATGAAGAGGATAGTGCAAAATAAGAAGGGATGGTGGTTTATATCAAACCAATAGAGAGACTGACGACAGTAAAATAAGAGATGAAATAAGAGAGAGGGTGTCGGCCGATTGAAACCTACTTTTCCGAAACACATCGATGGGGCGACAGCATAACGTCCAAATCCGGAGGACGAATCATGAGACACTGTCATTTAACCCAGGACTTTCGTGTGCCATCTGATAATTAGTAATAATGCACCACCACCGAAACATGTCCCGGTTCTAAAAAGTTCTTCAACCACCGTAGCTCAAATCAGGTGACGCCGTATCTGACGCCGCGCATCTTCACGGAGCTATAATGACCCGAAACGAGGAAGTTGGCTATAGAAGTTAAGCATTTAAAAATCAGCCTTTCAACTCCGTCACATGCTGTTTGGTGCAGACGCGTAAATTCCAATTGAGGTAGCTTACTAAATCTCATACCACTACGGTGCAAGACAATCTTCTTATATCTATCTCATTAGTAATATATGAATTTTATGAGTGGAACAGAATATAAAGCATCCGGCACCTTTAATTTATAGCTTCTAAAATGTGATATCAGAAGGAAAAGCAATCAATGAAAGCAGTTTCACAAAATTCCTGGGTGTATATATAGATAACAAATTGAACTGGAAACAACATATTCAACAACTTCTTAAAAAACTGAATTCTGCAACATTTTCACTGAGGGTAATATCTAGAATAGCTAATACAGAAACCAGAAAGTTAGTATATTTTTCATATTTTCATTCCCTGCTCACTTATGGCACCTCATTTTGTGGAAACTCGTCACAAGCACAGAGGGTATTTAAAATGCAAAAGCGAGCTATAAGAACTATTTCTGGAGCAAGCCCACAGACGTCGTACAGAAATCTATTTAAAAACCTGGGTGTACTAACAATGCCAGCACAGTATGTATACTCCGTACTATCATTTGTAGTGGAAAAACCTGAACACTTCAATCTTAATGCTGACATACATAGCCATAATACTAGGAATAAATATAATATCCACAAGGATTACAAATCACTATCAATTGTACAGAAAGGGTTAACATTTACTGGAGCTTCCTTATTCAATGTCTTACCAACAGAAATTAAATGTTATCTACAAAAACCCAACTACTTTATGTCTAAACTGAAAGAGTTTCTGCTTCAGAACCAATTTTACTCTGTGTTTTCTTCTTGGAATTTGGTAACTAAGAATGACTGATAAATAGTATATATGGTGTATGGAAGGGGAAGGTGACAAAGTTGTCCACAATTATTAAAATGATATATGGTTTTTCTTTGTGTTGAACGTTTGACAAATGAAGTCATTACACTGTTTACAAAAGTTCACTCATATATAGTAACTAACATGGGATAGCATGCACTCAATACCTGCTGCGAAAAATTATCATACTAACAGGTTTTTAAGTAATATGAGTTGTTTGTTATATAATTGATATTGTTAATAGGTGTGTTTACTTTTCCACATAAATAGCAACTAGCATGATATAATATGTAGTCGCAAAATACAGTGAAACTTATCATGGTAACTGGTTGATAAGAAAATAACTGGTTATTAGATGCTGGTAACAAGGAGATATTAGTTATACTAATGGGTTGTAGCTAACTTGTTGTCAATATATAATAATATTATCATTTATATAGTAATATTGAGATTACTAATAAGTGTATGTACTTTTCCACATCCCCGAGATTATTCTCACACGGGATCAAAGTGAAGATATCTATCTATCTATCTATCTAGTTTATAGCTGCTAAAAATAGAAAAAAGGGAGAGGGGTTGAGAATGAGAAAGACAGGCAGAAAGGATAAATTTGAATTGCGTTTCTGATTTCAGAGATTGTTTTGGAAACTCACCCTCTCATCAAATCATCTCACTTCTACCGACATATTATCATTTACTATTATTAACTTGGCTTTAAGTATATTTTTAAATAATTTTATGGATATAATCATAGACCAAATACGACTAGTAATGAAAAAGTGAAGCTAACGGGTGAGTGGTAATGCTCTGGTGTCGCATTCGGGAGGAGACGGCTTTGAATACCTCCATCCATCGAGATTTGGGTTTTCTTTGGTTTCCCCAAATCACTCCAGGCAAAATGCTGGTATAGTTCCTTTAAAAAGCCAAGGCCAAATTTCTTCCAGTTCCTTTTCCGCAGTCCTTTCCCGCCTCTAACGTCCTCGACGTTGACGAAGCGTAATGCCATAAGAAAGGAAAAGATTGAATGGGAAGGAGTCATTGTTAGTCGAGTTAATGCAAGCTGCGACCACAACAACAACAACTACTACAGCTACTGTAAAACACTGAAAAAACTCAGAAGGTCAATTCAGAACCGAAGAAGACGAAATGTAAACAAGGAATCAAGCATTGTTCATGATATAGCTGGTCCATACATAGCTCATCACACCGTCGCCCTTCTGTAAAACTTGACTTGGGAAATAATCACCCACCCACCATATCGTTGCAGACGTGGCACACAGTGACTACCACCTTTTCCTAAGCTGCGAAAATATTTGACCGACTAAGATATGGAAGATGAAGTTCAATGCTTGCTCAAAGACATGATGGCGAGCATACATTCTTTTTCCTTTTTTGCTTATGGCTTTACGCGTTGTCGACATCGAGGTCATTAGAGGCATGAAAGGAGTTGTAACAAGGATTTATCCAATGGCCTTTTAAAGGAACCATTCCAGTATTCACATAGAGTTATTTGGGGAAACCATTGAACCCAAATCTGGATGGCCGGACGAGGATTCGAACCTGCGTCCTCCCGAATGAGAGGCCAGCGCGTCAGCACTTATCCCACCACACTCCATTATTTATAAACTGTCACAGCATCTACAGAAATGCGTGTGACAAATGGTGATGATGTAGAAAAATAGATAATTGCTCAATCTTTTAAACAATGTATACATTAAAGAAAATAAATTAAGTCTTGATCTATAAATGCTTGGGATACCTTACTTTTCGGATTGCTCTCGTAGAATTAATACGGATTCCAACAGTATTTTTAATTAAAAACTGTGATTTGCTGCCTTAAGTTGGATAATTTTAGTGTACATCAATAAAATATTTAGCCAAATGAGCTGATCGTGATAAATTATTACGTGTGTTATTTAGTGTTATAAAGGTATTCTTGGCCGAAGGAAATAGGAAAGTTGGCAGTTATTTCCTGTTCGACGTTGCCACAACTACTTCCTCCAATGTTGCCACGATTTATGACTTCTGGAAGTGCTGTGGTAATTTCCTGTTCAAGGAAACGTGTCTTATAGCTAGGCGGTATCAAAGGAACAGACACATTGCTGAAATAGAAAATTACTTTCCTTCCCCGTCTAACTAACATATTTTTATTTTACTGATTATTTCTGTAATAACAGTTTGATTTTTTATATAGATCATCATTAACTATTCAACACGAAATGTTGTATCGTTATATATATGTTTACTTTTGTTAAATAATGGACGAGGCACGTTTCTGTGTAAGGCAGAGTGGCTGAACAGTTGCGCATTGGCCTGCGGAACTGAGGGTACTGGGTTATACCCACGTCAGGTTGAATATTTTTTCATTGACTATCCCCTTCCCACTTGTTGTAAAATACATATCATATATGTAAAAATGAACATTATGATATTATACATCAAATTGTTTAAAAATAAATTCTTATGTAAACATTTTTTTATTAGTTCATATGCCACATTGGCGGTTAAAGGTGTGTTTGTGGAATTTAAAATATTGTTCATCCAATATAATGTGACGAGTTTAGTTGACTTTATTTCCGTAAAGGCAGAGTGTGATTGTTGTTGTTGTAGCTGTAGAGTTCTATATAAATAAATATCGTTGTAGTTTTATGCTAATCATTTGGAATAAATGTATAACTGAACCTCATTTTTACTGCGCTTTATTGCATTCTTGTTAATTACAACTTTAAAGATATGTTTCACGATCTGAATTTAAGAAAAGTATAGCTGGAACCGAATTTTGTCCGATTGAGATATGGTCGGCGATATCTTGCCGAAAATTACAGTCAATCCAGGGACAGGAAAATGCGTTACTTGTCTCGGGATGGATCAGTAGCCTTTTACTGAAATGTGGGGAAAGGTTGATGAACTACCCTGCCAATAAGAATGGTCAGTGGCCGGGCGGAGTCTTCCTGCTTTGTTCCAGGTATTGACTTAAGGAAATGAATAACAGATGGCGCTGAATTGAATACCACATTGATACCACATTTTTGTGCGGAATAAGTGGCTTAGTCTCAGGCGCATACAGTCAAATATATTCTGCCAAAGAGTGTCCATACTGTACTATTGTACAGCACTTGTAAGTACGCTTAGCATGTAAAAGTGTTGCCTTTTAATTAACTGCTCTTTTTCCTTAAAATTACCCTTTTTCTCCCATTTTCAACATACACACAGTAATTAATTCAATTGGGGGGAGAAATCCAATTATCCAAATTTTTTATTTTCCGAATGGGGTCTGGTCCCAATTGATTCGGATAAGAGTTCTACTGTAAAAGTTGCTCAGGATTTGTAAAAGAGGAAATTTGTCATAAATAAACCACTTGTGGGTAACAGATAAAAACATGCAGAATTGCGTGTTGAGCCGCTTTTCATAAGTTACAGAAGTTTGAATATTCACAATTATCCTTTGCTACCTCAAATCAAAAAACACATATGGCCCATGAAGAAATCAACGCAGTTATTGAAACCGTGAACTGTGGCTCTGGTATTTTCAGGAGACAGGAAACATCACGAAGAACTTGATCCCTGCAGGCTCACCAGTGTCAAAGTATAGGTAAATATTATGTCGATCCAGCACAAGAAATTGGTTCTAGACATTAAAAAAAACTAGACTACAGTCTTGTACGGTATGTTAACAAGATTCTCAAAGTCTTGCTATGAACGACAACATGCTTTGCCTTTACTACATTAAAATTAATTTGTTGGATTTACAATTTTGTTTGTAATTTACTGTTAACTACAAAACGAGTCAGTTATGACGGGACCTGAAGAACAGAATTTGAATGTGGTAAGACTTTCACCCTCGACACGTCTGCATCAAATCTGATACTGCAGAATCGTGTTTTGATGTTGTGCCGAAGATAACATAAAACACGCAGCAACCATCATTCCTGCCCATCGAAATCTTCTTCTTGAACGCACAGCGATTCAAGACTTGGAATGATGTGTTTGTTTTAAAGGAGGTCGCTGTCGATGTGTTACAATCATATAACGTTACCACTACACATTGTTTATACATATCGTCACAAACACGGAATGACCGAACAGTTAGATGAGTACGTTACTGGGGTATCATTCACGATATTACATGCAATTACAAATCAAAACAATGCCATTCTAAACGATAATTGACAGGATAGCATTCGATGGTTTCAGATGTTTGCTGCAACAAAATTGAAAGTTTGGTAAGTACAGTTCTACAAGAATTCAAAGAAAACTGAATTGAGAAAACTTCGTAAAGTACATATATTTTATGGTTCAATATGAGCTGTTGGAAATGTTATTTTAATATCTTAATTTGGTAAAACAGTTGAGAAAGCAATAAAACGTGTTATGTAATTTTATCCGTCTTGTTATATATAATTACATACTGATAATACTGCAAAAATCATATTCAAGTTTATAGTCCTCTAAGTTGTTTATTAGCTCTGCACTTAAATGGACAGTTATTTACAGTTATAGCAGTGGATATTCTAGCAATGAAACAGGATTGTACCAATTAATATCTTTATCAGAGGCCGAGAAATATCACGTAGCACTTTTTCAGCTAAGGTCTCTATAAACGACTTGGAGAACTTCACCACTTAATGGCGCTTCCTATTCTTCATGGTAATGTTGCCAGTCACTTTAGTTTTGGCGTCAAGCATGTTAATCTATGTTGATTTGCAGCATGACCCAACATTTATAGGATCCGTGGTGCGTTAAGGACATGTAGGTTTTGCTAAAGACACAGTTCGACAAAAGACGGTGTGGTCGCTAAAAAGAACAACGATTTGGCCATACCCAGGGTTGTTGCTAAATAAATGTGACACTGAATCCAATACCTGAATAAGCATACCCCATTCTGAATATCATATAATAACGTTTCTTCGGCCACCTTGGCAAAAAATGTGTTTCGGTGAAAGTCCAGATTAACACGTTTGGTATCGTTTGCATTCAACTAGTATGCCGTTGCAAACAGGAATACTTGAAGAGACATTGCTACAGGGTATACCGGGTGGTCGAAGTGGAATATTGAGGCTTCTTGCATCGGTGCTTGTCTCTTTACATGGGATTGGCGCGACCTTGTGGGTTCCCATGCGTGGGTAGGGAAGAAGAAAGCGAGGGAGCCAGTCTTCTCACGTTAATGAGTACTAAATACTGGCGGTACAAAAACGAAGCTAATAGCTTGCGGAAGGTCCCAGATGGAGTGTGGGTGAGGCAGGTGCCCTAGCGGTAGGCACCACGTGTGAAGCGCTTAGTGAACAAAAGAGAGACATTCTGTTCCCATGCAGTGCCGACAAATGGCAGATGGGAAGAGGGAGACAAACACTGACAAATGAAAGCAAACTAGACATTGCTATCAGATGTGAGATAGTTAATTACTGGCTGAAGGTCTGATTTTGGTTGCAGATGGTAGCGGCGGGAATGGGAGCTCCGTGCCATCTGGCAAAAGAGGTTTTTGATATGCTATTAATTGTAACAGAATCGGTGTTCCCCATCTGTTAGCAAAACTGTAGCAGTCACTAATGTGCTGGTCTAAGTCTCCAGTGTACTATTACCATTGACGTTTTGGATGAAACCCTTCACATTGTGCAGTGCTGTCGTTTAATTTATATTGTGGAAATGAGAATCTGTCTTTCTTATACTTTTCTGTGTGACCATGGATTTTTTATGATACTTTTTCTTAAGTGGTAATGACATATAAATTTATAAAATGTCTGTAGAGAGTGATATCACGTTTCGTAGTTTGCGACCAAAATAGGTTAGAATATAAGGTAGAAGATTTCGGCAATGCCGTTTCACCTGCAAGTTTTCCTGGATTTTTAAAATGATTTACAGATGCTTATTGTTGTCAGACCTTCGTCACTACAGCAACAAACTAAATGACAACGTAAGAGGCCAAACAACCCTGATAATTTCATTAATACGAGTAAAAATGGTTCATAAAATGAAATCTCCGATTCACGCTGTTAGATTAGAAGGAGAAAACAACGAAAAATAATTACTAGACTTATGAGAGTGGAGACCAGGCGTATTGATCCAGTGAATTCTTCACGGGAATGCAGCCGGATAGTGTCGTAAAATGACGACGTTTCGACAACCTGCTCGGTTGTCTTCATCAGATCTATTTCAGATATAATTGCTTGAAATCACAAAACCAAGTAATAATATCTGAAATATACCTGATGAAGACAACCGAGCAGGTTGTCGAAACGTCGTCATCTAACGATACTATCCGGCTGCACTCCCGTAAAGAATTCACTGAATTACGAAACTTGTTTTAAAATAGGAGCTGGCAACAGCGACTTTGCAACCACAGCTAATTTTGTAAATTCTCGGAAATATATTTAGAAATAATGTTTGAAACAGTGGCAGTAGCTGATAAATCCAAAAAAAGATAATAGTACCACAAAAACTACATTGTTTTTCCGTAAACAAGATAGTAACGACGCAAATGTCATAGCTGACTGGAAACAGTTTCTATCAGTTATGAATAAACTTTATTGTGAAAAATTACTGAGTTGGGTGGAAGAATACAAACAGGCGTTGAGAGAATATTGGCTGAAATATATTTTTTAACTCATTATTTTTTCTGTTTTCAATGTTTAAATCTTCCAACAAATTAAACATCAATTTTATGCCATCTTCTTTTCAATAACTTATTTTAATAAGATAAAGAGAGAACGAAGTTCAAAGTGAATTATTTAATTTTTTTAAAATTAATGAGTACATGGCACAAAATCAAATTTTATCTTTCGATTCATTTTTAAATTTACGATCTTAATTAATCCGAAATCATTTTAAATTTACAGGAATACCTGTGAACTCCATTCTTCTATCGTAATTACACCGAAAGTGAAACTTTATTGGGAATGTAGTTTTACAGAAACTCTAGCAGCCAATATCGAAGACACGTTTCCGAGCATTTCTCATATATCATTGATAATACTTTATTCCATCTAAGAGAACCAAGCCATAAATATAAGCGGAAAACGAAACACTCGGAGAAATATATGATGCAATAACGCGCCTCCGGATTTATCGTTTTTATATTGAAAACTGGCTGTCATACGTCTCTTCCAGCTACTCTGCATGACGATACACTTGTTGAGAAGTTACAGATAAGCCATAATTATTTTGTGTTTAAATCTTGGGTCTGCACAGGGCCAGTACAGCCAGTACCATAACCTCGTGTGGGAGAGATCACTCACTGGATCGTTCAGTTACCGAAGCATGATATAGAGGCACAAACAAAATTATTATTTTTTTTTCGGAAAGTGCTCTTTGGAACAACTACTCCTTAAATCAACACGTTATATAAAAGACATAGGTTTTGGACCTCTTTGCTACAGTAAAAAATGGAATCGAAGATGAATGTTGCTTTAATAATCAGAGATCATAAAGCAGTTGTAGTGACTCCTATACAACAGCGAATGAAAAAGTAATCCATCTGTACACATGGAGAAAAGAAATATATGGAGACGACGCAAGAGACCTTAACCACGCATTGAAGTGACGCCGGGCGGATTAGGATCGGGGGGGGGGGGGGGGCTACGCCGCATCCATACAGACACGGGGTATATGTACAAAAACCTCAATGGGACTCTAGGATAAACGTAATGCCCCAATCTGGTGATGGATTATTATGTAACTCGATGAGGCAAATACAAAATGAAGAATAAATTTTTTTGATATCCTGCCTTGTTTCCAAGATATTCTGTCTCAAATGTGAAATGATTTTGGTTGAAATTCAGAAGAAAAAAATTGGTCAAAGTCAAATTTGATGATGGATTCTTATTTAAAAAGACGAGAAAAATCCTTTCCCGTCTCTAAAGACCTCGCTGTTAGAGAGACATTAAGCAGATAAAAAAAAAAAAAAACCAGAAACATTTGGTGACCCAAGTTGCAAACCAAACAATGAAGAAATTACCTTTAAGTTGTAACAGATATACAATTTATATTTTTCATATTGGAATAATTTTTTTTCATATTTTCATATGTCTCTTTCATATCAGCGGCTAATGATGGAAGTTCATTGCCAATATGTAGCAGGACAGCCTTCAAACTATGTTTATGAACAATCGCCACTCATCTGGCCGTTGTTGATGCCCGACAGTTTCCATAACAGAACAAATATCATTGCAAAACGCAATACCATTTTCTTCAGAAATGCAGTCTTTAAAATCACTATGGTGGCTACGATAACTACATATTCTTACATCTTTTTGGAGTAGATTCCAGCCTTTGGGTCTGGAATTTATTAGTTTAGCTTGCTGTTCAGATAGGTTTAAATCCCGAATCAGGTCTTTAAGGTTTATTGGGAAAGTATGGTTCTAATGAACAGCTACTACCTTCATATGTAGGATCATTTTTATGATCATGATCATCTTAATCATTTTCAGTTTGAGCTATGTCAGAATCAGAGTAACTAGTTTAGGTCTTATCTACATATACGGATACAGGGAAATTTTCGTCGTATAAGACAGGTCTCATTTCAGATGGCAATTTCTGATACTTAACTGTATATTCTGATTTAGATGTGATTCATTTAATATTTGTTAAACAAAAATAACAATTAGTTGATGATCAATCGGTTCCCTCCAAATCATGGGAATTGCAAATGGTATTTGATGTGTACCATTTTTCGACCCAGTAAACAGGCTAACACACAAAACACGGCATACATTTGGAGCCCAGCTCTTATCAATATCACCCACTGGACAGCTAAAGTGAAGATCATAACACTGTTTCACAAGTCGTGTAAAATTTCCCCTCTGAGATTTGAAGGTCAGCTCACCGCAAATATAGCAGAAATTATCTGCATGGTTTACACACTTTCGTGGGTTGATGAAACAAGAAACTCTAAAACACAACGTACACAATACACTTCTAAACAGAAAGGAATGACATAATTGACTAGTGATATTCGTGCTAACAAGCTCAAAAATGGTACGTCACATGCCAGATTAACAGGTCTGTGCATGTCAAAACATGAATAAACCAGCCGAGTCATGACTTTTGGTGCTTCAGCATGATATTGCATATAATTTCCTCAAATACAGCTTGAATAAAATCGCTACACATAAGGTAAAGGTTCCTATGACATATCAAAGAGAATGCTAAAATCAAATTTTAAAAAGTAGCTCCCCCCCCAAAAAAAAAACTGTGACTGATGCAAAATTCTGACTATGTATCTGAATTCAGTGTGAAAACATGCACAATATTCACTAATCAGATTTCTTCTGAAGAAAACTTTGTCGACCATTGTAATCAAACAAGATGGTCAAACGGAAGGAAACAGGTATTTACTCTTTCCACTAGCGGTGATTTTATTCCGTTACTTACTGCTGCCTGTATTATGACGAGACGCCATCCTCACTTATTTCCAGTATGACTTGTTTGGTAATGGCTCATTCAGTCGCCGAGATAAATAATTCACTTAAGCTAAAAAATCACAACAAACATTATCAATCTATTAAGGCACTTGAATGTTTATTATCAATGCACCTGTAGTGATTTTCAGTTGAATGAATAATAGGCCTACAAAAAAATTATATGGTAGTACACATCAAGTTTTTTGTTGCTAAATAATCGTAAACAGACTTTTTGAGATTAAAAATCTACGTTCTTCCTTATTACACTTTTTTTTTTCGACTGCTATCTTTCTTACACTACTTTTGTGGGAATGTAGCATTACTTTCCTTTCTACAAAACTACTGTAGAAATCCAATTAACCAGAAAAAAACGATAGCTTCTACACCCCATTCAATTAATTTTTATGAATAAAACCACTAATTGACTACAGGAGTGGCCCCTACACAGTTAAAATTGTTGCACAATATTACAGTTGTACAATAATATTAAGCGTGTGTAGGTTACATTGAGAGATAGTGACCGAGCGTGGTGGTGTAACGGATAGCGTTTTAGCCTCGCATTCGGGAGGACGGCGGTTCGAATCCCCGTCCGGGCATCAAGATTTGGGTTTTCCATGGTTTCCCAAATCACTCCAGGCAAATGCTGGGATGCTTCCTTAAAAAGGCCATGGCCCATTTCCTTCCCATTCCTTGTCCCCATCCTTTCCCGTCTCTAAAGACCTAGCTGTTGAGAGACGTAAAGCAGTTAAACAAAAAAAAGAGGTAGTGCAATATATTGTGCAATCTGATAAGTATTGTGCTGTCTGTGGGTGATATTGCGCAGTATCAACTCAGTTGCTCTCGAGACACGAGCACTATCGCTAGTCCCCACTTATGATTTGTTGTTGCATTATTTTTTTCGTTGTTGGTTTTCTCTTCTGGAAATGAATACAAAAAGTGAAGACAGGGTGTTTATTATTGAGTGCATTTAACTGTGACAGACTTTACCAGCATTGTAGAACGTCAAAGCGTCTGAGCATAAAAAACAGATAGGAACAAATAAGGCTTACGAGTTGCTGCTGAACAAATCTATTGCTACGAGTGAAGATGTTAGAAAATGTGGGTTGTGATGACGTAGTAGAGCCTACATAAGGGTACTTCCGGCCAGGTGAGTTTTTTTGATGTGTTGAGATCAGTACATACGATTGGACCACTGAAAGAGCAGAGGAAATCACTGAATAATTTAAGTTTCATTATTTCAATTTAATTATTAGCCATAGTAATAACAAGAAACCATGAGTTAGTATGCATGTGACCTTGTAAAGGGTTAATTAGATATGAATAAAACACAAAAATTTACTCAAGCAATGCTGACAAAACTGATCTTACCAATGAAATTTTCGCTCATTGTTAAAATAGTCACGATTGTAAACGCATCGTCACAGACAAAAACAAACGGTGCAAGCCCGTTATTATTTGCTAAAACTTCTTGAGAGGGAATTAATAAGCTAATCTCCATCATATACGGGGATATTCGATACAACGACAACTATTAAGAACTTGTAATTCGCGTTTACTACCCTCAGCAGAGCAATACTGAAAAATTGTTTATACTTGAATAAATTCAGAGTCAGGAGGTTTCTTGATAACTACATGTTTAAGACAGTCGAGAACTATTCCCTCATGCGTGAATATTTCCGGTTCATATGCCAATTCTTCATCCACCTTATATTTCTTTTCTTTTTTTTCACGCAGCAGAGTAAAGCAATAGCAACAGCTGCTACGTCCTGGTAGTCCACCATTCCGAAGTCAATTATTGAGCAGTCTAGGGAGAACGTCAATAATATTGATCGTGGAGAGGCCACTTGTCAGACTCAACAGCACTGTGGAATAGGCAACACACAAGTCACACAGCATAAAAAAACAAACGTTAGATCTTGTGACTCTTGCCTACATACTGTAGTGAAAGACTCAATCAGTTTAGAACTGTTGACGTTCATGATAAAGGAGATTCCAAAAGGTATGACAATCAAAGACATATACCAGGACTTGCGTAGGCACAAAAAGGCAGAAAAAACCATAGAGAACATTTCCTTTACTGTTAACAACGACTTGATTTTAAAACAATACAAGACGTGGACACAATTTTCATTCAGCTAACACAATCATTTCACGGAAAACAGTGACCACTAAAATGTTAAGAGACATATTAAACGCTTCTAAACCCTCTCCAGTGGCAAAAGGTATAGAGACACAATGAGTGAAATGAAATAAGCAAAACCTGACCCCTTTCAATGCCTTCATTATCTCCACAAGAACACTCCATAAGGAGACAAAACTTTTCACAATCCTGACACATGACGAGAAAACTCTCGACAGGCTTCATTCTGAAGGTCTAAGAAGCACGTGGTAGAGGAATCAAGACCACCGCACAATGCAGCATAAGTCACTGATACGATCATTTGGTCGAAAAATGCCCACGCTGTGGTTCTGACCACCATATCAGCAGCAAATGTGGCAGGGAAGTAGAAGCAATTGTCAAGGCTCAGGAAATCAAACACAACGTGCCCATCCTGACGCGTTTAAGGAGGTGGTGCAGCAGCACAATAACCAACAGGACGTAATTAAGACCACCACAGCTATGCTGACTAACCTACTTCAAGCCCGAAAGACAAGGTAGAAAACATACTCAGACAGGTGTTCCGGCAGCTGTATCGAAAAGTTTTCCAAATCAATCAGACGGAAAGTAATATACTGATTACGGTAAGAAAGTGCAAAACATACGCAACGACACAAGTAAACAATACTAACAATGGAAAAAAAACCTAACAGTAATTTCTTATTCCTCAACTCATCTCGACTCAGACATTGTATGACTACACTGACAAACTGCATCTGTAAAAATAACAACCACATTGCGGGACTAGCCGAGACATTACTACACTCTCCCAGGATCAGAACAACAGAAGGCTGTTCCTTCAGTTAAGCAAAAAGACGGTTTCTGTTTTATGGGATTGTGGGACTGCTTCAAGAAATAATGAAAAATGATGTAACCATCGTGGGAGCATATTCTGAGGTCTCTGTCATGACATTTGATACTGTACCCCACTATTTTTTTATGAGGATAGGATAAAATCATTAGAACCGTCGTTGGAGGAATTGTTAGATAGGATCACCAATGATTTCTCGTGCATGATGCTTTCGGATGACCTTCCTATCCAGAATTGGCATGTTAAAATTATTTGATAACGGTAGCTAGTTTTTCGATTGATTTCTTAATATCGATGTACTTGCGACATATTACGAGAAACACCCTGTATCTAGTTGACACGATATTTAGAAACAACGAACAAGTCTACATCTACATCTAAATCTATACCCTGCAACATACAAATATTGTGGGTGGCAGAGGGTGCTAAGCACCAATTCTAATTCTGTGCATTCCAAACTCGAACACAACGAGGAAAGAAAGAATAAATAAAAGCTTCAGTATGGACTCTTATTTCTCTGATCTTATCCCTCCTGTCATTGCAACCTAAATAGGTTGGCGGAAGAAGTATTTCATTGCAATCGTAAAGTACAGAATTTCGCATATTCTCCAATAAATTCAAACTAAAACGACGTCGCCTATCTGCCAAACAATCCCAGCCCAATCTATGTACCAATTCTGTGACAATTTCGTAAGGATTATAACTAGCAGTCATGAATCGAGCGGCTCTCCTCTATACTATCTCTAACGCGTAATCAATCTCTTACGATCCATACAGAAATGGATAATTTATCACACTCTGTAAATCAACTTACGGAGTAATTAATACTAACAAGATATAGATAAAAATAGAAAAAAATCAGTGACAGAAAATAACAAACAATATAATTTAATGGATAACTAAGATGTTGGTGAGTGTACCTGGCGTGGGACGCATGCATATGAAGCGTCCCGAGTAGCACAGGCAACGGCCTCGGTATGCCTGGTAGGCAGGAGCAGCGTGGTTGTAGAAGGCGAAATCCGTCTTGCAGGGTGCTCTCTCCACACACACCGTATTACATATCAGCTGCTCACCCTCAGCACACTGGCACAACTCCGAGCAATCAGGTTCCTTCTCCTGGTATAACTGCAAAACAAGAAACAGCTGTAAATCAGCCCTCCCCGTCCTAAGCATTTTCTTCCGCTGGATTGAATGCGTTGTGTTAAAGACTTTGTCACTGAACTTGCTTTATAAATTCAGGAACTATCCAAAGTCGAAAGTGTTTGGTAATACTGATTAAAAAATATAGAAATCAGTAGAACTGGACTGAAAACGTAGCAGATATCATTAAGTTGGTCGAGGATAAACATCACTATTTATAGCGAGAAAGAATTAAATTCAAGAATGACTTAAAAATTTGTTTTATCCATTGCATGTTACTAATTTTATAATGATGAAAATTTCCCAATACATCAACATGAAGAAAAACACTTGGACTACTAAGGTGAAGGATTGCGTGATTCATCTCCACACTAAAATATTTTAATATACATTTCTTATAATGTTGAACTACTAACTCCCTCTTCCGGAACATAATTTAACAGTCATGTCTGTTGGATGTTGAAGATGGAAGTTCCAGTTTTGAAGTCTTGAAATTCTAGTAGAATTGGTTTGGATAGCTGCAAAGAAATTATTCTCTCTGTGTGATTTCATCACTGGTTTCTCAGTCAGTTTTTTCTAAAAGCAGAGAGTTTAATTTTTAATTTTTTTCTTTTATTTAAGAAGAAACTAATGTTTTTCATAAACTTCTTATGATTATGCGCATTGCGTATTCGGAATACGAATTTATATTTAGCACTTTATTGGTACTTATTTTCACAGTCGAACTGGGACCAGATGGAATTCGATAAATTTTTGGGTAGTGGAATTTCTTTCATATTTCGTACCACCATTCTCAGTTCATCAAGGGTAATTTAATGAAAACTATATTTTAATGTTTTTCTTTTATTATTCGTAAGTAAACTGACGATTTCAGCAAACACTTCAGCATCTTTCTAAAGATAACAGAATGTCGAAATATAGATCACCTTATACAGTAAAACTTTCTGGTAGTAGTTGCTTAGTGTTAGTTGATCTCAACAGCACGGTCAGATGAACACTTTTTTTGAAACACCAACCTTTCTAAATTCTGTGATCCTGAAGAAATGTAATGTTGGAGTACAGCAATTGGTATATGTTTTTCTTGATTGTAGTGTATTTCTTTATTCCTTTTTGCAATTTTTTATATATACATATATATGAACTGCTTAGTCTTCTAAACGGATACACTAATGGTGTTGTTTGGCCTCTGTTCTGTTTACAGTAGTTTAAATAAGACCTTACTTCAACATTAATTGACGTAATTTTCCAACATATTATACACTTTACATTCCTTCTTGCAGTTATGTATGTTAGAATCAAAATGACTTTTTTCATGAAACGATTAACAAAAAATACAGTAAATTAATTAAAATAATTGCATATTTCCTATTTATCCTGCAATTAGGAGCGTATAGGTTTCACTTTCGTCTTAAGTATCCTCCGTAAGTTTGCAGGTTGTCGCAAATCTTCTTACAATTTCAATCATATTTCGGCAAGAATTTTTATTCTGATGAACTTGTAATTCATTTTTTCCTTCTATATTTTATTTTTTATTTGATTCTGCCTTTGCTCTACAAAGCAACTATGTAAATTTTTCAGTAAAATTTTAATTTACAGCAATATATAAAATTTGAAGTTTGGAAATTCTTATCAATGATTTCGCTTTTCCTGTGTGTTAATGGGAAATCATATGACACAAATTTGTATGTATAATGTTTTAAAGAATGTCGATAAGGATCATTATCATCGAGTGACTGAATTTTTTCTCCGAAATGCCACCAACTCATTCCGCTTAAAACTACAATAACGTTGAGCGAGCATTTGCATTTTGACTTCACTGTTGTAGTATTGTTTTCCACATCAGCAATAGGCACAGTAGAACATGATATTTTATTCATATCATTGTTTAAAAAAAGTTTTTAATTATCTGATACAACTAAGGATGAACTACATTCATATCTTCTCTTCGTTGTCACAATAATGTGTTCTGATCAATTTGGCTGGACTTATATTAGTTTCACCTGTCTCTTAACTGTTGAAAATTTTGTAATTGATGTTTCGATATTTTCCCAGTGCCTGATTGATTCGAAACTTCGCATACACTATCGTTCCCAATAGCAGTACAATATTCAACGATTTACATTGCCAACTTTTACTAATTAATTAAATTTAATTACTTATTACAGTCAAACTCCTTACTGTCGAGTGTTTCGGCAGTTCTAGTTATATAACCGTGCTTTTATTTATTTATTTTCAATACATATTTCATAATCTTATGCATTTCAAGTTGTGGATTTAAGCTGAGGAGGCTTTAACATTGTTTTCGTTGTAGCTAATAAGCCTCATATAATGCTTTATTGTTTACATTCTGTTTAAGTAGGTTATCATTGTTTGGAACAGTTTTCATAATATGCTCCAAATAAGAATGAACAGCGGTCACATCTGTATTACATTTTAAAATTCTCTTGTTTCTCACCACACTTTAAAGCTGTTACCTGTCAGTATCATGAAAATAATTTTGTAATTGCTGCGTATTATGAGGCATTCCTGTTAAATTATTCACGGGAAACGTATTATTTCCATAGTGCTTCTTATTTGTGGATTGATACATATATTTCTACCTCTAACTGTTTATTAAATCACAAGAAATGCCCTTTCCTCAGTAAGTTTGTGAATTTAATTTTATTCCATATTACAATTTATTTAATTACTTCATTAACTAGCACTATCTTGATGATGCTGTTAAACACGTGACAAGCTTGTCCCTATAATGGCATTGTTTCTTTAATTTTGCTAAAAAATTCGAGTAACTTAATACATATTTTCCCATCGATGAATCTGTAAATTTTCCATTCTTGGCCTATCGATGATCTCTTGAAAGTGCTACAATTCTACTAACAGAAACAGTATTAATAATTTTTAGTCACTAGTAAACTATTCCGCTGTGCAAAACTTCAATGATTTTTTTCTTTAAATACATTAATTTCGCTACACAAGTTAGATTTTGAAGGTAATTTGGAAGTTAATAATAATTTTATTTGAATATAATATCAGCATTGTGATTTTACTAAAACCTTCCAGTCAATTTTTCGAATTAACTATTAAAAATGTGGCTTGCTTATTATTAACATTCTGCAAAAGTTTATATAATTTCATTATATGTCTTGCCTTGCCCGTAAAATGTAAACTGTCTTTGTTTTCTGAATTATTCATCTGCACCATTCCATGTTAAACAATGTTGATTCCACCACTCGAATCACCGTCGGGATTTTCGTTTTCCATGGTTCTCCGATTCATTCAATTGTCCATGGCAAAAAACTTCTCAGTCGTTGACAAAATCCTCTTCATGGTATAATGTAAAAGAAAGAAATTTCACTCCAGCAAAATTAACGGATGTTTAAATATTTCACCTGGAATTATTTTTTTTAATTCTCTTATCAACTCCATGTAGAAACAATGGTCATCAGGTTTCTCATTTGAAAGTGACTCCACATATGATTTTACGGTTTGGTGCAATCCTCCAACCCTTCCTATCTTGTGCTTACCTCTTCATCTCTACAACCTACGTCCTCAATTATCTGCTTCATATATTATAATCTCTGCCTTCCTCTACAGTTCTTACCTTCGACTGTTCCCTCCACTAACAAATTAACCAATCCAGCATGTCTCAAAATATGACATACCAGCTTGTATCTTCTTTCTGTAAGCTTATTCCACAAACTTCTTTCCTCAGCCATCATTTCCAAAACTCGCTCATTTGTCTGTCCACTTAATTTTCAGCATTCTTCTGTAGCCATTTCACTGATCTATTTTGTTCCCTTAATTTCTACTAACACGAGATTACGAGTTTGGCATTTGCACCTTGACATGGTTATTGTTAAGACATAAAACTTTTTACTAACAATTCTACTCTAGAAGTAATTACGCTAAATGTTCAGGGTTTTCTTCTTTTTGAAAATGACTTGGAGACAACTTTTACTGTAGTCACCACTGTCAAATATACAAACAATTAGAATGCATTGCTTGGATGCACAGTTCCAGCAGTCTTTTTTGTATTATTGTGTGCCTGTAGTTAATTCCTGTTCCTCCAAGTAAAACATTTTGAGTGATTTATAATAATAATAAACTAATAGTATTCATTCTGTGTTATATTTCTTCAACATATAATGTCCTCTAAACTGACATATTAGGATGCCTAATCTTTATTTATCACATTCATTGACAATTGACTGTTTTCATTTGTATCGCAGTATGAAGCACTTTCTTCAATTATTACTGAAATTTTTATAGAACTGCAAAACACTTTTATTGGTCGACGCACAATTGAGCGTATTTTACAGCAACTAAATGATCGCTTATCCTAAGGTTCCGAAGGCATCTGAAATGTGAATGTGGGCGCCACTCACCCGTTTCCCTTTGCCTTCTCGGATGTACTGCACAGATTGTTGCGGCCGGTGAACCACACAGTAACCTGAAAGAAATATTCGCATTAACAGAGTAACATAAAAGACAAATGACACTAGTGTTTAGTTGTATTTAGTTATGTTTACAATAATACATTTTCATTTAATTGTAACTTGTGTCTCTGTTGGAGCAATGGACTTGGCCTCAGAAATGTTTGAACGGAAATACGGTGGCCAGCATAATGGCACCAGACCTCTGATAACATACGAGTAGAAACTATACATTAGTGTCATCTGAATCATGAGATATGTTCTGACTAGGCACATCATATATATCAGATTGCTCATTAAACGTAACAGAGAGAGAAAAACAGTTGTCAGTTATTCGATAGCTTTTTAAAACTGAATATATTGGGCCAGTAGATAGATGATTTCGGGTGTATGATACATCATCAATTCCGACTTCAATATGGTAGTATATGGGAACTGGAGGGATTGCAAAGGAAGGCAGCTACATTCCTAAATTTATTTATTGATATTACGGTAGAACACAATCAGTAATTGATATGATAAAGTCATTGGAAGATAGGAGGCGGGTGAAGGGAGAACTGGGAGTGTATTGGAGATGAGACTTGGATGTTTGTTGATTGATGACCATGACAATCAGGCGGTAAGTGAGTGGGAGAATTTCAAATGCTTCAATTTTCCTAAACTCCGTAATTCACTAACATTAAGTGTTGTGCTCCACACATAGAGTTTTAAAAAGTTCTTTCTTCACCAGATGGCGTTAACTCGGCTAATTACCCGAGAGCATTACATACATTCTCATCGCCGAGAGAAACTTCGCGATTATGTAAAAGATTTCTGCTTTTAATACAATTCTTGCTTCTGTAATTTTACTTCCTAAGTAGCAGAATTCGTTTACTTCTTCTATCGCATCCGACCATATTTTTATATTTAATCCACTATTATTGTTATCATTTCTACTACTTTTCATCACTTTCGTCTTGCTTTGTATTGTATATATGTACGTTCGTTTGGGTCAAGTAGGACCACGTTAAGCCTTTCTTCTGCTTGACTTTGCTGTGTACACATTAGTGTCACAACTAGGGTTCTTAGCTCTAGAGAGGATCTACAGTTTAACGTGGAATCCAAACCACAGAAGCGTTCTGGCGTATTTCACATCACACAGTAAGCTGTGCCAGAGGTGCAAATCGCCGCCCACCGAGCCACCTTGCTTTGGTTTACATTTATCTCAAAAGCTTCCGTCAGTACTCGTGACATTCAGTAATTAAATATCCTCAGCCTGTTTTACTAACAGGACAATGTCATCAGGATATTGTTGAATACTGAATTTTCTGCCTTGAACACTTACGCCACATAAATTTTTTTCTTTTACTTCCTTTATTGCTTCCTCTACAGACAAGTAGAATATTAATCAAGAGAGACTACAACCTTGTTTCACACCCTTTTTAACTGATGCATGTCTCTCATGATTATCTACTTGCATTATAGCTACTTGATTATCATGTATATTATACTGTATTCATTTATCTCGATATATTACACCTGACCGCTTTAAAATTTCGAAAATCTTGTCCCACTTAACATTATAAAACCATTTCAAAAATCGAAAAATGCCATAAATTATCCTGGCTTTTCTTGGTCCGCTCTTCAAGTAATAATCTTAAAGCCAGATTATTATTATTATTATTTGTACCGTCGTTTTTCCTAAACCCAAACAGATCTTCACCTACTATCTCTCCTTTCTGTTTTTCTGTATATTATCCTGGACAGTAAATTTGAGGCATGTGAAGTTTCACTTATCGTGCGATAATTCTCACATTTGTCGGCTTGTGTTTTTTCTTTTTTGGGAGTGTGAAGATGATACAGTTATTGAAATCAGTTGGAATCTGTCCTGTTTTGTAACTGTTTGGCATAATAATCTTTGTATTACTTCTTCTCCTAGAGATTTCGGAAGTTCTGCAGGAATCTCATTAATTCCAATTACCTTATTTGATTTCAGATCTTTCAAAGCTCTGTCTAATATAGTTCTTAAAGCAGGATCTCCTAAGTCATTATTACTTACTTACTTTCCGTGTCCGGACTGTTTCAATTTTTTTTTTTTAAGTCATTAATTTCATCTTAGCCTTCTTTTCCAGTACACTTCTGTTTAAATCATCCCCATCATACATACGGGTTCCTTCCATCGGTTAGCTGTGCCTTCTACGTTTAAAAGTGGTTTCACCATTAACTTTAATATTTATATATCTATTATTCATTACTCCAAAATTTTGTTAGATCTTTTTATGGGCCACATCTACTTTAGCTACGACAAATTACTTTTCTACTCGTTTTAATTATTCTTGCAGCCACTTCTTCTTTTTTTGTTGCAATTAACTGTTTATTTGATTTCCAAATTTCTGTACTGGTCTCTTCCTGCTTCATCCTGAGAATTTGTTTGCCTTCTCCTCTGATCCATCAACTCCAAAATTTCTTCTGTGATCAAAGGTTTTCATGCTACTTGTTTCATGAAACCTGAAGTTTCTTTACCAGCTTTGATTGTTTCTCTCGTCAATGCATTCCATTCGTCCTCAGTTGAACTGCTTTTAGAGTTTTTTCTTAAAGCCCAGTCTACCATCTCTACAAATTTTTCCATCGTTTTAGATTCTTTCAGTTCGTTCACTTCCAGTCTATTCGCTTCTACTGTTTCTTTATTATCTTGAATTTCAGCATGCACTTAATGTCTATCAGATTTTGGTCAGAGTCTACGTCAACTGCTGGGTATGTTTTACAGTCTATAACTTGACTTAACTTCCTGAATCTTTCTGTGAGAATGATATAATCTACCATTATACCAGGTGTATATATTCGTGCATGATTCCTAAATCGCCACGGCTAGTCTATATTTTTCACAAAATTCTGACAACCTGTTTCATCGCTCATTTCTTTCTCCTAGACCAAACTTTCCTGCAGTATTCTCCTCTTTACCTTCTCCCACTACTGCCTTTCAATCACCCACGATTATTAGATTTTCATTCCACTTCGAAAATTGGATTAATTCATCAATTTCATTCTGTATCTTCTATACTGCTTCATTATCTTCCTGTGGCGTTGCATAAACACTTGTACTAACATTATTGGAGCACACTTAGTTTCTACCCTCATCAAAATAATCCTGTCACTAAACTGTTCATAATAGCTCTTCCGTTTCCCTACTCTCGTGTTCATTATAAATCCTGCATCAGTAATTTCACTGACAGCTTGTGTGGTATTTATCCTGTGTTCTCCAGACCAGAAATCCATTGCGTACTTTCCCTTAATTTCAGTATTCCCAATGACCTCTAACTTAAGTCGTTCCTTCTCCCTTTTTAAGTTTTGTAATTTACCTGCCATACTCAGACATCTAACATTCCACGCTCCGACTCGTAGAATGTTTCTATTCATCCTGATGACTCCTACCTGAGTATTCCCCACCCGGAGATCCAATTGGGGGACTATTTTACCTCCGGAATATTTTACCCAGGAAGAAGCCATCATACTATATGTAATTTGAGAGGATTACATGGCCTCCGGATTCCCTTTGCGTCTTTAATGCAGTGGTTTCACGTTGCCTTCTGCATGCCCATGCCGTTGATCATTTCTGATTCATCCGCCTTTAGGGGCCATTTGCAAACCCGTGGGAAAGAAGTTGCCCCGGACCATTCCTCGCTCTTCAGCCCTCCTTTCAGGAGGTCGTTGGCAAGCAGTTGGTTTCTCATTAAACTGGGAATCATTCAGTCGCCAGTACCTCGTCCGCGCCTTCAGGGTGCACCACGTAAAGGAAAGGTTGAAATTAGGTTGTAAGAGGCTAATATAGTCTCTCCCAAACCCTTACACCCGGTAGGTCACATACACCTGGCAATAGGGTGGACGCTGATCCAAATCCCCGTACCACCATCCTGTTTTCCATGGATTCTCAAAATCAAATCATATCATCGTCTGATTTTTTTTTCCGAAGTATTGATCAGCCGTCAAGTGACATGTTTTTCGATTCTACGGGCAATGAGTCACCTGTGACTATCTAACCTAACCCCATTGCTCAACCAGTTATATGAGATCTACAGCATAACGTGGAATCCGAACCACGTAAGCTTTCTGGCGTACTTCGCATTACACATGGAAGGTAGGGTTAAGGGCCTCTGAAAATTCCCCCCAAGACCAGGATTCGATCCCCAGTCTGACACCTTAACCGTTGAATCACCAGACCACTCATGGTTTCACGAATTCAATCGAGGTGAATGCCGGGATGGTCATTCAAAAGGCCATGGCTGAATTTCTTCCCATTCCTTGGTCCCATCCTCTCGTGCTCTAATGACCTCGACGTCGATGAGCCTTAAATACCGAAGTGAGGAAAAATGTGATATATAGTAATATCATGGAAGCTACTACTTCCGCATTAAGTTGTCATCTTCCTCATATTGAGATATCTGACATTCATAACAAGGCTTCACATAGGTTAAAATCAAAAAAATCTAATGCGCGTCGAATGAATGTCAGCGTTGTATTGATCTTCGATCTAATAAAACAGAATGATGTAAGCACATTTAAAAAAAAATCATATGTGTTCCATAAATATGTTGTCATAAGTTATTAGAACATTGTATCAATGATTGCACCTACGTAAAATTTAGAAAGATTTTGTTTGTTAAACATGTGAAAGTTACAGATAAGTTTATACCAAATGTTGAAATATTTTGGTGATTGTTATATTCTAACGCAAGTGAAAACTGACGCCATCGAACGGATTGTGAGAGGGAAGTGGTGATGGACAAAGTGGGATGAGACGCGAATATGTTTTGATGTGTTTAATCAATAACTCAGTGACCTAAATCACCATGCCTCGCAGGAGACTACTATAGAAAACCGTCTCCTATTAAAGATTCGCTATTCGCCTGCAGTTGTAGTGTAACATGCGGCAGAGACGGAGCACGCTTGCTTGATGAGGACTATACGCCGCAGTGAACAATGTTTGCCATCGCCATTTGTATTAAACTTATGAGTTTAGTTCTCAAATAATTCACCCAGTCACGATACCTCACGGATTGCCTCCAATTGAACAGAATTATTTGCTGTCAGTTTATTTGTATTCTCATATTTTAAAGCCTTTTTTTACTGCATTAAATTTATATCCTTGTACTCTAACCATATAAAAATTAGTTATCAAACATTTGAAGGAATTGTAATAAAAAAAATTCTTTGTTTTTTTATATGATAGTTGTGGGTTTTTTTGTTTTTTTTTTTGCAAATGATAAGTTGTCCTTTTCTAATTCTGAGATAAATACAGAATTTTGTATTGTGATATAGTTCAAAGGCAGTTAATATTATTCATTATGAACCAAGTGGTACACTTCACAGTTAAATTGATAGCATTTGGTGGATATTCATGATTGTGTTGATGGTTTACTGTCAGAAGATAGGTTGTTTGAAGATAACATAATGCTTTATGTTAAGATCGATACAGTAGAAGACTGTGATTTGGATAGGATAGCTAGCTGAGTAGGTCAACATGTGAGGAATATAAATGTAAAGAAGATTATTATCAACTTAACTGCAATGGAGCTAACGCTCCCATGGCTATTACCCTAGTCATCTAATTCCCCTTTTTATATTTTAAAAGTTTCTTTTATAATTGGAGTGTTAAATTTCTCTCCCATTAATTCTTTCGATTTACAAATTTTAATTTTAAATTACTTAAGCATTTAGGTAAATTATTCATAACTTCACTTGGTAATTAGTTCCAATCTCTGACACCCTTACCAACAAAAGAAAATTTCGCCACACCCTTATGCATGAAATCGAGCGCCAGCTTGTGGTCATGGTCGTCTTTTCCCTTCCATTCACTATTCCTAATTCTTTGACCAATATCCCTCCCAGCTCCATCACCAACATATGCCCTGTATATTCCCAGCACTCTCCTCACCCTCCTTCTTTCCTCCAATGACTCCCAATACAGCTCCTTTATAATATTAGTTATTGACTAGTTCCTGCGATAATTTGCACAAACAAATCTAGCTGGTCTTCTTTGTACATCCTCCAACTTCTGTGTCTGATAACCAAAATGTGGGTCCCAAACTACACCACCATTTCAACCGGTAGTCTGACCAAAGTTTGTAACCCAGTTTCCTAACTTCTCTGGTTTATTCTCTCATCACCCTATCCAGTAAATGTGTCACCTTTTCCTGCTACCTACCCAAAACTACTCTGCCCAGTCGAGTTTGTTATCAAACGTTATGCCAAGATATTTACACTCCAAGCCTTCAACAAGCAATTCTGACCCACCCTACTATCATAATAACCTTTTGTTTTTTATTTATGTACCTAATAAGCTAACTCTTCTTGGCATCTATCTTCATTCCATGCTGACTTACCCATTTAGATATTCTATCCAGGTCACTCTGCAGCTTTCTCAGTCTTCACTCGTTTTGAACCTATTGTATACAATTATATCATCTGCAAATAACCTAAATTCTGATCGTAGCTATCAACACAACCATTCGTTAGAATAATGAACAACAATGATTCCAATACTCTACCTTGTGACACTCCCATATTTACTTCCACCTCATTATATTTCCAACTGTAACACTTTGTTTTCTGGTTTTTTAAAATTCATCTAGCCAGCAAGGAACTTTTTCATCCAAATCAATAGATTTCAGTTTATTTAAAACAATTTTATGGCTCACTCTGTTTAGTGCCACACTATCATCTTGGTCTCCCTTGCCCAAATCATCTGAAATATCTTGCATATAGGTCACCATCTGAGATTCACATGAATATCCTTGCCTAAAGCTATTTTGTCGATCTGAAAACCAGTTTATTTCCTCGCAGACATTTCTGATATAGTTTCAGATCAATATCTCCTTCATTTTGCCTGTCACTGATGTCAAACTAATTGTCCTGTAATTTTCATCCCTATTTGTAACCCCTCCTTAATGAACCCGTACCACTATCGCTCTTTTCCAATCCTCTGGTAACCAGAATGACTCCAGACTCATTTTGAATAAAATTTCAAGGTAAGGTACAATATCGCATCCCACAATGTTTAATAAAGCTGTAGTAATGGTATGTACACCAGCCCCTTTCCAATCTTTTTTTTAGCTTTCTGAGTTCCTTCATGATTTCCTGATAATCTATTTAAAATTTACTAGTTTCCACATTTATACCTTTAGGGTGCCTTTCCTCTGATTCATTCCCTCTCCTTATTGGGTGATAGTCCATAGCGGTCTCACTAGGATCAGTTTGTTGGGTACTCAGATAAAAAACTAAAGGCGTATGTTGATTACCAGTTGAAGAGGGAAGTGTTTGTTGAAGACTTGAAATGTAAATTCCTTGGCATAACATTTGAAGATAAACTCAACTGTACGGGTCACTTTGGACAGATGGTAGGAAAAGGTTCCAAAATCCTTCGTTTCTTGCAGAGAGTGATGTAGCAATGGAGTGAGGGAATTGAGTTACAAAACTCTGGTCAGACCGCTGCTGGAATATGGTGGGGCAGTATGGGACCCACATTATGGTTATTAAAGTAATGTAAACGCTTTCTAGGCTCTCTGGGTTTATCGCTGCCAGCGTCACTTCTGCCGGCCAAATGCCGTAAATAGCCAGAAACATTGTTCATTTTTTATGTATGTGTGATTTTCTTTAAAGGGCGCATAAGTAATGTTGTTCTCTGTGTAAGGTTCACTTGTCTTCATAAACCTATAGACTGTTCAGTACATGTATGTGCTCTTTATGTCCTATTATTTCAACAGTCTAATAGTATTCATCTGGTGCCTTGAAATAAGGTGATTGGAAATTACCAAGCGTTTGAACTCAGACTTTAGACCAGTATAAAGTAAAGAAGGAAGATCATTCAATTTTGGTTTTACTTTTCTAATTTTTCATTTTTTTACAAGTTTTGAATGCTTTCCTAATAAGAACCATTAAAAACCAAGGGAAGACTGTAAGAACACACAAATATTTCTTGCTTCTAATATTCGTATGTATAGAAAAACTCTTTAGGTTCCCAGCCAAACTAAGTACAGCATCATGGTCTGGAAGTAATAGATCATAAAAGACAGTTGGCGTGCAGACAGAAAGAAGTGTAGTTGCTTATGCAAAGTGAGAAGGTTAGCAGCACCGATACAGACACAGCGAGAGACGAGAGTTATCATATGGAGTGACAGAGACAATTAAGTAGTAGGCAGAGGAGGACAAACTTAGACTTAATAACAATAATAATTTAATTTAATTGCAATGGAGCACACGCTCCGGTGGCAATTTCACTACACATTCAACTTCCCCATATCCTGCACCCACCTACATTTGTTCTCTACAAATTTTAACGTTAAATTCTTTTCGGTATGTTATTCATCATTTCCCTTGGTAACTCATTCCAATCCCTGACACCCTTACCTAAAAAAGAGTTGCGAATGCGGTGGATCGTGAAATCTTCAAGAGAGTACGTTGATATATTTTAGAGACTGTTGGTAATCTACTACACTGATAATTAATTAGTAACTTAAAGATCAGTATTGATTGCCAAAGAATGTGGATAGGTCTTCTCTTGTCTGCAGTAAACTGAAATGAGGATTGCCTCATTTATTCAGATATGACTTGCCACGACAGTTGTTCCACATGGCGACCGTGACGATTAAGAAACCAGGAAATATTTGGCATTATTATAAGAAACTGTAGATATCGAAAAGTCACGCTCTGAAAATAAGTTATATAAAGAAACAATTAAGAAGAATATTTACTAATTGTTTCCCATTGAGTAATATGGTGATTCTTTTACTTCATACACTAAACCAGTTTGGGAGGACGCTATTACATGTAGTTTGAAGAGTTGTCTAAACATTAATAAACGTTTGTTTCATCGTCACTTCCCAACTTCCCCTCAACAGTGTATTTGGAGATCTGAGCTCATTCCCTTAAATGCAATTTGCTAATTAACCACTCTCAACAGGGTATACGTTCTGTTGCGGTTTTGAATGTTGATTTTTCATTTAATGGACATCTGTTATACGAGCACGTCATGCTTGTTTTTATCTAATAATTTTTGTAAGTCGTTTGAATTCTACAGATTATCTGTGAGGACAATCGCAAAAGTTTAAGTGTCCGATATTGACCATACTCAAGGTTCCGTTCTTTCCCCCTTCTCTAATTGTCTTCACGAAAAGCCAAATAAAAGGCAGTATTCACTGATAATATTTTCCTTAATTCTCGATGTTGTATAGTTCATTAATTTTTTTAGATGAATATTACCGCAGGCTCTTACTAATCTGATTTTCTATGTATCATCTACGACGTGGATATTTTTTATAATTTAACGTCCTTTTTTTACTCATTTATTTATTCAGATATATCATCAATGAGTGCCAGTAGACGTTTTGTAATTGTGTGTACTTCGTTTCCTTTACTTATATTTAGATGTTTTATATTTGAAGTGTTATTAATGAATCTTCATTGCATTGATATCTGCTGTATAATTATTAGGGCCTGAAAGTCTATTCGAACTCATAATGTTGCTGGGTAGTTCTATTACTTTAGCGTAAGGTACCTGTTGCTCTCACCAGAACATACTGGAAGTGCTAATAATCATTACGTTTCTCTGCTGCATATCAATGAAGTTTATGGGACATTAAAAAAGTCCTTAAGGAAAAATTTGAAGGCGATTTCATGTTAAACATAATCCACTAAAGGGCACAAACTGAAAATAAAACTGCTCTTAAATACTGGAGAAAGTTGAAACAATTATTAAACCGAAACCACATATTTTTAAGGTCTCTTCCATATAGGAAATCCTACTTTGGGTCCAAGAATGCTTATTTCTTATAATCTTCTATATAGATTTATTAGGGTAGACAGTGTGCTTGGGATCATTTAGGATCATTCCTATAGTAAACTAAACGGAAATGCGACCAAACATTTAATGTGGAAACAGAATTTTATCTTATTTTCATAGATGCAAGGTACAGCACATCCCAAGCAGTAGAGGTACTGTTTACTGTGGTGGCCGCAGTAAAGATTATAAGAGGGCATGACATCAAACTTACTTTTTTTTCGTATTGGCCCTGGTGGACTGTGCAGGCGTAAGAGTGAGCATGTACACTAATGGAGGAATGTTGGGTCGCCAACTCTCTAATAAACATACACGGTGTCCAGAAAAGGACTCCCTGATTTCAAAATTAAATATCTCGAAACAAAGATCGATAGAGGAATGCAGTAAACGGTATGTTTATTGTGACAGCTGTAAGAAGTGTATACAGCAGTGTGAAATAATAGTTACAAAAGCTGCTAACAGATGGCGCTGTAATCGCATTACGTAATGCCTAAATAGTGATCCGAAGCTCAGGGCGATCAGTTCCACCATTGAAACGTGCCAATGGTGAACATTTTGAAAACATTGTGATGTGATTGTTTGCAAAGATTGTTTTCATACGATTATTTCACTTATGTATGCTGATATGAGCGTACAGCGCCATCTGTTAGCAGCTTTTGTAACTATTATTTCACACTGCTGTATACACTTCTTACAGCTGTCACATTAAACATACCGTTTACTGCATTCCTCTATCGATCTTTGTTTTCGAGATATTTAATTTTGAAATCAGGGAGTCCTTTTCTGGACACCCTGTATAACTACTGTATGTTCTGTATGATAATTGTATCTTTGTTTCTGAGGCGAAGATTGTGTTCGCCTTGATGATGTGGGAAACCGCAATTCTGACTGCGGTACGCGGGTCCAGGGACCAGTACGGTTACTCCTTACGCCGTTCGTCCACTGGAACCGAATTTCGTCCGAACCGCATTCGTCCGAGTAACGCCCGATTTGACGGCTGACCAGTTCTTCCGATTAATTTCGTCCACTGCAGCCGAATAACGTCCGACACATATTGCCGACCGTCATTGTTGCTTGAACACCAAGAAACGGGGTGTTTTTATAAACTCTATAATAACTTCAATTTCGTAAAAATAGACTTTACCTTGCCCTCGCGAAATATTACGAGAGTCAGGGCCGTATTTAGGACGTGTAGACCATTGGGCCGAGTCTGTGATGCGCGCCATGCCCAGCAAATATTTTGAAATTCAACCTCGCATTTTATAGTTACTTTCTAATCAAAATTCAAAAATAAATAACTGAAATTGATTATTTAACTGTAGAATATTTTACTGTATCGTATCTAGAAGAATATGGAATTGTTGCGACTGAATGGACGCAACTGAAAATCATTAAGATATTCAATTCAATTTACTAACATCGCTCTGAACAATTACAGAAGAAAAAGAAGTTGACAGCTATGTCCATGTTGCCAATTTCGCAAAATTAAATATTTCAGTAAAAAAAAAAAAGATACGAAAAGAGGAATTGTAACAAACAATCAAATTTTGTTTTTGTGATGCGGGCTGATAGGCTGCAGCCTATATAGCCTGTGCCTAAATGCGTTCCCGACAAGAGCTGTATCTCATAATCGTTAGAGAATATTCTAGTATGAAATTCAGACTTTGTCTTTAGTGTATTAAATTTTAATAAAATAATTATTACAACTGCGTAAACGCAATTGCAATAATTGTCCTTTCCGTAGATATTTTTATTAAAATATTTATAGTGACTGCGTACCACCACAGTGTACGATAGAGTTAAAAAATACAAATCAAGATCAAACAAAAGATAAAAAATGGAAACTTGTTTATTAAGAGCGCAGCATGCGTTTGCCATTCGCCCGAATACATCCGATTCCCTATTTCATTGGGATCGGTCCGTCACTCGGCCGTATTCGGCTGTATTCGACCGAACAGTTCGTGTCCAGTGGACGCGTGACGATGCCTTTACGTTTCTAGGGATTAGTCTGTCACATTCGGCCATATTCGGCAGAACAGTCGGTCGGACGAATTCGGTGCCAATGGACGACGGGCCTTAACACGTACAGCCACATTGGCAGTTTCCTTTAAAAACCATTTTCTTCGCTATCAGTCCATATTATTTATGGAATTTTTATTTATGAAATAAGTAACTACTACCGAACTCCGTTTCACCTGAAGTACGACAGCAAGTAAACAAACCAACATAGGAGTATCGGTACACATACTTCAACTTGCACAACGTCTCTGTTATTTACGCTGGCTTATAACTATGGTGTCAGATACACAGAACCAAATATGTTTTTGTATCTTCTGCAAAAATTATGATATTCTGAAACTCGGTGAATTTTTAAGTACTACAGATTAGTATGAATCCATATACGATGGGGTACCAAATAAAACCGGAATTATTTTTTAAAAGCTATATATTTTAATTTTTTTACGAAACAACATTATCCCCTTCAAAATACTCTCCATTACAACTAATGCATTTGTTCCGCCGGTGCTTCCACTGTTGGAAACATTTTCTGTAGTCATCTTTAGAAATGGCTGACAGCTCCTGCCACGATTTTTTTTGTTTTTTTTATTACCTCTTCAATGTTGTCAAATCGGAGTCCTTTCATGCCACTTTTCATTCGTAGAAATAAGAAAAAGTCGCATGGAGCCAGGTCAGGCGAGTAAGGTGCGTGGGGCAGTGGAACCATGCCATTTTTAGCCAAAAAATGCCTAACAGAGATAGCTGTGTGCAGGTGTATTGTCGTGGTGGAAGAACCAGTCTCCTGTCTGCCACAAAACTTTTTTTTTAGACGGACACTGTTGCGTAATCTTTCTTAAAACTTCCAAATAAAAGGTGTGATGTGGGGGAACAAACTCTGAATGAACTACGCCCTTGGCATCAAAAAAGCAAATGAAATGTTTGATTTGACTTGACGATATTTTTTTGGACAGGGTGACAATGGCGTCTTCCCTTGGCTTGACTGTTACTTTGTTTCTGCGTCGTAACCATAGCACCACGAACCTTTAACAGAAAATCTGGATAAATTTCAAGCTGTTGTTTCAAAGTGCGACATGTTTCAACCCGACGTTTTTTTTGATCGCCAGTCAGAGCCCACGGAACAAACTTGGAAGCAATTCTTTTCATTCCCAAATTTTCGGTTAAAATTCGCTGAACCGAGCTTCAAGGTAATCCACTAATCTCTGACAGTGATCAATTGTCTGTCCATGATCTAAGAGCACAAGCTCTCGAATTTTTTCCGCCATTTTCGTCGATTCTGGCAGCTGATGGACGTCCAGACCGAGGTGTGTCATCAATCGACATGTCGCCTTTTTTAAACCGAGCCAACCACTCGCACGCTTGAGTTTTTCCCATGGCGTAAGATATTTTCAGCATGAATACAGTTTCAGCAGCATTTTTACTGAGTAGAAAACAAAATTTCACAGCCGCACCTTGTTCACTTAAACTTGCCATCATCAAAAACGAAACAATAACAAAACAGCGCTAGCAGAAACAATCACTGCAAATTAACGGAACAAGCCAGGTCGACAACACAGGCGGCACTGAATTGGCAATGAGTTGCGATATAAACGCCTAGCGGCAGAAACGCTTGCTGCACAAGCTCCGCCCACGGCAATGCTATTCCGGTTATTTTTGGGTACCCCCTCGTAACAATCTAAATATGTGAAAAAACTCAACTAGTTGAGACACTAACGGTACTCCGGAGTGACCGATTTTAATTGGGATTCGTTCTTTCAAATATTTGATAGGTATTTCTGTCAGACCAGACCTACTGGATCCATGTTTCTGATCTTGCAAATCTATTTACATTTTGTTCTTTTTATTTCATCACAATGAAATTACGTTTCATGCCTTTCCCTGAGAATGTGGGGAAACAAAACTCGTGTTGAAAGATCTGTGCCCATCACTTTACAACACCGAAGAGAAACTTTACAAGTTGTTTATAACACTGCTGATAACTGGGTCGTATTGATCGGTAAATTATTCATTTTTTGCACGGTGTATATGGAATCGTGATGAAACTTCAGTGGAGTATTCTGTTTCTAGAAACGGCTCGCCATACTCTTTACGTATGTTATTTGTTGCTGGAATAGTGAATTCTAAACAAACTAAATTCATACGCCTTCACTGAGGCAGGAAAAACATGCCTCTCAATTAAAAGAGTATTTTATAAGGAACGCCAGTTTGGACGAGAAAAAAGAATTAGTTCGCACTTCCATAGTAAGACGTTTCTCGCTTACCGGTGAGGCTGTGAGAAACGTCTTACCAGGAGTCTGGAGAGAAGCACAGGTGTCTTACCTAATGTTCTCCCGCGCTGCCGTCACGGCTTGCTGCTCTTTGGTCTTCTCCGCCGCATTCCACTTGATTTGGATGAAACTAACAATTTGTAACAGTATTTTAACTTTTTATTCTTAAATAATGTAATCTTGCGATTTTTACGCTCATTCTGAGGAATATTTTTGACCAAGTTAAGTTATTAATCTTCTTTCTCGATTAAAAATACAACTTGGCTTTATCGACATCAACCTATATCTTCAAAAGTCTACAGCTGTAATATTTGGCTCGATGAATATTTTTTATTACTATTTAACTCCCTGCTTTTCCAACTGAGAAAACTACTAACATGGTTCTTCATGCTTGATCTCCGCATCAACCACCCAGGCAGTGGAATGCTGATCCATACTGGATTCAAGAGTTTGAGGAAAATACTTGTCTGTCTCACGTTCCTTTCCTGACAATAAACTGAAAGCAGTTATCTAGCTAACTCATATCTTACAGACTGTATGAAGATTCTACTGGCTCTGTTTTAATGGAGAAGAAGCAACGGATTTCGAATGTATTGAAAGATGTTTTTGATGTATATTTCATATGACCTTGCTATAGTTTACAATGACTTTTTTTGAAATACTTTGTGAATTATTTGCTTACTTGATATAACTTGTTAGAGTCAACCATATCTTCCTTGTAATAAATATATTGATGACCTGTTAGTTAAGAATGTCTATATCTTCCTTACAATACATCTACTGTTAGTTCCAAGAATATTCCATATTTGGTATAGATAAAATTCGTGTTGCGAAAAAAAATACCTAATTATTTTTCATACTTGTGTGTGGCGAATGAAATTTTCCGCTGATAACTTCAGGGCTTCAGAGTATATACAACAGTCTGTACTAGCGGTAGTTATAACAAGCACTGAAACGTTAGGATTAATATTTCAGTTGTTGGTACATAGGTCTTGAGTCTAAAATTATTAATTTTGATGTTTCTTGGTGTAAGACATAGTAAAAACATCCAGAGCTTTAACGTTGTTCACCCTCATCCAGATTCGCAGGAGTTAAACATAAATTAACTCTTTACTGTGATTACGTAAAATTTTCTTAATCATTTCTGTGCAGTTGCGGTGCTTCCATAAATGCCTGTCGTTGATTAGTAAGGTAATGTATTTTCCCGTTGCACATCAAACAGCTAAAGATGGAAAGGACTAGTAAGATTTGCTGAGATTTTCTTCTTCTTTGATAGTTGCAGCATCGCAGATCCGCTGAAGCACAAATTCTTGATAGTTATGAATGAATAATAAATCTTATGTGATATCAGACAGCAAGGTGAATAGTGCAGCATTGATTGAGTATTTTTGCTTGTCCTCACTTCTCAACTTGTGCTTGCTTCATTGCACACTATCTCTAGCTACAGTTAAAATCTTTTGATTAGCTACACATCTTCAGTCTTCGATGTTGGTAGCTAAACGGATCGTCAGGAATCTGAAAAGCAGTTTTCAAATTTATCAAATTTAATTGTTAATGTTACTCATTATTAATGTTAAGCATTTTTAATATTAATAAGAAGCCTAATAGCTATGCGATGAATATAATAACGATCATTCTTCTAATGGAAGAGGAATAAAGGATGTTTTGGAATAAAATGGTAAACGATTGACGCTCAGGCGTAACCCTGTCATCAGTCTCTCGACTGGTTTGATGCAATCCTCCATTTCTTCCTATCTTCATCTCAACATACCACAGATTACCAAAATAACTCCAGGTGAATGCCGTGATGGTTCCATGGCCGAATCCCTTTCCTTGACTCAAATATCTGAAACTGGTAGAAGCTATGAAATATTTCCAATTTTAATCTTCTTCTTATCTTCATCTTATGAAAAATTAACATTAATGCTGGCCACTTATAAATATTCAATTGGAAGTGAAATAAACAGAGAACAAAATATTTTCTTTATATCGATCTGCTATCATTACAATTACTTAATTAAATTAACCAAAATTATTTTTCCCCAAATAAACCTTTGCTGATGACTTAAAATATGAACAAGAGTAATGGTTATCGAAGTAATGATAGTAAATGTATACTAATGACACAAGCTCCCTACATTCTGTGTACTGTATATGGGTGACTCTTAGAGATTTGATAATACTAACAAGGGACACCTTCGACTTCTAAGGCTCTGAACCGCACGAAAACATGCTTAGAATAACAAGCGACCATAAACAATACAGTGATGTGTGTCATTTCCATGCAGAACTCCTCACTTGTCTGCTGGCGCTCTTAAAGAGCCGTGAAAATATCATATTTTTATTGCATTCTACCTCAACTAACACTTTAATAGAGAGAAACAAAGTAACAAGATATCAGTACCATATGAAGGAAATTATACGTAATTCAACGACGTCAGTGTATCATCACATTTTCAATAAACAGTACCCAACACTCTCTGTTTAAAGTACTTAATGTGACGCAAAACACGCATATACAGCATTACCACACACCTGATAGTGCTTATATTAGTACTCAAAGTGCATATGCGGGATTTCAATGAAGTGGTTGAAACAAAGTGGAAGAGAACAATGTGGACACCTCACTAAAGCCACGTCAGCACATTCCAAATCACTTTCGCATTCACGCAGTCCAATATCAAAAGCCACTCTTAATTACATTTTAAAATGATGATGTTGGTATGTCAGCGTCATAACCCGGCTTTCGCAAAGCACATTGCAGCATAGGGTCATACATAGATGAAGGAAATTGATTGTAAATCACAGATTGAAGTTTCATCACGAAATAATGATCATGTATCTTCACTTCTGGTTTGGCAGATTGTAGTCTTACAAAATCAGTAAGCCTTCTGATATAGAACTTATATTCTGCATGGAAATAACACACACCACTGTTTTGTTTATGATTGCTTGTTATTCTAAACATGATTTTCTGCCGTTCAGAGCGTTCGAGGTCAAAGGTGTCCCTTGTAAGTAAGAATGAATCCGGTATAAGATAAACTATATTGCACACATGAAGTATCTAAGCTTACTTTGTATCTCATATTTTATCTGTTCGCTCAGCAGTCATTCTAGACAGTTATTTAGTATAGGACAGATATTATAATTTTGGTATCATGAGGTATGCTAAAACAGTGTCTGAAGTCCATATCGTGTATTGGAGCGGCTACGTACGAAGGTTCACTTAATGTACACCCAGCCGGAAGACTGTTGCATAAACCCACTAATTAACACACATTTATCCGTCATTTTCATTTATGCACCGTCAGTTAACATATATTATATTCTAGGCTTCGAGGTATCGAATCCGTGAATTGTGTTTACGGAATTTAAATCGATTCGAATTCTCGTTGTCTGCAGAGGACCACTTCCGTAACCTTGATCACCCCGTAGTGGTCAGTTCCATGCCTGAACATGAAATTTAGCTAGGAAAGAAGATGATTCAGAAATACATTTTCACATAAATACCTATTACTGATCGTAATTGACCGGCCGTTCTATTAACTCTGACTCAAACTCTGAGAATCACATTATGATAAAACCTGATAGTGGGAACAGAAATTGGCACTTCCGATTACATTGTTAATTATTGTATTTATTCTGTGGAACACATTTAAGATGTGTGCCCTTGATTTTCTAAACTGAGAAGTACCGCAGTTCTTCCGCTACAGAATCTTCTGCAGTTTTCATGCAAGATTTGGATTACATATTGGCACGAATAGCCTTTTATTTTTGACATATATATGGCTTTAGGCTCCTGTTTGTAACGTAAACTTTTTTTTTACACAGTACAGCCGACTTTCTAACGATACCGTTAAGCTAGGATTTATTGAACAAAGGCAGCGATATACCCGTTCCCGAAAGTCATTTAAAGTGCCTAAAAGACAGTTAATTGGTAGGTAATTATGTCTTATCGGAACGCCGACAGCACTAGCAACCCACATTATTCCTTGCTTGGTATAAGTAATGTTAATATTCGATATAAAAATAATTAGGTTAGTAAATATATTTAACGATTGTGTAATTATTATTAGAGCTAAGGAGCTATATGCTAACGCAAGATAAATGAAAAATTTTCAATTAATTCACGCCAATGAGGCTCGAACCATAATCCTTCATCTGTGTGACGTAACAAGGCAATGTATTTTCACTTCCACCCGATTCTTTAGAGTGGTAGGAAACGAAATCAATTATAACTGCCTCTAACGTACAGTGGGAATGAATCGCTCATTCTAAATAACAACCCACAAAAATGGTATTATGTAATACGTAACTAAGCGTTTATTAAATTTACGCACAGAGTGCAGTAAGCCAAAAAAAGGTCAAGCCTAAGTATTTGTATAAACTGGAAGGTCCGTTGGAGAGCGTATAATGGACCAGTGTGCATTAAAGAATACTAGTTCCGTGGAATCTGAACCACAGGTCACTTGACGTTGAACTGGAGACCCAATTTAGCCATCTCGGAGGTCAATCTACTTACATCATCGTGCGCTGTAGGGTGTAAATGCAAAGGATTCATCGAAATTCCATCTTCTTGCTTCGAACTAGAAACTTTCAGAGATGCTGGTGGTAAAAGTACCCAGTTGTCAATATTGTAATGAAGTGGTCTGTGGTGATATGCACGTGACCGATGAGAGATAATTATAGACCAATTAGCTTTAAATGTCTTTTAGGCACTAGTGAATGACCTTTACCCAGAACTAATATGTCACTGCCCTTGTTCGATAAACCTGTGGTCGATTGAATCGTTAGAAAACCACCTGTGCAGTGAAAAAATTGTTTAACTTAGTAACAACAGCCAAAAGCCAAATGTCAAAAATTGGAGACTATCCGAGACCCTACACACCTGTGGAACACCAGTTTTGTTGCACTTTGTCATAGACCTAATAAATGGACGGTTGCTCAGGAAGCAAAGGTGTTTAAATGCCACGGTAAAGAAGTCGGGGGACTCGTCAAATCACACTAAATTAGTCCAGTTGCGACCTAAAGTGCGTAAGGCAATGCGTGATGCGTTTAAAGAATTCCAAGTCAGAAATTTATCCGAAGATCTGATTACTAATCCAAAAAAGTTCTGGTCATATGTCAAATTAATAAGAGGCTCTCGAATGGTCATGCCATCATTGATTAAGGAAATTGGGGAATTATCAGAAACTAGCGTAGAGAAAGCAGAAATTTTGAATAATGTTTTTAAAATAACTTTCACGACAAAAAACTCGGAGGAGATTCCGATATTTAACAATCGTACCAACAAAATTATGAATGATCTCGTTCTCGATGTCAAGGGATTAACTAAATTGCTTATCAATGTAAATCCCAATAATGCTCCAGGACCAGCCGGTGTTCCTACAAGATTCTACTCTAGGTACGCAAAAAAAAAAAAAAAATTGCGCCGTATTTGATGAAATTATATACCGCCTCCTTGGATCAGGGAAAAATACCAGCCGAATGGAAGACCGCCATCGTAAGTCCAGTGTTTAAAAATGGGAATGTTAATGATCCTCAAAATTATAGGCCGATCTCGTTAACCTCAATATTGTGCAGGATTTTAGAACACATCATCTATTCAAATGTCATGCGGTTTTTGGATGAAGGTGAGCTTTTAAACCCAAATCAACATGGATTCAGAAAAGGCCGATGCTGCGAAACACAACTTGCTCTTTTAATTCACGACTTCAGCCGTATTACAGATGAGCAATCCCAGGTTGATTTAGTTCTATTAGACTTTAAAAAAGCTTTCGACACTGTGCCTCACACTAGGTTACTTAGGAAACTTCGTGGCTACGGCATACCTAGACAAATATGCGACTGGGTTGTGGAGGGTAGAACACAGTTTGTAGTTCTCGACGGTGAGCGTTCATCACTTACTGGGGTGAAGTCCGGGGTTCCTCAGGGAAGCGTGATAGGGCCTCTGTTGTTTCTCATATACATTAATGATTTGTGCGACATAATAAGGGGGATGAAAAGATTATTTGCCTATGATGCTATTATTTATCGGGAAATCACAACCCATGACTACTGCGCTTTGTTACAAGACAATATTATGAAAATAATTGCGTGGTGTAAAGGTTGGCAGTTGGAGTTAAACGCTAAAAAGTGCCAAGTAATGCATGTAAGTAAAAAGGTGACACCATTTAGCATTGAATATACTATTAATGGCATTGTTCTTAGAACGGTAGATTCCGCTAAATACCTAGGGGTAACAATTAGTAATAATTTGTAAAGGAATGAGCATATCGAGAATGTAATTGGGAAAGCAAATCGTATGCTTCGATTTCTAGATCGTAATTTAAAACAATGCACTCCGGACGTTAAATCGATTGCATACAAGTCACTAGTGCGGCCTCACTTAAAATATTGTTGCTCTGTATGGGGTCCCCATCAAAAGGGATTAATGGAGGCATTCGAGATGGTCCAAAGAAGAGCCGCCCGATTCGTGACAAGTATATATAATTGGAGGGAAAGCGTAAGTGCGATGTTGAAGGAGTTAGGTTGGGAAGACCTGGAGCACCGATGGCGTTGCTCCCGACAGAAGCTAATTGAAAAATTCTCGACTGACGTATTTCGGAATGACAGTAAACAAATATTGCTACCAGCAACATTCATATCCCGGAATGACCACGAAAATAAGATAAGAGAAATTAGGGCCAGAACCGATTCATTTCTGTACTCATTTTTTCCACGAGCGATTAGGGAGTGGATTAGAAAGGATTTACCGGCGACTAAACATAAAATCCGACAGGAGTAGCTTTCGATAAAGTACTCCGGCCATCCTGATCTGGGTTTTCCATGGTTTCCCCGGATCGCTCCATGCGAATGCTGTGATAGTTCCTCACAATAGCCCATGGGCGCCTCCTGCCATATCCCGTATATCCCTTATAAACCATTACCTTCCCGGATAGGTGCAATGCACCCTCCGCCACACACTTTTAGTGAATCGCGGAGGTGCAATGTTCCATAGTATAAAGATTTTGTTCGAGAAATATAATTATTTATCATTTTCCCTTCAAAACTGAATGACAATAATCGAATTTGACATTGTTTTGCGTTTCTTATTATGTTTATAAAATACATTGATGTCATTCCGTTGTTTTAGTTTGCACTAGTATAGATTTGGGTGGATATGTATAAGAATCCGTTGGTTATATAACTGGAAATACACGATTTGGGCTTCAGCCACTGTTTCAGTACTACTGACCGCAAACACTACTATAGCGTTTGATATTATTAAATAATAATTTTGATCAAAGTTTCTTTGTTTCTAAGGGAAAATATTCTGTGTAAACTGTAAAGTTTCTTTCTCGCTGTGCAATATTTGCAGTCATACTCACGCGGAGCGGGCGTGGTGGGGGTGGGCGGCGTCGTCGACGCCGCGACGCTGCTCTCCGGCGTCGGTGGCGTCGTGGTGGGCGCCGTGGCGGCTGTGGCGACGCCGGGAGTCGTGCTCGTCACGGTGGTCGTAGCTCTCGTAGTTGCGCTCTCCATCATTCTTCTCATGTGAAAGTCTTTCTGCGACTCAACTGAAACAGTTTTACACTCAATAATACGTAATTCTCGAACCGAATAATGATTAACCAAAACTATTTAAAAAAAGTACAAACAACTCCAAAATTATATGTATTAAACTGAACATTGATTGCAAAATGAAAAATGACATCAGTAGAAACTGCAACTGTAGTCCATCACTTCAAAAAGAACCTTACTTACTGGTAACTATTTGTGATCACCAGAGACCGGATTAAATGCAATTACATGTTTGCATTTGCATATTAAGCATATTCTCACTGGTTATTGCATATTTTACCTAGAATTTAGTGACGATGCATATTTTCGCTATATTTACAATATTTTTCGGTACGGCACATCTATATATACAAACATGAATGTTTGCTTGTTTGTTTGTTTCTTAGTTTGTTTGTTCTTCATACAAATCCACAGTTTTCATCCAATCTCGATGAAACTTTGCACACTTATCCTTTGAAACAAGGAGAAAAATACTGTCTACATTTGGTTGAAAAATTATCTGTATAAATAATACATGTTGTCTCCTAATTTCGAAATACCAATGAACGGCGATAGACAAACGCATTTATATGGAGGTCTCTCTAGTGTTTTTCCATGTAGCAGTGATGTAGCTCAGTGGCTAAAGCGCTTGCTTGCTAATGTTTGGGTCGTGGTCTCTAGTTCAAATCTCCGTGGAGGCAAAGACTTTTTAAAGTTGTTTTTGATCGTAAGAGTCACGCCTGGGCCGTCGGTTATTCGGATTGAATGTTAAACTGTAGATGTTACAAAGTTAGGGGTGTAATGCGAGGAAAATCATAGGTAGTCTTCCAATGCTGTAGATGTACACTTTTTTACGTTGTATTGATCCCTCAGGGGTTGTTCGCAGTCAGTGTGTGTTTGAACCGCAGTAATAATACTATAAATACGGAAGTAAGTCTCTGTGGTTTTGTTACGTTTTGACGACTAAATGGCTATACCGATACTGATGGAATTTGACAAGAAAATCTGTATGAAGGGCACAGGACATTTTTTCCAGTACGATTAACAGTTGTAGTCACGAATTTTTGTGACCTTATCGAATGGTGACAGAAATATGTTGGAAATTGATTCTCTTCAAGACACAGGTTCGACGGTAGAATGATATAGTGATAGCTCTCCTGTCATATTATGCCGACTCGGTGTTGTTTGGGACCAATTCTTCGTTACCAACAACTTTCTATATTCAATTCTGGCAAAAAAATTCTTAATCCACGCGTACGAAGTCGGGGGTACGAGCTAGTTCTTAATAAACGAAATCTTACGTTGTAGCCGGTCAAATCTACTATCCGCATGGCTCTTAGAGAGCACAAAGCAGTCGTGCCTCTATTGTTTGAATAGAGAATAATATGCAGCCAAGTAAAACAGGCAGAAGATACCTCTCTGAAGCACACTTCCTACTAAATAATTAAATTACGCATGTTTATTACACACTCACTCAATCAGTTTATTTTTATTTATTTATTTGTATAAAGTTTAATATATACTATGCCTCCTGAAAATAGGAGTCATTTCGTGTATAGCTGACTATCCTGGAACATTTACGGACGGTGGAAATCTTTATATATAAAGATGAATGTATGTTTGTTTGTTTGTTGGTTTGTTGGTTTGTTTGTTTGTTTGTTTGTTCTTCATTCAAATCCACAGTTTTCATCCGATCTCGATGAAACTTTGCACACTTATCCTTTGAAATAAGGAGAAAAATACTGTCTACATTTGGTTGGAAAATTATCTGTATAAATATCACATTTTGTCTCATAACTTCGAAATACGGCGATAGACAGACACGTTGAATATGGACGTCTCCGTGCCGTGTTTTCGTGTAGTGGAGTGCCAACTCAGTGGCTGCCGGCCCTGGTAGCGTAGCGGCTAGCGAGCTTGCCTCGCGTTGCCAGGGTCGGCGGTTCGAATCCGGCCAAGGGCATGGGTGTTTTATCCGTCCTGTGTTGTCCGCAATGATAAATCGATAATATAGTACACACAAAATTCGAATAAACAACGATAAGCTTACAGATGGCTGAGATGGAAAAAAAAAAAAATGAAAGCAACCTTTTTTTTTTTATTAAAAAAAGTCGTGTTCTTCGGTTTAAATCTTCGTTGAGGCTAAGATTTTCAAAAATTGTTTTTGATCGTAAGAGTCACGGTTGGGCCGTCGGTTATTCGGATTGAATTTTAAACTGTAGATTTCACAAAGGTAGGGGTGCAACCTGAGGCAATTTGTAGGTAGTCTTGCAATACAGTAGATGTACACTCTTTTACGTTATATTGATCCATCAGGGGTGATTCGTAGTCAGTGTGTGTGTAATCTGCAGTAGGAATACTATAAATGCGAAAGTAAGTCTCTGTCTTATATTACGTTTTGACAATTAAATGCCTATACCGATATTGACGGAATTTGACGAGAAAATCTGTAGGGAGGGCACTGGACTTTGTTTGTTCTTCATACAAATCAACAGTTTTTATCCTATCTCGATGAAACTTTGCACACTTATCCTTTGAAACAAGGAGAAAAATACTGTCTACATTTTGTTGAAAAATTATCTGTATAAATAACACATTTTGTCTCATAACTTCCAAATACGGCGATAGACAGACACGTTGGATATGGACGTCTCCTTACCATATTTCCGTAAATTGGGCTGGTAGCTCAGTGGCAGTTCGCATTGAGCCGCCGTCGCGTGCGGTTGCTCGATACTTCCTCAAGCGAGGTTCAGTGAGTGTATCAGTGAAAACTTAGCTTGTGGTTTACGATAGTGAAAATGGAATCGACGATACGGAAGAATACACTGAAATTTGCGTTCGACGCGAAGGAGACAAGACCTCGTGCATATGACTTCCATGAATGGCTGTATGAAAAATTCGACTTGACAGACGCAGATGTATACGGAATCCAAATGGACTTCTTGACTTATGCAGTATACGTTAAAATGACAAATGACAACTTGTGCAATACTATCGTAGAGAAAACTGGAGGGAAAGCCGACTACCAGAACCAAGATGGAACCGTAAGTACCGTATATATAAGCCACGCAGGGCTGGGGATACGATCAGTAAGAGTTTTTAATGTACCATTTGAAATTAGTAATGCTAGTGTAACGGCAGCAATCCGAAACTATGGTGAAATAATAACGGCGACCGACGAAAAATGGAGCCCTAAGTTCAGATTCCAAGCAAACAACGGCATACAGTGTGTGAAAATTGATTTAAAAAAACATATACCTTCCTATATAATGATACAGGGTTTCAAAGCATTAATAATATATGAGGGACAACCGCGCACATGCTCTGTTTGCAATGAACCAGGACATCTAAGATCTGAGTGTACAAAACGCCGACCATTACAACTTCCAAGAGTAAAATTGTCAACATCAGAAACTATAACAGCAAATGCTACAATCGCGGAAGCGAGTAAGGAAAGTAGCAACACAGCGTCTTATGCAGAAGCCACGGCACAAGTCAACAGTGTAAACATAGGCCACACTGTAACATCAGCATGTGAGCCACACACAGAAACGTTGGAAAACACGGAAAACATGGAGATCGATGTAGAGGACAACTCGGAACAGCACGGCGGTAAACAGGAAACACAAGCCGAAAAATCTGGACAAGAAGAAGAAGAAAATGAAGAACAAGAACCGGAACAGAAATTACATGAAAAAGAAATAGAAGTAGAGAGTATCCCAGAACATGTCATACACAGAGAAACATTTACAAATAAAACAACTCACCAGGCAGAAGAAGATTCCGAAACAAAACAACGGATTGAAATGCACAGCTCAACGATCAATAACAAAGCCGAGAAAGAAATAAGCGAGAAGAGAATAACAAGACAATCTAGCAGAAGTGCAAATAAGGTTGGTGCCAATACCGCAAGTCAATACATAGCAAAAAAAACGCCGAGCTCTCAGTGAACGACTCGAAAACAACGGCAAACCAGTAAAAAGAATAGCAGAGAAAGTAGAAAGAACAACAAATAACGCCAAATCAAGACAAGAAGAAGAAGAAGAAGAAGAAACAACCAAAGCGAGAATTGAAACACAAGACACACCAAAATACGTAAACGATCAGAAGATAAGAGAAGAAGATAAACCAAAACTCCTCAGTAAAGACAGCTGGTACGAGGAAGTAATGGAGGGATCTGATGAGACATAAAATAACCAATGACAAGCAATCAAAGTTATAGCATTGCAACTATAAATATGAACAGAGTAATTAGGCCATTCAAAATAAAATGCCTAGCGGATTATATTAAACAAAACAGTATTGACATCGCAATGTTACAAGAAGTGACTTTTACCGAACTAAACATCCCTGGATACGATGGAATAATCAACTACTCCAAAGAAACCAACACGGGAACGGCCCTCGTGATTAGAGAGGGAATTGAGATGGTTAGTACTGAAACATTAACAAACGGCAGGGCCATTGCAACTACAATAAATAACACGCGAATAATCAATGTTTACGCCCCCTCTGGCAATAATAATCGAGCCCAAAGAGCATACTTCTACAAAACAGAGCTACCCTATCTCCTGCGAAATACCACAGGTGCAATAATAATGGGAGGTGACTTTAATTGTGTACTAAGCCAAAAAGATCAAACCCCAAATTTCAATGGGTGCAGGGAGCTGACTAACCTCATTCGAGGGATGGACTTTCACGACGCATGGGAATGCATTCACGGAAATGCCAAAGCCTACACATATGTCTCAAACAACTCGGCAAGCCGACTCGACAGGATCTACGTAACGGAGACTCTCCGAACAGAAACAACCAGTGCAAACATTTTTCCTCTAAGCTTTTCAGATCACAACAGTATGCAATGTACTGTCAACATGCAGAGGCAGCCAGTTAGCAGAGGCAAAGGATTCTGGAAATGTAACATCTCTATGCTTGAAGACCCGGCGCTAGACGAAGAAATCAAAACTGTCTGGGACGAATGTCTAAAAAACTGTAAAAAATATAAAAGCACACTATCTTTATTGAGTAAAATGGTCTACATCGCCCAAGTACTGCCGATACCCGACACAATTGCAAATCGGATACAGAATCTGCTCGGGTGGTTTGCAAGCAGGGGTAAGATCTTCAAAACAGCGTTCAAAACAATGACTCTACCCCTAGGTAAAAGAGGCATAGGAATGATAAGCGTACGCGAAAGATGCTGCGCATTATTCCTCAAAAGAACCATAACGACAGCGGTAAATGACCCAAACGGCCCAACAAATAACTTGATTAACGAAACAAAACCAGTCACTGAGGAAATACCTTTCAACATGGCCTCCATAAAGTTCACCTTACCACATATGAGAAAATTTCACCTAGAAACAACTTATGCAAAAACCAAAGGATGCACCCTGTACAACAAGACAACAAAAGAAATCTACAAAATAATCAACACATCTAACCACAGAAATAAAATCGAAATTAAAAATCCACAATACAACTGGAGCAACATCTGGAAAAATATAACGAATAAAACTCTAAACACTAAAACACAATCCTTGTGGAATGACGTCGTAAATGAAAAAATCTCAACCAACAGAAGACTTTACGAAATACATCTATCCCGAATGACAGATGCAGAAATTGCGGAAATACTGACACCCTGATACACAGAATAACGTGTAACCAAAACCAGAAAATATGGAATTGGGCAAGAAGAAGAATAGCCTTCCTTGACAGAACATCACCTTTAACCGTGAGCATCCAGGAAATACTGAAACCTGAGAAGAAGAGATATCCTGAAACGAAACACAACACGGTACAATGGATACTAGGCAATACCCTAACTTATATGCTACAAACGGAAAAGAGTACTTACGACGAATATATAGCATTTATGAATACTGTATATTACGAAATTATCCAAACTCAAAATTATAAAAAAGACTTCGCACGGATGCTCGATATAATAATGAGAGAATCATTCCAATGATCACAATTTAACCAAATAAAACTGTTTATAAACCCCGCCTAGACCCAAAGAGAGACTTTTGAATCAAAGGCACGAGGGGAACCTAACTGTAAAAAATTTAAAAAAAAGTGGCTAAAGCGCTTGCTTACTAACGTCGTGGTCTCCGGTTCAAATCTCCGTGGGGCCTACGATTTTTAAAAATTGTTTTTCATCGTAAGAGTCAGGCCTGGGCTGTACGTTATTCGGATTGAATGTTAAACTGAAGATATTAGAAAGTTACGGGTGCAATGCGAGGCAAATCGTAGGTAGTATTGCAATGTTGTAGGTGTACACTTTTTTACGTTATAATGATCCCTCAGGTGTTGTTCGCAGTCAGTGTGTGAGTGTGAACCACAGTAATATCTTTATATATAAAGATGAATGTTTGTTTGTTTGTTCTTCATACAAATCCACAGTTTTCATCCGATCTCGATGTAACTTTGCACACTTATCCTTTGAAACAAGGAGAAAAATACTGTCTACATTTGGTTGAAAAATTATATGTATAAATAACACATATTGTGTCATAATTTCGAAATACGGCGATAGACAGACACGTTGGATGTGGACGTCTCCAGACCGTGTTTCCGTGTAGTTAATTCTAATGCCTCCATTAATCCCTTTTGATGGGGACCCCATACAGAGCAACAATATTCCAAGTGAGGCCTCACTAGTGACTTGTACGCAATCGATTTAACTTCCGGAGTGCATTGTTTTAAATTACGACCTAGAAATCGAAGTATACGATTTGCTTTCCCAATTACATTCTCGATATGCTCATTCCATGACAAATTATTACGAATTGTTACCCCTAGGTATTTAGCGGAATCTACCGTTCTAAGGACAGTACCATTAATTGTATATTCGAAGCTAACTGGTGTCACCTTTTTACTTATACGCATGACTTGGCACTTTTTAGCGTTTAACTCCAACTGCCAATCTTTTCACCACGCAATTATTTTCATAATATCGTCTTGTAACAAAGCGCAGTCGTCCTGGGTTGTGATTTCACGATAAATAATAGCATCATCGGTAAATAATCTTTTCATTCCCCTTATTATGTCGCACAAATCATTAATGTATATGAGAAACACCAGAGGCCCTATCACGCTTCCTTGGGGAACCCCGGACCTCTTTTCGGCAAGTGATATTGTGCAGTCCTTGGTGTGGTGTGAGCCTGTACACTTTACACACCGCGGAGGAAGGTGGCAGTAGTTCTCAGTATGACCATGGCGTTGACATCTAGTACAATCAGGAGGGGGGGGGGTGGCAATTGGTTCCAATAGCGTTCTATATACAGTTTGGTATCCAAGATACACCGCTCGTTACAAATGAGATATGGTTGGGGTCCAGGGTTTATACTCTCCGAAAAGGTTGCCAAGGTATCAGCTGTCATGTTATTTGATAACGTTTCTTAAACTGTTGGACGGCGACAATGTCATATCTTTCTTCAATGTACTCCGTTTCGACGGAAGGTGGAAGTCATTTAATCACCATGTGTAGGCATTTGGCATTTGGTGGCTATGGTAGTAGATGTGGTGTTCGTCGAAGAACCTCCTTAGAGTGAAGTAGTCGTCCATAGATTCCACAAAGTATTTTAAATTATCACCTCTGAACATCACTTTTAATGGTCCTTTTTGAAAGCTTTTGATTACTTTATTCATCGGGATAATGTTTGTGCAGTTTGGTAGATAACTGGAGGTGGGTTGCGTTCTTGCATTTTACATGACGCTTCAGCTGTTTCTTATGGTTTTGTTGCTGCCTCTGTTTCAATCATCCGTTCTGCAAGAGGTTCGAAACGGTTTTTCGTTGGGATCTCAGTTTCTTTCCTTGCCTGTTTTCTACTGTAGGTGTCCAATGGGCTTCTTTGTTTCCATTTGTTATGCACAAACTCGAATTTTCTTGTTTCGTCATCGTCTTCGCAGTTTTTATTTGCTATTTCATTGTTGTCGTCAAATTCACTTTCACTGATCGCCATTTCTGTAGCTTCGCTGTCGCTGTTCGTAGACATGTCACGTTCATCTAGTTGGGCTGAGTTGTTGTCCGACGGTCCTTCACAGCACTCGGGGCGCGTTGTGATAGGTCTGTGGTGGGTTGCCGTGGCAGCCCTCAGTTTGTCACTGTTGCATTATATGGGATATCTACTCTTGAGAGAGTTACACACGATAGTGAAAACACACACTTTAGATCTCGGTTGCAGTCGACTTCCGCTCTCACACGGGCACGTTAACACGATACTTATTTCCTCAAGAGTTCCGTTCCCGACCGCAGCTAGAGTTCAACTGTGTGACAATGACTGCTGTTTTCTCTAGTTTTAACAGAAGAACGCTGCTGTTACGAGCAGCGCAGCGTGTTTCAAATTTTCGCATTCACTGGGTATACACTACAAATAGGGAAAAGTGAACGTTGGGTTGACCATCCCTACTATTTAGACCCGTTGCGCTGAACATAAGCGCATCCTCGTTTCATATATATTGTTTGTGCATACTAACTGTGAGGGTGTGGGAAAAATGGTGGTCAAAATTGGTCGATGTACGGCATTTTCATATTTCGACCATAGACGCGTGTGTCCCTATACATCTCTTTCCAGCCATAGCTACTTAGCACAGACCACTGGTGTTCGTGTGTGGTAGTATCATCGAGTCTCCCATTGTGCACCATGGTGGTTGCATGTCGGTAGTTATGGGGGAGTTGGAGATATGGAGGTTGAAAGTGGTCGATCTGGAGCACTTTCGCATTTCGACCAAAAACGTGTGTATCCCTATGTTTCACTTTTTAGCCAAAACTATCTAGTGCAGATCACTGAAGTTTGTGTGTGGTTGTAGCACATATTATCCGATCGTGCACAAAGTTGGCCGAATTTCGGTAACTGTTGGTGTGTGGTAGTTATGGTTGTTGATAGTGGACTTCCTGGGGCACTTTCATATTTCGACCAAACACGCGTGTGTTCCTACATTTCTCTTTTCAGCCTAACCCATCTAGCGTATATCATTGGTGTTTATGTGTGGTAGTAGCATAGAGTCACTGATCTTGCACATCGTTGGCAGAATTTCTATAGGTGTTGGGGTGTCGGAGATATGGTGGTGGAAAGTGGTCAATGAGGGACATTTTCCTATTTTGAACAAAGACATATGTGTCCATATTTTTCACTTTGCTGCCTCATCTGCATAGCACACACCACTGGTATTTATGTGTGGTAGGGTTGTTAGATATTGATAGTTATGGTGGTGTGGGAGATATGGTGGGTGAAATTGGTCGACTTAGGGCATTTTCCTATTCCTACCAAAGATGTGTGTGTCCCAATATTTCAACTTACAGCCAGAACTACCAAGTGCAAATCCCGGGCGTTTGTTTGTGGTAGTAGCCTGGAGTCTTTCGCCATACACTATGGTGATTACATATCGGTAGCTGTGGGGATGTGGTAGATATGTTGGTTGAAAGTGGTGGACCTGGTATAAACATAGACATGTGTGTCCCTATATTTTACTCGACAGCCAAAGCTAATTAGCGCAGTCCACTGGTGATTGTGTGTTGCATTAACCTCAATTCTCCCAACGTGAACTATGGTGGTGCTATGTCGGCAGCTACGGGGGTTGGGGAGATATGATTGTTGAAATGGTTCGACGGAAGGCGTTTTCATATTTCGACCAAAGACATGAGTGTCCCTATGTTTCACTTTGCAGCCATTAATACCCTGCGTAGATCACTGGTGTTTGAGTGTGGTAATAGCCTCATGTCTCCCATCGTGCTCTGTGGTGGTTATTTGTCGGTAGCTGTCACACAAAATTCTTTACAAACACGAACAAATTCGTCGGCATTAACTTGTTATAGATAAAAAACAATTAATTTTCTGTAATATATACATCATTTTAAAGATTGAACAATTATCTATTTTTGTACATAATCACCATTTAGGCCGACGCAGTTTTTTTAGACGCTATGACAATTTTTGAATTACCGAGCGTGATGGGATAAGGGATTACGCTCTGGCTTCGCATTCGGGAGGATACAGATTCGACTCCCCGTCCGGCCAACCACATTTCTGATATCCATGACTTAGTTATGAAACTCCTATACCAAAGGAATAATATCATCGTGTGTATTATTATCAATTATATCGAAACAAGATTCACTTCTGACTTGTAGTCCGATCATGCGACATATACTACTACCACCTACAGAATGCCGTTGCTGGTTTCAAAGGGTACTAAAGATTAACTACCAACAGAAATTATTCAGTTAGTTTATACTACAAAACATCGATGGAACATCAACTTGAGAATCCAGAACAGTAGAATTTCTTTTCAGAAATCTGGCAACTAGGAAGTTACTCTCCACTTCCCGTTCGTTCTACAAATAGACTCATTTTCCTTCCTGCTGTCAGATTGCTAGAGACGTTGCCAACTATTAAGGGAGGAACAATCCGTTCCGTTCGTGAAAATATGCGTTTTGTGTAAATTAACTTTAAAATGTTAGCTTACTGTACATTTGTCGTAAACTGTTTCTAAATCAATATCATTTTATTATTTCATATATGATCCTACTTTATTCTTAATCAACATTCATCACTTGCAAATCTTGTTTATACACGTCGCTTTTTCATTACAGTTTCCTACCGGCTAGAAGTATTTGTTATTCCTCTATAACCTTAATATTCAAATTATTTTAGGTTTCCTACAGAATCAAGAGAGACGGACTTCTCTTCATTTATGAATGATCAACTGAACAGATTAAAATAACCATCTGCCAATACACTTGATGCCAAACTGGTGGAGGTAGCTTCTGAACTGCGATTTTCCATGTTTTATTTCTTACTATTCATGTCTTATTTATGATTCATTTATTTCTGGAATTATTTTTGTTTCGTTGTTACTGTTACGGCTACCAAATTAGTAATCTCATACTTCTTTATTTTGTTATTTACCGACATAGTCATATGTTTACATATTTTTTGCGGCGTTCCTTAAAACTGTGTGTATGTGTATGTGTTTTTATTTTTTTAAATTTTTGTACGGTTCCTTTTGCAAGGAAGATTTTGGACTTAATATAAATCAAAGCAAGACAAAAATGATGAAATTTAGTATAAATGGTAGCAATAGTAGCGGATTAAACATAAAAAAGACCTGATGTGGTAGGAGAATTAAATGAATTGTGCTACTTAGGAAGTAAAAGAGAAATCCTTTACTTTAAAATATTGATCTAAGATTCAGAACAAAGTTTTTAAAACTCCACGTTTAGAGCAAAGCACTTTATGGCAGCGAAGCATGGACTTTAGCAAAGTCAGAAAGAAGGAAAATTGAAGCATTTGAAATGCAGTTCTATACAAGGATGCTGAAAATTATGTGGCAAGATAAAGTGTGAAATAAAAGTGATGCGTAAGAAATGATGGGTGTGAAAAGAATCACTGGGATTAAAAGAATATATCCCCGCCAGCAGGGTCGAATGCAAAGGTGTTATTAAATATGTCCCCACAGACCACAATGAAGAAGTAAAAATATTAAACCAACTGCTCTGATAATAGGAGTAAGACGATTTATTAAGAAAATACGTTTGGATGAAAAAGTGGAAACAAACCTTTACAAACCGTTCTACTTACCTTCTAAAGTCAATTTTTACCGGATAAAGTGGAGCTCTTCTATCTAAGATTTAAATTAACTCCATATGTCTACCCCGTGACTCAATGTTTCAAGTGTCAAAGGTATGGGCACATCTCTACCAATTGTAGAAGCAAACAGAGATGCCCAAAATGTGGTGAGGACCACAATATCTCCAGCTGTCATAATGAGGTTATCAAATGTGTGAGCTGTAAAGGGGTGCATAAGGCTATGGACAAGACATGCACAATTAGAATACAAGAGGAGCTGAAACAGAAACAGGCGCTTGGTAGCAAAATGTTAATTGAAGCAGGATACGAAAACAAGCCAACCAAATATCCCCCTTACAGTCTAAAACCTACAGCGCAGCAGCAACTGTTGAAAAGACAATCGCTTATAGGGAATTACCTCAAAAAAGGATATCACCAGAAAGAAGAGAAACAAGTGCAGTCCAGATGGCGGATACAGCACATAAGGAACTGGATGTTGAATGCATTAACACCATTGTGAAAATTGTGATTAAAACTATCATACAACAGTTAAAAGGAAACCTACCAAAGGAAATGATACAAAAAAATTCAGGAAGAAGCCATCAAAACATCATACAAGAAATAAAGGAAATTTGAGCTAGTGATACTACAATGGAGATATGTAACACAACTGATAATAATGGATAGTAAGTCAAAATTCACAACACTACAATGGAATGCCAGAAGCCAGCTACCAAAAAGGAATGACCTACATAGAGTAATCGAGGAGCACGCCCCACATGTTGTGCTGATTACTGAGACATCGCTACCTAGGGAAAATAATATAATTCAAAGAAATTACAACATCTACAGAAGAGACAGAGGCAATGGTTTTGGAGGAGTTGCTATATTTGGGAGAAATTATGTGATTAGCGATATTAGGAACATAGTGGAGTCAAGTGCTAATATAGAAGTTCTGTCGGTTGACCTGAAACCCAGAGATCCCTTGGAGAATGTGACTGTAATCTACAAACCTCTTCAAAGCAACATTAGGGAAGAAGACTGGGATGCCTTATTCAACCCGTTACCACCTAAGAGTCTGGTGGAAGGGGACTTCAATGCACACCACCCCATGTGGCAGGCAGGACAGGTGGATCATCAGGGCGAAGAACTCGCGTCGGCCATTACGTCATCCTCACTAACTGTGCTCAACAACAAGCACGGAACGAGACTCGGGACTCCACACCAAAGAAACTCGTCACCTGATATTTCACTGATATCGGCGTGCATGATGACCAGGACCAAGTGGGAGATTCTAGAGGATACATCAGGAAGTGACCATCTAATTCTGAAAATCTCATTGGTTTCCCCACCGGATCCGAAGACAACTCCATCAAAAAGGCGTTGGAACTGTAACAAAGCCAATTGGATCCGATATCAAAAAGAAATCAGTTTTAAAATGGAGCATACATACTCAGATACAAATGACCCACAACAACGATACAACGACCTGGAAAATATAATAATTAAATCGGCAGAAGAAAGCATCCCAGAATATAAAGTTAATGAAAGAAACAAGATCATCAGAATACCCTGGTGGACTACCGAATGCTCCAGAGTAATTGCAAGGCGACGCCTGGCAACGAAAAGGTACAGAAAAGACCCGACGATTCAGAACTTCATGTTACTCAGACAGGCAACAGAAGAGGCCAGAAACACTATAGGAAAACGAAGAGAGAAGGATGGAGGACTTTCTGTTCTGCAATCAAATACGGCAATTCGTCGCAGGAAATGTTGGCGAAAGTAAGATGGTTCAATGGAAAGCGGCCTTCACCTAACATCATATGTACCGATGATGGTCTGGCGGAACAATTCTTAGAACAGACAGCACTCCATACGTCCCGACGGATATATAACGAAATGCACATCATGAGAACAATGAAAACAATAACAAAACGGAGGACCCATTCTTCAGTGTGTCTGAACTTGAATGCGGCATAAAAAAGAATGATACGGCTCCAGGAGACGATAGAATCACATACTCCATGATTAACAACCTCCCTCAAATAGCAAAACAAAAAATCTTAAATATCTTCAACTATGTGATGAACACATCATACGTTCCTGAGCAGTGGAGAAACATCTTAATTGTTCCTGTTTTAAAGCCGAACAGGAACAGGAGCTACACATCCTCTTATCGGCCTATATATATAATGCCTTGCTTGGCTAAACTAATGTGCACGATGATCAAGAATAGGATGGAATGGCACATAGAACACCATCGAAAGCTCGATTGTCACACTATAGGATTCCGTAAAGGCTTCCATACAATAGACACTGTTAGCACACTGGTTACCGATATCCAGCTGAGCTTTGTCAGAAATAATTATCTTCTAGCAGCGTTTTTAGACATAAAAAACGCTTACAAACACGTCCAGATTGATATCCTACGGGAAGCAATGGAAGAAATAGAACTTTCCAATAAATTGATAACTTGGTGCTGTAATTATCTTACACGTAGAGTGAATATCATTAAAACTGCAGAGGGGAAGAGAATCGTCCGACATGTCTACCAGGGCATTCCACAGGATGACCCAATGAGTCCGACCCTCTTCAACATCTACACGACCAAGGTGTGCATTGGTAACCAGTGATGGTGACGTTCCTCCAATACACGGACGATTTTTTCATATATGTCTCATATCCATTTAAAGAAAAAGCAGGAATGGTCCTCGAATCGGCAGTAAGAGCAATCCTAGAAAACCAAAGACAGAGAGGGCTTGAACTAACAATTCAAAAATGTGAAATATGCATCTTCACTCACAGGCAGTATCAAGAAAATGACTTTTAAATAACTGTGAATGGCATAGTTACAGATCTGGTGAAAGAGGTAAAATTCCTCGGAATATGGCTTGACTCTAAGCTAACGTGGCGAAAACACATAACTGAGATGAGGGCATCTTCCCTGCTGCGAATAAATATGCTGAAAGCTCTTGCTTCCTTGAGTTGGGGAGCTGATCCACGGCTATTACGCAATATATACTTCAGTATTGTGAGAAGCAGACTTTACTATGGTGGTCTGCTCTACGACAACTCATGCAAAACCCTACCGAAGAAACTGGACACCGTACAAGCAGCGGCACTTAGGATGATTGGGGGATTTGTTAAGACCACTCCGATAGAGGCGATGGAAGTAGAAACAGTAACTCCACCCCTAGACCTGCGAAGAAAGAAAATAGGGATAAGTTTTTGGCTAAAGGCATGCTCCAAAAAAGATCACACACTGTTGAAGAAAGTACAGATTTTAGCACACGAGATTCAAAGGAAATCACCAGATCTCCACAAGACGCCAAGACTTGTAAACTACTGGCATTTAACAAATCAATGGAATATCCACACAACAGAAATTAATGACCTATACTCTGAGGACGAACCATGGCAAAAAAATGGACTTATCCGATCGTGTTTATCCAATCGTCACATTAAATCTGACAGAGAGGAAACACTGCATTCCGGAAGAAGCAATACAAAAGACAATGGAAATAATAAACACCAGGTGGAATGGTTGATTCCAAATATTCACAGACGGATCTAAGGTGGGGAGGAGGCCTGTGCAGCCACTTATGTAGACCCGGCGGGCGACATCGTCGAAGCATTCCGCTTACCAGATCAATTTTCTAGCTTCTAGGCTGAACTATTTGACATTCTTAAAGGCTTGCAATATACCCAAAAGAAAGATTTAAAGAAAGTGGTGGTCTGCTCTGATTGAAGAAGCCCATTACAGACAATCCTGAGGATCCCCAAAGGCAAGAGCAAAAATTATCTGGCGTACGAAGTAGCTAGAGAGATAGATAAACTGACAACAAAGCACTTAGAAGTAAGGCTACAAAGTGTGCCAAGCCACGTGGGCTTACATGGCAATGAATGGGCTGACAGGGCAACAAAAGAACAACTAGCAGCCATTGGAAAATTGGCCATGGCCACTCCATACAAAGATCTTAGACACTGTGCATCCAACCTGATAAGGCACGAATGGGAAGAGAAATGGGAAAACAACAAAGGAACAAAAGGAATATGCCGTCGGACAATAAGTAATAACATCAACAAGAAGCCATGGTTTGCATCAAAAGATTTAAGCAGGAAAAAGTTTACCCTGGTCAACAGACTACGCACTGGACACCCCATATTAAATGACAAAAAGTACATAATGAAAATCGCTCAATCGCTGAACTGTATCAGATGTGATGCTATAGAAGACATATACCGTTACATTCTTAGATGTGATGAATACAATGAAAGCAAAAAAGAAGTAATAAGAAAATCCCTCAAAATTGCAGACATAATATCCCTTATGAACAATCTTCCAGATCCATATACAAAAGTGAGCAACACCATATATATATATATATATATATATATATTGCTGTCGTCAGTCTTTCGACTGGTATGAGGCAATCCTCTATCCCTTCCTATCCTGTGCCAACCTCTTTATCTCTAAATACACCTCACAACCCACGTCCTCAATTATCTGCTTCATACAATCTAATCTCTGTCCTCCTCTACAATTCTTACCTTCGACTGTTCCCTCCACTAACAAATTAACCAATCCAGCATGTCTCAAAATATGACCTACCAGCCTGTCTCTTCTTTCTGTAAGCTTTTTCCACAAACTTCTTTTCTCACCCATCATTTCCAAAACTCGTTCATTTCTTACTTTGTCGGTCCACTTAATTTTCAGTATTCTTCGGTAGCACCACATTTCAAATGCATCAATTTTATTTATTTTCGGTATTCCTAAGGTCCATGTTTCACTACCATAGAGTTCTGTGCTCCACACAAAGAGATTTAAAAAGTTCTTTCTAATTCCTAGATCAATATTTGAAACTAAAAGGTTTATCTTTTTCATGAAGGCTCTTTTTGCTAGTGCTATTCTGCTTTTAACATCATTCCTGCTTCGGCCATCGGTTGTAATTTTGCTTCCCAAGTAACAGAACTCACTCACTTCTCCTATTGCATCCGATCCTATTTTTATATTTAATCTGCTAGTATTGGTGTCATTTCTGCTACATTTCATCACTTTTGTTTTACTTTGATTTATATTCAGTCCAAAATCTTCCCTCAGTATTTTGTTCATGCCATTCAATAACTTCTCAATATCCTCAGCCCTCTCTGCTAATAAGACAATGTCGTCAGCAAATCGTAGCATACTGATTTTTTCTCCCTGAAAACTTATGCCACATGGAAATTTTTCTTTCACTTTCTTCATTGCTTCTTCTACATACAAGTTGAATATTAACGGGGATAGACTACAACCTTGTCTCGCACCCTTTTTAACTGATACATGTCTCTCGTGATTCTCTACTTTTATTGTAGCCACTTGATTCTTATATAGTTTATAAAGTATTCTTCTATCTCGATACTTTAGACCTGACTTCTTTAAAATTTTGAACATTTTGTCCCACCTAGCATTATCAAAAGTTTTTTGTAGATCAACAATTGCCGTTAAAGTATTTTTGTTTTTCTTGATCCGCCCTTCAAGTATTAATCTTAAAGACAGAATTGCTTCCCTTGTACCGCGATTTTTCCTAAACCCAAACTGATCTTCACCTACTATCTCTTCTACTACCCTTTCCATCCTTCTGTGTTTTATTCTGGTCAGTAATTTTGTAGCATGTGATGTGAGACTAATGGTGCGATAATTCTCATATTTGTCAGCTTGTGCTTTCTTTGGAAATGTGAAGATGATATTTTTATTAAAATCAGTTGGAATTTCTCCTGTTTCATAACTTTTTGACATCAGCTTGAATAATCTTTCGATTCCTTCCTCTCCTAGGGATTTAAGAAGTTCTGCAGGGATTTTATCAATTCCAACTGCCTTATTTGCTTTCAAGTCATTCAGAGCTTTATTAAATTCTGTCCTCAAAACAGGATCTCCTAAGTCATCAATGTCGACATCGCCTTCCTTTTCCAATACACTATTGTTCAAGTCGTCCCCAACATACAGTTTCTCAATATATTCCTTCTATCGGTTAGCTCTATCTTCTGAGCTTATAAGAGGTTTCCCATCGGCAGCTTTAATGATCATGCCTCTTTTCTTTATTTCTCCAAAATTCTGTTTGATCTTATGCAACATCTACGACCATTTCCTTTTCTACTTCTTCACATTTTTCTTTTGCTATTTTGCATTTCCTATTTATTTGATTTCTAAATTGCCTGTATTGCTCTCTTCCTGCTTTATCCTGAGCATTTTTGTACCTTCTCCTCTGATTAATCAGCTAAAAAAATTCATCTGTGATCCAAGGTTTTCGGGTAGCTTGTTCCCAAAAGCCTAATGTTTCTTTACCAGCTTTCATTATTTCGGTCTTTAATGCATTCCATTCATCCTTAGTTGAGCTCTTTTCATAGTTACTTCTTAGACCTAAGTCTACTATTTCTGCAAATTATTCTCTCGTGCTAGATTGTTTCAGTTTATTCACTTCCAGTCTGTTCTGCTTATACTGCTTCCTTATTCACGTAAATTTCAGCCTGCACTACATTATCACCAAATTATGGTCAGAGTATATGTCTGCTCCTAGGTACTCTTTACAGTCTAGAACGTGATTCCTGAACCTCTGTTTGACCATGATATAATCTAGCTGATGTCTGCCTTTATCTCCAGGACGTTTCCAGGTGTATATTCTTCTTGCATGGTTCTTAAACAGTGTGTTCGCCACTACTAGCTTATATCTTTCACAAAATTCTAGCAACCTGCATCCTCGCTCATTTCTTTCTCCTAGACCAAAACTTCCTATAGTATTCCCCACTTTTACTTTTCCCACTATTGCTTTCCAATCTCCAGTGATTATTAGATTTTCCTCCCCCTTCATAAATTGGATTAATTCTTCAATTTCAGCGTTTATTTTTTCTATTTCTTCGTAATCTTCCTGTGACATTGGCATATACACTTGTACTAATGTGGTTGGGACGGGCTTAGTTTCTAACCTCATCAAAATAATCCTGTCACTAAACTGTTCATAATAACTTACCCGTTTCCCTACTTTTTTCTTCATTACAAATCCTACACCAGTGACTCCATTGAAAGCTTGTGTGCTAATTATCCTGTGTTCCCCAGAGCAGAAATCCTGTGCGTCCTTCCTATTAATCTCACTAATCCCGACAACATCTAACTTAAGTTGTTCCATCACCCCTTTTATATTTTCTAACCTACCTCCCTATTCAGACATCTAACATTTCACGCTTCGATTCATAGAATCTTTCTATCCATTCTGATGACACCTCCCTGAGCAGTTCCCACCCGGAGATCCGATTGGGGGACTATTTTACATTCCGAATATTTTACCCAGGAAGAAGCCATCATGATATATGTAATTTGAGAGGATTACATGCCCTCTGGATACCCTTTGGGTCTTTAATGCAGTGGTTTCCTGTTGCCTTCTGCATCCCCATGCCGTTGATCATTTCTGATTCATCTGCCTTTTGTGGACGCTTCCAACCCCAAGGGTAAGAGGGTGCCCTGAACCGCTGCCCGCTCTTCCGCCCTCCTTTCTGATGCTGTTTGCAAGCAGTGGGTGACTCCTTATTAGGTTGGAAAAGGCTAGTATAGTTTCTCCCAAACCCTTAAACCCCCACCATATATAAGTACGTCGCAAAAACAAAAATTCTAATATAAAGCGATAATAATTAAATTAAAATAAGACCTTGTGCCCCTACCCTTTGCTCCTGGCACGATAAGCTCAAGGCTAGACGCCAAAAAAAAAAAAAAAAGCAACTTACTGACTACATGCGCGTACTTTCGATTTTATATTACAATTTTAAGGTTTTCATTTGACTCTCCCTCGTACAAATTGATGATTATGGTTGTTGTTAAGTGGGAAACTCTAGGCTATTATTGGGTAAATGAAATTAAGGAGGATATCAGGTAATTAACGTATCCCTGGAGACTACAATTACCGACACAGGGGTTGACCCAGAGCAGGCGCTGCCATCCGAGGCAGTCGTAGAGCTGCGTGAAGTCGGTGCCCTTGCAGGCACAGTTGGCTCTCAGCTCGGTGCCCAGGATGCCCAGCATGGCGTGTCGACACTCGGAGGCCGGGCCTGCGCACTTCTTCGTCACACTGTCCACCGCACAAGACTGCTCGTAGCTCTCCAGTCGTGTCCTGAACAGCACACAGCATTAATACCTGCTCATAGTGATGATTACATGATGAGTTTGCCATCAGTTGTTATTTTTAGGCACAATATTTAGGATATCACATTATCTTATGAAAGAGAATCATGTATTGTTAGAAACTCTGTATATCATAGTTAAATGAAAGTTAAATATAAAGAAAACGATGAATTAACTTCACCCAATATTACTCCAAGTAGTTTCACGAAATAAGCATTAATTATTTACACATTTGTCAGTACTATAAAAAAGCATCCTCAGAACATTTTTGTGGGAATGTAACGATATAAAATTTCAAAATTGTTGAAGATAAGTGAAAGAGTATGAAGTAATGTTAAAAAAGTAACACACCATTATACAATTAGACCAGTTAGCTGTAACATCTGGTACTACGCTTTCGGTTATATCACACTCGCTATGTTACAATACGCTTTTGATAACGTCACACTGAAAATCGTAGCTATGTTAACTAAACAAAAATTATGTAATAAAGAACGGATTTTTAACAGGTTTTTGGAATACCAGTACAGTAGTTTATTTGTATTAACAGGATATTTTCAGCCTTAGGGACACCACATTCAATACTGCTAATCGGAATACAGTCACATCATAATCTTAAATTTAGTCCAAAGTCCCCTCCTTCTAATATCAGTCTAGGAATACAGTTGAATAAATGAAGTATATTATCTAGTAATAGGTGAGTCAGGTAACATGTACCAATTGGGGATATTTCTGTAGCTACCACTTTTTGCGCTATTTCCACTAGTGTCTCCCCGTACTGCTACTCTTCTACGTAGGTCGTGGTTGAGTCGACTGACAGACTGACGAGAGCTGCCCTTACATGGCTCTCGGTGGAGAGAAACAGGCTCGTCGTCGTCGTCCTGTAGGTTCGTGACGCCGCGGGCATGCCCGTGATGATACTGGGTGCTTTAGGCGGCATTTACACCTCTTCACCCTGCTTTATTTAAAATTTGGCGTGAATGTTCTTCTTGCTGCTGGTCTTTTTTATCCGGTCGAGCAGGCGGCTTGGCAGGTTGGCTTGCCCCACTCATTTATGCTGCCACTGTGGAGTACTGGTGGCGCCCCACCGTTTGCTCTACATGTTCTGCTCCAATGGTTTATGATTCCTACCACTCATACGCTAAAGTTGATATGACTGAGCAACTGAAACCAAACATGATGCTCTATAATCGTCGCCGATTTAATTTAATCGTATTGTGATCTACACGAAATTTACATATTTCCGATTTTTTATTTTAACTGTAAAACTGTAACTAACATATTCAGTATTGTATTTAGTATTATAATTTTCAACTTTACAACTTTGTAAGTAGAAAATGGAAAGGACCGAAGAGATACATGCTCCGCCATGCTCATATGTATCCGAACGACCTGAATCACATATCGCTAGATTTCCTCCTGGAAATTATTCAACCCATTAAAAGGGTTACAAAGACAGTCCTATACCCTGTAGGTGGTATAATCACACGACTGTCAAAAATTGCAACATATTCGACTCACAAAAAGGAAATAGATTTCAGTTTATTCATTTTATAAACTTAATTAGTGATCATAGTAAGGCAATAAATGTATTATACATACATGAAATGAGTTCATTTGTACTTTTTAATACATTTGAGAGTTATTTAGTGTCAATACATAGTACAAAAATCAACACATTAAAAAAACTGTTAATTCTGAACAAGAAGTAGGACACAAAACAATTTAGCTGTTACATTGGCCTTCAAGAAAATAAAATAACAAGAAATTTAGTACAAAACATAATATTTCAACTGGATTAAAATTAATGGAAACGATACAAAGTCTTAAGAAGCAGATGTCTGCTACGTAGCACATAACACATTTATAAAATAAATTATTTTAGCATTAATTTCACGAATATGCTTGCTCTAACGTTTTGTTATCATGTTCTACTCATTATTCTGTTTTTGAACACACAAAATGTAAAAAAATAAAAAATAATAAAAAAAACACAAAAAAATAATTATTAAATCTATGTTGTCAGTAGCATGAGACGGAAGTATACATAGGTAAAAAAAATTAAAGATATTTTGTAGATATATTTTAGCGTAATAAAACGTATTTTCTTTAAACTACAACTAAGAAAAGCTCCTAAAAACACTGAATATTCCTGCTTTCTTTTAAAAAAATAGTTATAAAAAAGAAATTTCGAGTCTTGCTTTTTTCAATATTGGACTGAAAATCAGCTTCATTAGTGAATGTGGCAAAATTTTACACACTGCACTTCTGTATTCAGCTGCGAATGTAAAGGTGGAAGGTTTATCAAAAAATGATGTACTGGAAGCTTCCGCAATTAACAATATTCTGTGGCTATTGGTGGTTACGAGTGAAGTAAATGATGTGTATCATGTATCATGTTTTATTTGTGGCATCTTATCCTGATTTAATGCTAATATTACTCTAACTCCTTGCGCGGGTAGACGGTAAAAAATTTCTCTTAAGTAAAAATATAAAACTGTAACCTGGAGCAAAAGATAAAAAAAAAAAACTAAACATTAATAGTGGATGGCAGAAATTTCACAAGTTGATTCTAACGCGAAGTTTACTGATGTACAATTCTTTTTTATGACGTGTAGGTATTGTTTATGAAATTTAATGCTCCAAGGAAGAAACAGGACAGTTCTGCAAAGCGGAAAACTGTTGCCAAACAAGTACACTCCTGGAAATTGAAATAAGAACACCGTGAATTCATTGTCCCAGGAATGGGAAACTTTATATACACATTCCTGGGGTCAGATACAACACATGATCACACAGACAGAACCATAGGCACATAGACACAGCCAACAGAGCATGCACAATGTCGGCACTGGTACCTTGTATATCCTCCTTTCGCAGCAATGCAGGCTGCAATTCTCCCATGGAGACGATCGTAGAGGTGCTGGATGTAGTCCTGTGGAACGGCATGCCAAGCCATTTCCACCTGGCGCCTCAGCTGGACCAGCGTTCGTGCTGGACGTGCAGACCGCGTGAGACGACGTTTCATCCAGTCCCAAACATGCTCAATGGGGGACAGATCCGGAGATCTCGCTGGCCAGGGTAGTTGACTTACACCTTCTAGAGCACGTTGGGTGGCACGGGATACATGTGGACGTGCATTGTCCTGTTGGAACAGCATGTTCCCTTGCCGGTCTAGGAATGGTAGAACGATGGGTTCGATGACGGTTTGAATGTACCGTGCACTGTTCAGTGTCCCCTCGACGATCACCAGAGGTGTACGGCCAGTGTAGGAGATCGCTCCCCACACCATGATGCCGGGTGTTGGCCCTGTGTGCCTCGGTCGTACGCAGTTCTGATTGTGGCGCTCACCTGCACGGCGCCAAACACGCATATGACCATCATTGGCACCAAGGCAGAAGCGACTCTCATCACTGAAGACGACACCACTGGAGGCGGGCTGCACGATGTTGGGGCGTGAGCGGAAGACGACCTAACGGTGCGCGGGACCGTAGCCCAGCTTCATGGAGACGGTTGCGAATGGTCCTCTCTGATATCCCAGGAGCAACAGTGTCCCTAATTTGCCGGGAAGTGGCGGTGCGGTCCCCCACGGCACTGCGTAGGATGCGACGGTCTTGGCGTGCGTCCGTGCGTCGCTGCTGTCCGGACCCAGGTCGACGGGCACGTGCACCTTCCGCCGACCACTGGCGACAACATCGATGTGCTGTGGAGACCTCGCGCCCCACATGTTGAGCAATTCGGCGGTACGTCCACCCGGCCTCCCGCATGCCCACTATACGCCCTCGCTCAAAGTCCGTCAACTGCACATATGGTTCACGTACACGCTACCAGTGTTAAAGACTGGGATGGAGCTCCGTATGCCACGGCAAACTGGCTGACACTGGTGCCCAACTGCTGCGCAGCTAGCGCCCTTCGACGGCCAACACTGCTGTTCCTGGTGTGTCCGCTGTGCCGTGCGTTTGATCATTGCTTGTACAGCCCTCTCCTAGTGTCCGGAGCAAGTATGGTGGGTCTTACACACCGGCGTCAATGTGTTCTTATTTCAATTTCCAGGAGTGTAGTTATGAGCTGGTGAGTTTCTAACGTGTGAGTCGTTCTGATTGGCGGATGCCGAGCAGGAAGATTAGTGGCTAGGAAGCGCCCTGTCTCGCGGAAGAAGGGTACGCGGATCGAGTTGAGCTTCGGGCACGAGTATTTTAATGAAGTTTTACGTTCCTCTCGTGTTTCCCGTACATCGGGACACTAAAAGCACATGATTCACTGATTGAGAAGTTAAAATAACAGATTTTTTGCCTGAATAGACTACATAATCAAAATTCATTTTTGTCGTTATATTTCACTTGAGTCTTTAATATACCTTTTGCAATGACACGGAAAAAAATAGCTGTGTAAGGACAAAATTAGGTCTCACTATTTAAGTACGATCGATTCGCTAAAGTGATTCTGGTAGCTCTACGAAAACCGAAGTGTCGATGGCTGGACCGTGAATTTAAAATGATTACTTATTAATATTGTTTCAAATAGTTACAAATCACCCACAAAGTTCGGATTTTCATTCCTGTATTCGGTTTGCAAGTGGAGCTCAGATTTTTTTAATGATAATAGGACCATGAAAACATAGAATGATTCTATGGGAGGCATAACTCAGGCTATTAACTGAATAATTCTAGGAAATGTTTTGACACAATTTCAAACTCGTCTGTTTCGCAGTTGTTGAATGTAATGCTATTCAGACATCTCCTATCTGTTGATTTTGATATACTGATTCATGTGTATGGTGATGTATCTTTAAAGATAAAATTAAAAGCCGAATTAATTTCATAACCCTGGAATTTTAAAAAATTTCAAACTTATCATAAAAATCAGCAAGCAAAGGTTTGTAATATCAGTAATCACCTGTTTTATATTTATTAGAAACATTGAAAGAAGTAACTTCAGACTGGAAGTAAATTATTGATTGGTATTCATTTACCCAAACAAACAATTAAAATATTTGTTTTACATTGTCGCAGAAGATCGAAATTTAATTCACCGTAGTCATAACAACCAATAAACATTTGAAAGAAAGAGGAGCGATTATATACGAATCTTACATTCAATTCATCCGGAGCAAATTTTTGTCAGTTACCAAATTAGAAAAATATTTTGTCCCCCCCCCCCAAAAAAAAAGAATGGTAAAAGAACATGTTAAAACAATGACTCTTCTTTTATTTGAAGTTTATGTTTGTCCTACTATACTAATCTTGTAAATATCTGTGTGACAATGGTCATTTAGTTTTTTTACAGTACTAATATTTAGTTCACTGCGATTTCCTCTCATGTTTTTACGTAAAGATATGTTTTTGTTTTTCTTGACGACGGTGTATAATCATTATAGTAATATCTGGGCATTAATACAAACCACATACACAAATCTGTCTCTGGAATATATCTGTTTGTTCCGGCATCACGCAGAAAATATGTGTTTCTAATTGCGTCCACAACGTGAAAGCTTGGGGTCCAAGTTAAAATTTGAGGTAAATGTTGAGACATTTTATGAATATTCTGCCATAATTTCAATATAGCTGAATTGATTTTGAGGGGATTTAAAACTGTGGATTCCTATAAAGAACAAGAAGGGTGGTGGTAAAGGGGAAGAGGGATTCACCTCTGTATACCAACGTAGACTGTCTTTTCTGTTTTCATTTAAAGTAAATGTGTGTAAATTTCTAGTGATATCAGATTAAAACTGTAGGTAAGTATAAAAACCAATTATGGGATGTAGAGGCGAAGAGTATTATGGTTTTTGTAAAACTAGTGTGGAAAATATGTTTCTCTTTTTTTTTTAAGTTTACGTGTGCAGTGTTTCATCTAAATCTGATAAAAACTGATAAAGAACATTGAAAATTAAGACGGTGGGGGTAGAAGGGAAAAGGGGTTGGGCTTCTATAAACAAAATTTAAATAGAATTCTTCTGTATGTTTTAATGTATACATGTGAAAAGATCCTTCAGAATCGGATAGAAACTGTAGCTTTGTATAAAGAACATTAACAAAAATTAAGGAGATCGAAAGGGGAGAGGTGTTTGGCTTCTCTAAACCAAATGTACACAGTATTTTTCTGTTTGTTTTAAAGTATACGTGTACATATGATACTTCCTTCAAATTCGGGTAGGAACTGTAGCTTTGTATAAAGAACATTGACAGTAATTAAGGGGGTTGAAACCATGCCAAACAAGTAGACATTGCACTTAATGACACGTGCAGAATCATAACAGGCTGCTTAAAACCAACTCCAGTCGAATGGCTCCACCGTCTCGCAGGAATAGCACCACCTTCTGTTCGAAGGGAAATAGCAGTGAACAAGGAAAGAAGGAAAGTGAACCATGAAAAATCTCATCCACTATATGGGCATATCCCTCACAGGCAAAGACTGAAGTCCAGGAAAAGTTTCATAAGAATATCTCAGGAACTTACAACGACAGCTGAAGAAACCAGGTTACAACTATGGGAAGCTAAGGCTCCCCTTCCGCATGGCTGGGGAAGAGTGTCTGAATCTTTGCCACCTGGTTATGACAAGGGATGGTTGACGTGGAAATCTTTGAATAGGCTGAGATCAGGAGTGGGAAGATGCAAAGTGAATTTAGCAAGATGGGGCTATGCTGAGATCAATGATATCAAGTGCGACTGCGGTGAAGGCCAGACTGTCCAGCACATGCTCCAGTGTCAACTGTGTCCAGCATCCTGCTCGGCAGCTGAACTGTATGATGCCTCAGAAAATGCACTGGAAGTGGCCAAGTTCTGGTCGATTATAATTTGATGATTGTGATTGTGTAACTGTATGTTTCTGATACGAAATATATATATATATATAGGGGGTTGAAATGGGGACAGTGATTGGGTGTTTGTAAAACTAATGTGCCAGTATTTTTCTTTTTCTCTTTGTTTTAAAGTAAATTCCAGTGAAATCAGAGTAAAATGTGTGTTTGTACAAAAATTAAGGAATATAAAGGGGAAGAGGGGTTCGTTTATTATATTTTTTTATCAGAAGTCTTCTCCATGAAAAAATACATTTATGTACCAACTTTTACAGTGATTAATCAATAACATTGACAAAATTTAAATGGTTTGAAAGGGGAAGAGGGGTTGGTTTTTTTTTTCAAACAAATGTTGAAGGTATTTTTCTCTTTATTTTAAAGTATACTTGTGCAAGGTTCCACCGCAATCGAATAAAAGCTGTGGGTGTGAATAAAAATTAAGGGGTGTAAAGTGTGTGAGAGGATAGTTTTTGATTTTTTGGTCGGAATCTTCTCTATGAAAAAAACACATATATGTGCCAACTTTCATGGAGATCGGTCAAACGGCGTGGACGATAGCTTTTTAAAAAGAATATTGACAAAAATTAAAGGAATAGTAAAGGAGTGAGGAGTATAGTTTTCACAAACAAAAAGTTGACAGTATTTTTCTCTTTGTTTTAAAATAAAAGCGTGCAATATTCCATCGAAACCTAGACAAAAAAATTAAAGGGTGTAATGGGGGAGAGGGGATGGTTTTTGGATTTTTTTTGTCTGAAACGTTCTTTGTGAAAAAATACGTATAAGCACCAACTTTCATGGTGATCAGTCAAACGGTGTCGGCTCTAACTTTGCAGAAAGAACATTGACAAAAATTAAGGGGGTAGAAAAAGGAAGAGGGGTTGGGCTTCGGCAGACCAAATGTTGACAGTATATTTCTCTTTATTTTAAAGTATACATGTTCAATGTTCTATCGAAATAGGATAAAAATGTGCGTTTGTATAAAAATTAAGTGATGTAAAGGGGTAGAGGGGGTGGTTTTTTATTGTTTGGATCAGAATATTCTCCATGAAAAAATGTATTTATTTGCCATCTTTCATAGAGATTAGTTAAATGGTGTTGACTATAGCTTTGTGTAAAGAACATTGACAAAAATTAAGTGGGTGTGAGGGGGAGAGCGATTCATTTTCTACAAACCAAGAATTAACAATATTTTTCGTTTTGTTTTAAGGTAACAGTGTGCAAATTTCCTTTGAAACCGTATGAAAATTGTGATTTTGTATAGAAATTAAGGGTTTTAAAGCGGTAGAGGGCGTGGTTTTATAATTAAATTTATATGGGACCACTTTGAAGGTATACCCCACCCACTAACAAAATTCCATTAAAATCCGTTCTCAATTGTAAAGATATAGCTGAACATACATAAAAAAAATTCAGACGAATTGAGAACAGTTTTAAGCTAATCATTTGGAATAAAATGTATCACTGAACCTCTTGTTTGCCGCGCTTCATTTCAATCTTCTTAATTACAACTTTAACGATATGTTTCCGAATATGAATTTAGGAAACGTATGGCAGGCCGTTTAATGGAACCTAATTTCGTCCGATCTAGTTATCAGGATATATTCTGCCGAATATGACAACCAATCTCGGGACAGAAAGCAAGAAATGTTACCTACCCCACACCTTGCCTAGTGGTTTTACGAAAACGATCTGGGCGGACACCACTGACAAGGGACACCTCTGACCTCGAACGCTCGGAACCGCACGAAAACATGCTTAGAATAACAAACGATCATAAACAAAACAGTGGTGTACGTCATTTCCATGCAAAACGTCATTCCACTTAAAGTAACATTTAAATAGAGATAAACAAAGTTACAAGATATCAGTACCATATGAAGGAAATTATACGTAACTCAATGACGTTAGTGTATCATTACACTTTGAATCAACAGTGTCAAAAACTCTGCTAAAGTACTTAATATAGCTCAAAACACTCATATACAGCAGTACCACACACCTGATTGTGCTTACATTAGTTCTCATAGTGCAGATGTGGGATTTAGATGAAGTGGTTAAAACAAAGTGGAAGAGAACAATGAGCACACCTCTCTAAGGCCACGTTATCACATTCCAAATCACTTTCGCATTCACGCAGTCCAATATCAAAAGCCACACTAATTACATTTTCAAATCATGATGTTGGTATGTCAATGTCATAACCTGGGCTTCGCCTAGCATATTGCAACATAGGCTTATACATAGGTGCAAGAAGTTGATTGAAAATCACAGAGTGCTGTTTCATGATGAAATAACGATCATGTATCTTCTCTTGTTGTTTGGCACATTGTAGTCTTACAAAATTAGTAATCCTTCCGATATAGAACATTTATTGCCGAAAGAAGTAAACATCAAGGTGTTGGCAATATATTGTTGTTTTCGGTGGCAATATCTTCACCATAACATATTTGTTTGTATAAGTTGTATGTAGAAGGGTACGATCTGTATTACCTGACCAGGAATCACGCAACAATAGGCTCTTTTCATGGCTCTTTAATGGCGCTAGCAGACAAGAGCGGAGTTCTGCATGGAAATGACACACACCACTGTTTTGTTTATGATTTATTGTTATTCTAAACATGTTTTCGTGTGGTTCCGAGCGTTCCAGGTCAAAGGTGTCCCTTGTGAGTGACTGAAGGAACAGTGTACGTGTATGGAGCATCGACATCCGGAAACACGCCTTGCAGTGCTACTCGTTAACAATATGTTTCCAACGGCTTTCAGCGATACATTCTGTCATGTTCTACCAATCATCATGGTTCTTAAAAGGTTTTATTTTCATTTATCATGTGTTAATTTCAAATGTTGATTTCCAACTTAGGTTTATTTTATAAATAAATAGCTTTTTTTGTTTGTAAATATTAGACTTTCATTCAGAACCCCAGATATTTTTTTGAGATAGATAATATTTTTCTTTGACGTATTTAGTCTTGCCATTTAAAAGGGCATAAACAAGTTTGCTGTTATGCCGAGCAACAACATATAAAAAAATAAATGTAATTAAATTAATTAACTCTTGTTCTGTATACCTTTAATTAACCAGGTACAAATAAGAATAAACTGTGACATTACACATTCTTTTCTAACAATACATTACAATATATTACGATAAGGAATGTAGAATTAAGTAATTCGAGTGTACCCACCTGTAACATCTGGTGGCTTATAAAGAGTGTATTGCCTCGTGAGGAAGTAAAATTTTTTTACATTAAAATAGCTTGGAGGCACAGTTATCATCATTGTTGTGGTTAATATATGTTGAAGAAAGTAAAAAGAAATTGTGGAGCTTGTTTAAAAGGAAGTGTCTTGAAGAGCAATGTTTTATCGATAAGAGAAGAATGTGTTTGTTTTCAGGTAGGCCTACTAAGAAGATAGATGTGTGTAGGATGAGAGCTACTCATAACTGTTAATGGCTAAATGGAACACTGAAACGAGTTCTAATAAACCGGAGGATTGCATAGAAGTAGAGCGTCTCGCCATCAAAAGTGTGTCACTGCTGAGTCAATTGAAAAAATATATAAATGAGCGATCACTAGCACTCGCTCGGCGTATTTTATTAATATGTACTGACCTCTAACTAGTCTATTAATCGTTTGCAAGCAATTAAAAAATAGTAAAGGACCAAATTATCGAACGATCGTAATGTGACTTTTTTGTATGATGCAACAAAACAAGCTTATATTCGTCGTATTACGAACTTAACTGTACACTACGCATAAATAAAAACCATATAGCTTGCATCGAAAAGAAGCTTATGTATACTTACGTTGAAGACCTCAATTAGTAGTATATTGTTTTAATGTGGTCTGGTACCTGCAGTTTCGTTGCTCGCGACAGAGTTCTGCGAGGGAGTGGCAGGTAGGCACGGCCTGTCCGTCGACTCGCTGCGCACAGGCGGGATGCAACTTCTCCTGAGCCACCAGGCATTCGTCCTGCTTGTTGTCCGTCTTCCTGTCAACAAACAAAATCTCGGCATTGTGAACTGAGCGCCTCTACTTCGAGTCTACCGCGCGAACTAATTAGGCCAGGGATTTGAAATCCGAACTTTATTGGATACTAGCTGTTGCCCGCGACTTCGTACGCGTAGACTTACAATTTCATTCCTAGAATCGGATATAGAAAGCTGTACGTTACGTAAGATACGTCTCAAACAACACCAAGTCGACATAATAAGACGGGAAAGCCATCACTATACCATTCTACCGTCGAACCTGTCTCATTAAGAGAATCAATTTCCAACATTATTCAAAGCAGAAAAATACAAAGGTGCGGGAGGTTTGAGGGGGGTGGGAGGGGGGGGGGGTTAGGGCAGCTTCAATTTCAGCTTTATCTTCCCTTCATTCATAACTCTTGGGTTCTATTAACTTTAACTGCTCGTGTTCTGCTAGATCTATACCTTAAGTCTGGTTTGCACCTGGGAGGCATATAAAAAAAAGACAAAATAAACTGATGCCAGAACAATTTAGGCAGACACAGAGTAATAGTACAGTGCAGCGCAAATCAAGATCTATACTAAATAATGAGTTTTATCTCTAAATAAAATTTATTAGCAGATCATACACTAACTGACTACGAGAGAAGCACAGCCTGAGTATACAGACTTACACACGCATCCATCTGCCTGTCACTTTTCGATAACTTATCAGAACTTCATCACTATTATTCATACCGGAAAAATGTATCCTGTGTTCTTCCTAAATATACAAAGTATTTCCTGGCCAAATTCCATATATATCGGTATAGCCATTTAATCATCAAAACGTAACAAAAACACAGAGCCTTAATTTTACTTTTATAACATTATTATTGTAGATCACACACAAACTGCCTGCGAGAGAAACCAAGGCTGAGGGACCAGTATAAGCTTACAGCACGGTTCAGTCGCCTACGATTTGCCACGCATTCCACCCTTGAATTTGTGGGTCCTACATTTTGACAAGGAATCCTTACGGCGGAACTTCCAGGTTTTGCTCATAAGATGAAAAACAATTAAAATTTTTTGCTTCTAGCGGGATTTCAACCGCAAATTGCACGAAGAACTTAAAAGAAAAAACAAGCACCTTATCCACTGCGCTACCAGCCAACTCGATTTGCAAGCGTCTGTCTATCATAGTTCCATTAGTTTTTCATAATTCCATAACAATATGTATTATCTATGCAGAAAATAGTATCCTATGTTCTTCCTAAAGGCAAATAGCATCTCCTTGTCAAATTTCATCACATTCGGAATATCCGTTTAGCCCCGAGAACGTAAGAAACAGACAGACAGACAGAGTTACTTTCGAATTTATAATATTAGTATAGATAGTATAGATAAGTCTGGAATGTGTAAAACATGTCAGACAATACACCCTGCTTACTGTTACAAACAGCGAAACTCTTGTACAACATAAAGATAGACAAAATAAATGAGAGTCTAGGGCAAGTGGTATGAAGGCACTTGTAATGGTACTGTTTGTGAGAAATACAAAATGCTAACATTTCTTACATGTGACCATTCAACGTGTAACTGCAAGGACACAGTAGTAGTAGAAACACATCTGTACACAGACAAGTGGGAAAATAATTATGACTTCGAATATTACCCCTCACCTACCGTGGAGCTGGGATTGCTAGATTACACGATTTTTCTTTTGGCTGTCCTCTTATATATACGATGATGGGGTTAGCTGTTATAAGACAAGTGGCTCTCCAAGTCTCGATTGCACTAAATGCAAGCTTCCGGCGGTGGCCGCTAGAGCGCTAGAAAGCAAGATGGATGATAGTGAGAAAGCGTACATTGTTCTCTAATTTCATTCGACTCAGTCTGTGTTAACTGTTCAGTGACACTTTAGAACAGGGATGGCCAACCCAAATGATCTTGCGGGCTACTTTGGAAGTGCATCATAAATACTCGCGCCGCATATAAAATTATATATCCCCCCTAGAGACTTGTTTTTGGAGTGAAAATTTGAAACATGAGTTATTATTGTGTTTACTATTTTTCTTACATGTAAACATAGATAATATAATAATAATGATAATAAACACACATTGTAAAGAATTATATAACACTAAAAATGTTTTTTTTTTTTTTTTTTTGTAAAAGTGTGATGAATCTCGCAGTTCGGAAAAATGTTCAAGGCGGGTTGGTCACCCCTGCTTTAGAACAAAGTTCAGCAAGGATCCCCCGCATGCTAACACCATTCGGAGTTGGTATCAACAATTTAAGGCCACGGGATGCCTCTGTAAAGATAAGACAACGGGTCGCCCTCCTGTGTCTGAAGAAACCGTTGAACGTGCGCGCACCAGTTACGTTCGTAGCCCACAGAAGTCTACTCCTCCAGTGAGCAGGGAATTAGGTATTCCACAGAAGGCCGTTTGGAGAATCCTACGGAAGCGATTGTGTATGAAGCCTTACAGGCTACTTTGCTACAAACACTGTCTCACAACGATGAAGTGCGTCATTTTAAATTATGTGCCCAATCTCTTGAACAACATTCGCAGAAAAACTTGTGTTTAGTGATGAAACCACTTTTCATGTGAGCGGAAAAGTGAACAGGCACAATGTGCGCATTTGGGGGACCGAAAACCCCATGCTCATGTGCAGCACGTTCGTGACTCTCTCAAAGTGTGCGTGTTTTGTGCGATCTCACGAAAGAAACTTTATGGACCTATTTTCTTTAATGAGGTGACGATCACAGGGAAAATATATCTGCAAACGTTGCAGAATTGACTCATGCCACTTCTGGAAGCTGACAGTGAAGATTTTATTTTCCATCAGGACGGTGCTCCATCCCATTATATTAAATTAAAATATTTTTATTAACTCGTTTTGGGCTTTGTATGTCCGGGTGGAATTTAGTAATTGATTTTAAACGAACTTATAAATTTTTTAAAAATATTTGTAATAGTCGGAATAAGGTTTTTAGTTAGTGAAAAATTGGAAAAGATACCCGGAAAATTGGAAAATTCGGAGGAAACTGAAAGTCTTTTTTCTGTGTACCGATTTGGTTTTTTTATGTTCGTAATAGTGCGAATAAGGTTTTCAGTTAATGAAAATATTGAAAATATGCCGGGAAAATAGGAAAATTCTTATAAAACTGAATTTTTTTTTCTGTGTAACAATTTGGCTATTTATTTTAATGTTCTTAATAGACTGAATAAGGTTTTTAAACAAAGAAAATATAGAAAAGGTGCCAGGAAAATTCTGGAAAAACTAATTCGCATGAGGTTTTGTCTGTCTGGGTGGAGCTAGAGACTTGAAATTTTGACCATAGCTCAGAACTGGATGACGATGCATGAAAGTGTGAAAAAATGGGTAAAGTTGTCCGGAAAATTTGATTCGCGACGTCAATTTACAGCTAGCTCCAGACCCAGAAGTGCGCACAGCGGCACTGAAACTGGATAATCTATCACTGGAGGACATTCTACGCATCGAGCACTCTTATGAAATGGCTCAGGCTGCGAAAGAGCGCCTCATAGCACGCCCCCAAATAGCGGTAGTCCAAGCGACACAACGCAACTCCCGCGTACGAGGCACACCCATTGCGCGTTCCAGACGCCAACAAAGAAGGACGCCATCGTTTTCTGAGGTATCTATGACGTCTGAACCCCGAACCCCACCACGCTGACGGGTCCGCTTTCCTTTGTACCCATATTTCCTTCATACGCTTGCTGTGGGCCTCTTTTCTCTCATCTGACCATGTTGTTCCTGGTCTTTTCTTAAATCTTTCCTTCCGGTCAACTTGCCACTTGCGAATTTTGGATTTAAATATGTCTCTGTTTTCAATATCTTCTGGAACAATTCCTGCTAATTTGAGGTCTTTCTTGATTTCTCCAACCCGTTTCATTGTATCCGATATTAATTTACTTCGGTTTTCATAGAATTCAACTATTTGTCTTGTCAGTCTGTTTGGGTTCATTCTTTTGATGTGTCCATAAAATTTTAGTCGTCGTCTTCTAATATCACTGTGAATGTCTGCATATTGTAAAATTTCCTGATTACTTTTGAGTCTGTACTGGTCTCCTATGAGTCTTGGGCCCAAAATTTTCCTTATAATTTTGAGTTCTTTTTTCTCAATATTTACTATATCTTTTTTTCTGTTCAAAATAAGTGTTCCTGATCCATAAAGACATTCTGGTTTAATAACTGTATTATAATGTCTCAGTTTTGTGTGCTTGGAGATGAATTTTTTGTTGTAGACGTTTTGTGTTAAGCGATAAGCTGTTTCCATCTTTTTGCATCTAATTTCATTAGATTTTGCTTCAGTTCCATTCCCTTGGATTGTTTCGCCGAGAATCCTTTGATTTTTTCATATTTTGTATCCATATATTTTGGTGTTTCTTTATTGCAGGTCATAAAATCTGTTTTCTCGAATGAAATCTGTAGACCCACTTTCTCCGCTACTTCTTTCAAGAGTTCGATCTGTTTTTGGGCTATTGCAATGTCACGGGTTAAGATTGCTAAGTAGTCTGCAAATGCTAGGCGATCTATCTTTAATTTTTCTCTGCCTAATATAACTGGCTGGTCAATTCCAAGGATTGATTTTTGTTTCCGCCATTTCTCTAGTTGTTCGTAATTTCCTAAACACCAGGATTCCAAACAGATGTATTGCTCGTGCTCTGGATGTTGATCGTCAGCTGATGTCATGGCCTCCTCGTTCCCTTGACATAACTCCCTGCGACTACTTTGTTTGGGGTTTCGTAAAAGACACAGTGTTCCTGCCACCAGTACCAGTTGATCTGCCAGATTTGCTGGTTCTCATCACCAATGTTTTTTCTCTCATTGACAGAGACATGCTGCATCGGGTATGGGATGAACTTGATTATAGACTAGATGTGTGCAGAGTCACTAAAGGTGCACATATTGAGCATCTGTAGACATTCAAAAAAACGTTCACAGTTTGTTTATATATCTGCGTAATCTTGTAAGTATATGTCAAATAATAAATCTGTAGTAATCTTCTTAAATCGCTGCAATCATTTTGTCTAGCCCTGTATTAACTGCTTGCCAGGCTTCCTCCTTCACACAGGCTTTAACCTGCCTAAGAGACAGAAAATTTGTTAAAAACCCTCTCTGCAGTGGGGCATCGCTATCAAAGTTAGGATTAATTTGATGCTTAGCTATCAAGTCTTATATGGCAGTGACGAATCAAAATAACCATTGCGAAATGTATATCGTTTCTGATGCAAATTGTCTCAGTTAAAAAAAGGATAAACACTTTCTTAATTAGGTAATTCGTTATAAATTTATCTGAGTGTTTGAAGCCATAGCTCACTAGTAAACATACATACAAATTTTACTCGTCATTATCTTGCTTAATTTTAGCATGTAAAAAATTTAAAAATATTTTCTGATTTACAATTTATCATTCTTTTCAATAACAAATTTGACATATGCAATAATATCATTTAAATGCTGTTTTTTGTTTTGTTTTTCAAACTCCCCAGTACACCCACACTAGTTGATCGAATACATTGCGGGGGGGGGGGGGGGGGGGGGGAAGTAATAATCACGCCTAACTTGATAGCAAAAATTCATTTATTTTTCTAAGGCATTATCTTACTTAATTTTTAGAGCACAAAAATAAAAAAATATGCTTTTATCCGCAATTTATCACTTTTCACAATTATCTGATTAGATACGAAAAGTCTGTGGCAAGAGTTCATGAATCGGTCGGCTCTTCTCTATAATGTGCATGGAGCATGGTGGGGGAACTGTATCGTTCTGGTCTCGCATTCGGGAGCACGCAGGTTCGGATCCCGGTTTGACCATCCAGATTTGGGTTTCCCATGTTTTCCTAAATCACTCCAGGCGTATGCTGGGATGGTTCCTGTAAAAAGGCCATGGCTGAATTCCTTTCCGTTCCTTGTACTCAGTCCCTTTCCGACCTTACTGATCTCGATGTCGACGAAGCGTAAGCCAGAAGCAAAATAATAATAATAATAATTTCTGTACTGTCAATCGATATCTTACGAAAAGGATTCCAAGCGCCACTACAATAATTCAAATGTGAACGTACGGAGATTTGTACGCTGTCTCCTTTATATGTGCGTTAAAATTATTCAAAATTCGACATACCAATCGCATCTTAGATTTAGTTAAACCTACTACCAATATAATTTGGTGACCTCATTTGATATTTCAATGTAAATGTTACCACCAAATACTTCAGGGAATCAAACATAATGAGTAAACTACTTACCTTGTACTCCCGAACAAAAAGATTATTTTTGTTAATTATGGAACTTACCTGGAAATTTTTACAATTTAGTATGTCAGAAAAAAGTACTGATCGCAATGAAGTTTTATTATTTATTTAAATTTTCGCACAATCCTACAATGGGTAATATGTTTTTACCAGTCAGTGTGGTTGAAAGACTATATATCTATCAACACGTGTTATCGCTGTATAGCGAAGTCAGATTTATAGAGAGTGCTCTACAAGTTAATGAGGAATTTCATAACTACCATAACAATGGACAACTTTCGCAAACACCGCAACGTAAAATTGTGCACTAGCTGGATGGGCCACTGTGATACCTGCAAACACGTAGCTTTACCACACTTTAAACGTTCAGTTATTTTCATTGAAGACACTGTGCCTTTGGACATGGTGAAAGTTCTTATACTTTTCAATAAACAAGTGCATTCTTTACGTTTATAAACAGAGGATGTATTGATTTTATTACGGATACACAATTCCTCTGTTTAGATGGCACAAACTGTTTTAATGGACACAAACCACTTTATTTACTTGGTGAACGACTGTGATCCATATAAAGTAATAAGAGGCAACAGGAAGAAATTCGATACGTCTGGACATAACATCAGCAGCCGTTTTGGGATGGAATCAGAGAAAAGATAGCCAGGATTATAAAAAACTAAACTAATGTCTCCCTGATGGTGGAGTTTGTTGGCTTAAGGTAAAGACTGTATGAGTTCTGCCTGGAGTCCAACCAAACCTCTGGACGCGTTAAGGGTTTGGTGCCTCGGCCACCAGCAATCTGCAGATGCAGGATTATGTGAATTTTCTTCACGAGAAGCTCCGATATACATCAGAGAATAAAATCAAACCTCCAAGTTTTAAATACAATCCAAGTATAAAACTAGGTTTTTATAGAACGGATGATAAACTATATTTTCCCAGACTGGATAGAGACTCTACCTTAGTGCTGAAGCTAATAGATCCACTCGGCGATTGTCCGCCGTTCAACAATGCAGTCTGCCTGGATGCGTTCACCACGGTACCGTTTACACGTACACGGCCATCACTCAAGGGCAAGTTGAAGTGAGACAAGCCAGAAAACAATATGTACGACCCTCTTCAATACACTGGTTTCACATACTCATCAGTGACGTTGCAGCGTACACTTTGGGGTAGGAATAACCCGTTTCCGTTTTCACTTTGTTTGGCGGCTCTGAACCCATGAATGTAGCACAACACTGACCTGTCCGGTCACTTAAAACCGAGCTCTGCTAGACCTACGTGCACTTTATCTATTTAATCACTTATTAGGGTCTAACTATACTCCACATCCTCCCAGTTTGGAGTCATTCAGTCCATTCCTTCTGGATGTTGCTATTTTTTTATTAAGAGTAGTGTTTTTTCCTTCTTTTTAACATCCATTCAATCAAAAAATGCATTTATAAATATTGTTCATTGTAATTATTGATGGTAAATTGCTTCTACAATATGTTTGTCTTGATAATCTTTAAGTAAATAAGTTCCATCATTTGTTAATTTCAAATTCCTGATGGTAAACACTTCTGCTGACCAGTTCTTTATGTGTCCTTTCTCAAATTATTATCGAAATCTTCTGGAGTAGTCGTTTCAACAAGTCATCTTTTACATCACACAGTTTTATCTTTAATCTTATTTGTCCGATGATTGCAGCCCAAATAGGTTGGTGGACGAAATATTTTATCGCACTCGTAAATGAATTTCCTCGTTTACTCATATGTTCAAACGAAACCTTCATTGTCTGCCTACCAGAGTATCTCAGTCAAATCTATGAATCAGCTTTGAGACGCTTGTGGCAAGCAGTGTACTTTCTCCATACTGTCCATCAACTCTCTACGAAATGCATTCCAAACGGCAAAACAGTAATCCAAATGTGGACGCAAGAGAGTTTTGTATGTGTATTACTTTGTTTCAAAATTCGACCTATAACTCGCACCCTAGCTAACATTTCATGTTTTTACAGAGGGTGATGGTTGAACTGTTAACGTTCTGGCCTCGCATTCGGGAGGGCGCGGTTTCCAATCCCCGTCCGGGCATCCAAATTTGGGTTTTCCATGGTTTCCCAAAATCACTTTAGGCCAATGCCGGGATGCTTCCTTCAAAAAGGCCATGGCCGAATTCCTTCCCGTTCCTTGTCCCCAGTCCCATCCCGCCTCTAATGACCTAAGCCGTCTAAGAGGCGTAAAGAAAAAAAAAATCATGTTGTTTTGTACTGTTATGTCTAAATACTTCACGGAATCAACCATATCAATAACTGAACTGTTTGCTTTGTACTTCTGAACAAATAGATTATTTTTGTTTGTTACGTACATTGCATTGTACTTTTTTACAATTTAGTGTGAGTTTCTGTTCACTGCGTTATGCCGAAACAACATCCAAATCGCACAGAATTTCTAAACATTCGGCCGAATTCATGACTTCCCTGTAGATGACCGCATCATCAGCAATCAATCTCAAACAGCTATTCACGTTGTGTCTGAGATCGTTTATAAAGTAAACAAAAGACGTGTTCCTAATACTCTTCGTTGATGGACGCCATACATAACATCTAGATTATAATACGCTTCTCCATCAATGACGACATACTGCGGCAGACCAGTTAAAAAATCCTTATCCATTTACAAAGTTTATCTGATATACATCATACTCGAATCTTCGGTAAAAGGTGACTGTGTGGCACAGAGTCGAGGGCTTTCTGGAAACCCAAAACTAGTGATCCTGTATCAATGACTTGCATTACATTATATGCAAACGGGGCCAGCTGTGTTACACATCTTTTCTTATGGAAGGTATGAGTAAGCCTATATGTTTACCAGTGATTAATGTCATTGCTAGTCATGAGCGTCTTACCCTTTGATTGGTAAGTGTACTTTCCAATGGCGTCTATAAATTTTTGGGCAGATGACCACTACTTTGTTTACTCCTCATAGTTGTCAATAAAATGGTTAACACCTGCTAATGTGATCTTCCTACAACTGTTAGGCTAAATACCGTAAAAAATGGAATCGGTGCTTAACATGATTTCTAGTGTAGAATTTTTAGAGTAGATGACATGCATACTGTTTTTGAATCATCAAACGCAACAACTGAGATTCGGACACCTATTATGGACCAACATATAAACACTCTGCACAGCGAAATTTATCTGCATATTGAATAAAGATTTGTCAAATTTGAGAGAAAGGCCCTAAATATTCACTTCCTACGTCCAATGGGTTACCGTTTCTGTTTGAGGAAATCTGATATGAACCTAAGTTAACAGCTCATATGGTCATAATGATTCGGTGACAAGGTTTTTAATAGTTTCACATTCCGAACCTGTCGTAGCCGCCTTAACCTAACTCGGAAATACTTCAAAATATAGGCGACCTACAGTGGAATCCAGACTATAGAAACGTTCTGGCGTAATTAACATTAGACAGCAAGCTGTGCCAAAGGTGAAGGTCGGATTGAGGGCCTTTGAAAATACCCGCCAAGTATACAAGTATGCAAGAGTGCAACTGTCTTACTATTAACTATAGCACCATTTCCCGTTAGCAAAACGTGAAAAAATTGTCACAACAGCACCTCTTCCCGTGATTGACAGTACACCACGTGAATAATGAACCAGTACTTACATGTCTGACATAATTACCATGGAACATCCGGGAACACCACTGGTATAACAATCAGTAGACTATGTACTATTCTACAAGCAACTTCCAATAAAGGTGATGCAATTATCTATGTTATAGAACGCTTGAGCAGTTAATGGTTACAGATGATTTTCTGGGGAAAAGTGAGTTACGTTTTAGAAAATTTATAATGCTCACCACTACGTTAACTGAAGAATAACAACTTGATAAAACCTTATAAACAACATCTACTATATAATGGTATGTTTCCTGTGTAAAATGTAGGTTTAATTGACCAGTGCTAGTTAAAATTAATTAATAACTTATAAGGAAGTGTGTTATTATGTATACTGTTATATACATTTCATATACTGGTTGTACCTAAAACATCAAAGTTTACGGCGTTAAGTGATATTAATTAGTATCCAATTAATATCATCCAATATTAATAATTTTTATGTCTCCAATGTTTAATTCTGACCGTATGCCATTTGATTCACATTAACATTATTAGTTTTCGTATCAGTTAGTTTCTGAATCGTGACCATATTAAAGTTGGTTAGCACTTTATCAGCAAAAAAGTTCACACTTTGTCGTATCTTGCAACTAGGTAGCACCAGTTGTTCTTAGTGATCAAGTTGCAGTTCACCACAGGCTGCGCGTCGTTCAGGTTTTGCCAAATTGATTCGCTAAGAAAACACTGCCGGAAGGATTAGTATTGTGGCGGAAACACATTGTTTCTATCCCAGTCACCATTCAGGATCAGACTGTGTGTTCGCCTAGTTACACATTGCTCTGGATTTATTATTTAATAAATTAGACACTACATCAAATGCTAGATCCGGAAGCTCCATTATTTATAGGACAGAGCAATTGTATTGTCCCCGACATTTTCCAACATCACAACCAGATTAAAATCTATTTCCTCAACACTGCTATAGTTAAACAGTTTGAATCACCTGCATTCAACTGGTACATTGCTGTGAACAACAACACCTGTAAAGTCATCTCTGCAGCGTAAAGCCGCGTTCCCATGATCTCTTGTAACGTAGGCGAGACGGGACGGGACGGGACGAATACTCAACAACACGCCATGGGAACAGGCTAGCAGAGATGAGACGCAGCTACCCACTCTGTGTTGGTAAACATCACAGGCGTGTATAGAGGTGCGCTGTTGTCATAGGTTTGTAGCAGCGGTGCGCAACCCTTCTGTTGCTGTAAAGTGCTCTGTGCCAAACGACACTAGGCAACGTGGTGGGGAGGCAAGCTAGGCCTAACCTGCGGCGTGCGCTCGTCCCTACACTTCGGCTAATGAGGTCCCGTCCCGTCTCGCCTTCGTTACAAGAGATCGTGGGAACGCGGCTTAAGAGGTATTACTCGTATCTGAGGGAAGGTCAAGTTGTGGCTGCGTGGATCTTATTTGTATGGTATAAAGGTGTCACTAAAGGGACGGCGGAAGTTAGGAGGATAATGCAAGGTGTGTAGGGAAGCAGTCCATCAATATCGTATTAAATCATTATTAAATCTCCTTGCAGCCCCATGTCAGCAGCTGCCCAAGGGGTAGGGAAGAGAGCAGCCAACAATAAATCCACCACGGCTTCAGGCGATTTGAAGAGCATGAAGCGAAATCCTTTGAGGTTAATACCACATACAAGGAATCCGGTACCTGTCATTAACAATGCCACATTGTAAAAGACGTTAGGCTTCTTGCAAAAAATCCAAAATCTACAGTTAGGAGGGCTGTTGAAGGAGGCACGTACCACTCCCCGGGAGGTCGGAACGATGCACAGCTCGATTACTGCGTTTTTGAATAACGCCACTCTGTCCATACTACTCTAGCGATTTTTTAGTTGGATAGGGACATTAAACTTGTCAGCGAATAAGATTCCTGCAGATGAGAAGACCTGAATTAGTAAGCAGCGTGTTTCCTCTTCTTAATTTGTCATCAACATTACACTATAATGACACACACATATCATAGTTATACGCATTAAACAGTAACACTTCAACACTGGGAAAGGCAATGAGAATCCCGGTTAAAGGTTTGCTGTGAAGGGGTAAACCCTCATTTAATGACAACCCTTTACAATTCATAACAAATTTCTATTAAGTTTACTTGTGATTAAAGAAATCCAATAAAATTCTCATACAATATCTCTGGGAAAAGCAATCGGTAGATTGGATAGTGAAGTGTGTTGAAATTTAATGTGCATTCTCACAGATGTATTTATTTGATGATACTAAGACAAATTTTCCGTTACTACGGCCACTGGTGAATAAATTGTTTTGTCTTTAGTAACCATAACTGTTATGCATGTTGCATGTTTTCTTACCTCCGGGCGAGTATTTGCCTCGAAAAAACCTCATCTGTTATTCTTTTTTTTTTTTTTTTTTTTTACAGAAATATAATTTTTCCCCTCTGTTCTCTTTATACAGAATTTCAATCTTCAAGTTTTTTTTTTTTTTTTTTTTAGATTTTATTTTCCCTCCATAAAATCTTTGTAATTGCTGGATGTTAATCTAAATCTTCTGGAAAACTTGCAAGCTTTTATTGTCAATAAACCAGAGATATTAGGCGAGTGGTGACACTCTAGATTAATTTCTAGTGATGATCCATTGGTGACGTTCAAGTATTGTGTCCAAACCACACATTGCAGTCTAGAATACAGAGTGTTTGTTTGGGCCATGTTCTTTGTGGAGCTTGAATCTAGCAAGCTTTCTCTTTAATCTTTTACTCAACTCGAGATCTTTGTGGCGCGTCGCTTTCTCACATCCAACAACTGTTTCAAAAGCGACTCTCAAATATGGGAGACAGCACCTGACCACTGTATTCTGCAATCCGCACCGTCAGCTTAAAATTGAGTGTCTCGAAGATATTGCTTTCGAAATTGAAACTAAGTAATCACACGAAGAGCGTACTATATGAAATGGTAATATCCTATCATGAACATGAGGGGAAGAAATATAAACCAAACAGACCAGAAAGTAGCGTGTAACAACACTTGATATCACTTCCGAAACGAGATAAAATGCTTCCTAATCAATGGAGTGATTTCAACTTCCAAGTTTCGAGTAGAAAACATGTCGAGTGTGGTTAAAAAGATAAATTGGTGGACAAATTAGCTCTTATGCCAAAAAATACAAAGAAATGCACAGTGGACATTCAATTGTATGTTTAATGGTGTAGCAATCAGAGAATAAAAACAAGGTCATCCACAAATTAATAAACACAATAAGGAAAATACCTAAGGACCTCTTACATTATCCAATACCTATATTATAGGATATGTGAGTAGCAATAACGAATGGGTAAAATATATACATGTATAGGGTGTCCAGGAATTAAAGGAGAACCCTGCAACGCCAGTTAGGTCGCATTATGTCCTGCTAAATGACAAAATTTTATTTTAGTAAAAGTATCACCATTTTCGAGATATAGATTTTTTTTCGAACATGTGACATTGTTCAGTTTATTCCATGCCATTTCTACAAATTAAGACTTTTTGAACACTTTTTTTTTTACTCAAGGATGTTTTAGTCATCTAAAACAATGTTCTTTTTTTTTCTTTAACGTTAAAAAAAACTTAAAAATATTTTTATAAATCATTATCATCATCATTTTTTTAGTACATGTTTAAAATGCTCAATGATTTCTTTAGCAGATTGAACCACCATAAAACAACCATTTTAAAATAAGTATAAAATAATTATAACATTTAAGATTTTTATAAGGTTTTTTAACGTTATAAAAAAAGAACACTGTTTTAGATGACTCAAATACCTATCACTAAAGTAAAAAAAAAAAAAAAATGGGCTCAGAAAGTCTTAATTTGTAGAAATGACATGGAATAAAATGAACAATATTAAAAAAAGAATCAATATCTGGAAAATGGTGAGACTTTTACCAAAATAAAATGTTGTCATACAGTAAGAAATGATGTGACCTATTTCTGCGGTTGCAGGATTATCCTTTCACTCCTGGACACGCTATATATATATATATAATAAATGACGAATTACTGATTATATATAAGATGACAATTTTTTACTAATTGTATTTCAAGAACTCGAAGATTAGGCTTTTTAAATAGCTCGACATATTGTACCAAACAATAATAATCAATTGCACGTGGCTTATACCAATTCTACGCAAATGTGTTGATTTCTTTAATTTCTTCATGCACTGAAATATAAACCAACGAGAATATTTTTGGAAATGCGTACGGAAAATAAATAGAATAAACTTTTATTGGTCTCATGTTGGCAACATATGATCACTTTTCTGATAATTTGTTTCCACTTTGATTCTTATATGACAGTTATATATGAAGATATTTGGAAAATTTGTAGTTACCTCGAACTAAGCTGGCGCTGCAATCAACAAAATATTTCACAAAAAATACGTTTGTGTGCAGTATTTAGTATTATTATTTTTACAGCACGAAACAACGTAAAGTAACCGATAAGTTAGCGGACGGAGTATTGCCTAATTTATATTGTAGTGCATGATCGCACTCCTCTCTTCTCTTCCTTCCGGCAGCTGGCGGTAAGGGTGCAGTGGCCAGAGCTAATTGTCCACTCTGGTTCAGATCTGCATTGAAGGGCTGTGAAACGTAGAGGGATCCCTTGTATAGGCTACACGGGTGACAGGGGACGTGAGAAGTGCATTGGGAGGACTTTTAGGCAGAGGGAGGAAGACAGTTAACGGCAACCAAAATAAATTCACCACAATTAAAAGTTTTCGTCATTAACTGTAAAAGAGTTTGCAAAAACAGATTGAGCTTGAATGTGTTATTAATAGCACAAAAGCGGATATGGTAGTAGGCACAAAAAGCCTGTTTAAGGCAGATATGGATTCCAGAGGAATTTATAATAATAACATTAACGTTTTCCGAAAGGATACATTGCATTCCCATTGTGGTGGTACATTTACAGCAGTCAGTAAATAACTCCTCTCCCATGTCAATCACGTGCAGTCACGTCAATATCTGTGACGGTGACATTCTACCGTACAACGACATAACTGTTACCGAGGCGTTAAGAAATAATGCGATACTACTACAAGGTTACTTCAGCATGCCTTAAGTCCACGTTACTGTTAGCACGGGAAAGAAAACCCTTGTGAAATTATGCATGCCGCGTTCTCAGAGCGGAACCAATTCGATGCCTAAAACATTTTAGATTTTACGATTACAAATAGGCTAGAAATATTCCCAGATATTTCAACGACCACAGGAATAAGCAATCATAAAGTGGTAATTGGGGTAATTGTAACAGTAAAATCAATAACTAAACCCAGAGAGAGAAAAAAGAAGGTTGTATACAGATTAGAAAAGACTCCCTAAGAACCTTTTAAAACGTACCTGAAGGGTAATTACTGGAGATACAAAGGAACAAGATGCACTAATACAGAGATATTGCATCATTTTAAACGTACAGTATAGTCAAAGGATGATACACGCACACTAAAGTAGGACGCAGTTCAGTAATGACATAAAACGAGGACGTGTGAAAATTTTTATGCGTGTGGCGTTTAAATACTTTCTTTGCAATTCGCTTTCTAAGAGGCTCAAGGAAAACTGTAAGAAATTTTGGTTGTACGTAAGAAAAGTCAGTTGTTGTGACAACAGAATGGCCGCACTAATACACGATGGTTGTGATGTTAGCGATAGACGTGGAAAGGCCAGCGTACTTAACACCAAATTTAAAAATTCATAGACAAATGAAACTGGTGATAACTTAATCACTTTCCCATGTTGTGTGGCGTTATAGATGTAATCGTTATGATTAGATACTGCAAAGCAATTATAGCTCCTGTAGCGGGGGAAAGCACTGGGTACCAATAGTATCCCAGTATGGGTATTTTCAGAATACACCTCGGAAACGGGACTGTCTCACACATGCCGCATATCCTCAGAAGAGAGAAAAGTAACTAAAGTAACTTATGCCTGGAAACCCGCGCAGGCAACTCCAACATTAAAAAAAAAAAAAAAAAAAAAAAAAAAAAAAGAGCGCAAGACGTATCGACCCATATCTCGAACATCTGTTCTGGGTCATGTTATATGCTCGAAAATGATGAAGTCCATAGATGAAAATCATTTTCTAGGAACAACACGGATTTCAGAATAGGAAGGGAGGTACCACGGTCGGAGGTTGTGTGGTATGGTTAGGAGGATTTTTGTATTCGTCCGTACTCTGATTCCCGTGCAGCCTGTCGGCCAGGGCTGGATTAGTTGCAGTTGATTGCGTTTCCATGTGTTATCTAGATAATTTAAATAATTTAGAGCATCGGTTAAGTGTGTTTATATTTTTGTTATTTTTTTATAACTACCTGTACTTCTTTTATTTCTTGGCTTTCTTATCATTTAAGCGAGCACCTGATGCGTCGAAATTTTTTAAAACGGTATCTAATGATATCAAATCGACTAGGTGTAAAAGTTACCATTGATTTTACTCAACTGAAGGAGGAACAGTCAAATTTGTTGGACCACCTTAAACAGAAATACAAGGTTCATTTAAATCAGTGGCCTCCAAACTTACTACAACCATCGACCCATTTTTATAGCAAAAACCTAACCATGAACCCCCAGGTGAAATAACAAATTTAAATTTGATATTTTGAATGGTGACGTAAAAATGAAATATAAATAAATAATTTTAATATTTTAAGTAGTACTTATTGAAAATATATATTTTGCTTTAGAATACAAAAATACTCATTATTTTTCCAATGATATCGATGAACCTGAAGGGATAATAAGATATTATTTATGTAACATTCGTGTTTCCGTGAGCTCTAATTTCGTGACATTTTATAATTTTTCTAACGCGGCTCGTAACTGAACTAACGTTCTAATAAATAGGAAGACAGGGAAAAAATCAGCAGCTTCTATAGTGACCCTTAATGCGGGATATAAATTTGGTTTCTATTTTTGTAGCCGGAATTTGTTGTAGCCTTCTTCAAATGTTGGTTTCAGCTCCTCATTTGTGGAAACATTAATTAATTTCTCCTTTACTAGTATGGATTCATCTGAGTTTGTGACTTGTGAGTGTAATTGCAAAAGGTGTGATAAAACAGCATTTAAATTTGATATACAGAAAGAGAGTGGATAAGCTGTCGTGAATTCATTGTATGTAATGATTTTGATAGTATTATGGCTTAATGAAGTATTTTGAAACTAATTATTTGTAAAGGCTCAGATAATTCACGATACATTGTTGAGCGCAGTGGTGCGAGGAGTAGAAAAGTGATTGTTGAGTTAGTTGGAAGCTGGCAGTCGAACATGTCTGACGCTAGGTAGGAGTGCGGCATACAGTACTGGTAGCGCGGACCAGGCTTCAGTTTATTGTATGTAAAGAGGACAAGAGAGAAAGAAAATGCTGCCCCTTTAGTTTTCGTAAGAAGCTGGTTGCCGCAAATGCATGCAGTCGATTTGGAGTGCAGCATAATAGTAGGACGTATCAGGCTTCACATTGTTTAGTATAAGCGGGACAAGAAAGCAAGTTAGTGCAGTTGCCTCAATCGTGAAGAAAATTTGAGTCGATAGAATGTCCAGTCCGTGTGTGTACACAGCAGTCGAGATAATAGCGTGGTCAGAGCCTGTAGCCTGAAGAGAAGAAGTTTCTCGATAGTCTTATCCACAGTCAATAAACTTATTTCATTCAGCGGACGTCATGGTCAGTGTATATGTTAGGTGAATTAAATCAGGATAAACTTTAGAGCGACTGTGTATTTATTTCTGGACTGAATATCGAACCTGCAAGCCTTAACAATGGGCATAACATATAACCTAAATATCGTTAAGCCCATGTCACGACATTGCTATAGCGACAAAGGGTCCAACACCCAATCGGGTATAACCAAGGAAAGAATGTCTCCAGATCAATTAGAAAACGATTTCGTTTATTATACAAGAACATGACAGTATCAAAAAATACCTCTGTTTACTTATAAAAAATTACTATGGAGGAAAATATTTTTAAAATATCAACTAATATTTCTAAAATATTAAACTAAAGCATTCGCAGTAATTATACAATACATGCGATGTAGCCTTTCTTACAAAATTGAGGTCCTGTAACAAACAACCGCCGAGATGTTTGAATTGAGCATTCGGAGGTCACCGATAGCAGTACTAAGTTACTCATCGAGTATCACGACATGTTACATTAGATTCTCTGAAAGCTTTCGACTCTGCACCACACAACCGTCTTTTATCAAAGATTCCAGCGCGTTTTATATCGGAACAGGTTCGTGATTGGATACGAGTTTTTTTAACTTAATTGACACTGCAAGGCGTCGTTGACGGCGAAGTCTTTTCCGATCCATCGCTCAAGGAACTCTAATGAGACCAATACTTTTCGTAATCTTTATAAACGATTTTGGATACAATGTCAATAACAGTTTGAGATTTTTCACTGATGATGGAATTCTTTACAGCGAAAGAAAGGAATTCTTCTGATTGTTTAAAAGTTCAGTGCGAACTGGATGTTATTTCAGCATGATGCGATGAATGATAACTGCCACTAAATCGTAAAAAATACATGGCAACAAAAGAATCAACTTGTCTAAGAAAACAAAGTGAACAGTTCAGCTACCGATATGGTTGATTACCTGGAGTAACAGTACAAAGCAACGTGAAATGGGACATGAAAATGAGCTAATTCTAGACTGCGATACACAGGTCGTATACACAGGAGACAGCGTGCTAAACTCTCATGTATTCACATTTAGATTACTGTTGTGCCGTTTGGTATCCGTATTGCCAGTGATTGACGGATAGTATAGGCAAGAATTGATAAGTATGGCGCTAGATTTGTGACTGCTTGCCATAGACCTCACGAAACCGTCATAGAATTAATACTAAAACATTACCTGGTGACAGGATTTCTATTAGCTGCGCATCCCGCTCCTGTCGTAGCCGCTTTAGCCAAACCCGCTGGTCCTACCGCGAAGATGGGAACACAGTTTAATGTGTTATCCCAACGATGGAAGCGTTTTGGTGTGCTTCACATTACACAGTAACGTGGGCAATGTTAAGGGCCCATGAAGTCCACCCTACCCCCCCGCCGGGACAGGGATTTGAACTGGGGACCTTTCAATTCCGAGCCGTACACCTTAAGCAGTGAGCTATCACACCGCTTTCTGACAGTCTGAATATGATACAGTGAGCACTCGACGCTAAAAATGGGGATATTTCCTTGATTTTGGATACGCTCCACAAATGGAATCTTTGAGTGAATGTGAAAGCAAGTGAGAAGGGAGTTTTTAAACTTGAACAATTTGTAATGATTACTAAAATTTCTTTTATGCACGCGAGTGGGGAGTTGCACACGTCGAGACTGCAAGACACCTGCAGTGGAACATTAAAAGGAATAGTTGGGCCAGTTTACACTACAACGCAAGTGTTTTTTGTGACGCATGGGAAAGTGTTCCCAGGAACTAATGTTCCATTGTCAACATGTAGTGAAACAGTACAGCATGGAACTTCTCTTCATAAACGGTAATAATGATAGTGTAATTTATTTATTTATTTATCAATCTTGTTTCATGGATCACTGCTGAGGAAGGACCTCTGGGATGTGAAACATGTCTTGGTTAATACACATACATACGAGTCATAATCACAGTAAAAACAATTATATCTTACAAAGAGAATAAAAATAAACATTAATTTTTACAATTAGATTTTGAAAAAGTCATATTGAATACAATTAATTATTTTGTTTAAATTCTTGAATGGAGTAGAAGGAGTTGCCAATAAGATAATCTCTCAGTTTTTCTTTAAATATATCTTTATTATCTGCAAACTGTTTTATACTCTTTGGAAGTTTATTAAACAGATTTATACCACAATAATTCACTCCTCTTTGTATTAATGACAGAGATGTTTGTGTTTTGTGCGAGTTATTTCTGTTTCTTGTATTGAAATTGTGTACCTGTCAATTAGAAGTAAACAGGTTAAAATGATCTATGACAAAGCATATGAAAGAATATATTTACTGAGAAGTCATTGTAAGAATTTTGAGTTTTTTAAAAAGTGGTCTGCAAGAAGTTCTTGGTTTTGCCATAAACAACATCCTAATAGCTCTTTTCTGTGCTATGAAAACTTTTTTACTTTGTGATGAGTTTCCTCAAAAAATTATGCCATTTACATCACTGAATGAAAATATGAGGAGTACACCTGTTTCGTTATTCTCTGCTGTTTGAGAAAGTGTTCGTATTGCAAAGGTGGCACTACTTAACTTCTTCAGCAGTGAAGTGATATGTTCGTGCCAACAGAGTTTCTCATCTAATTTAATACCAAGGAATTTTACACTCTTTGTTCTAATATTTTGTTACTTTTATAGCTTACTTGTAAATCTGACTGTGCATAATTTTTGTTTTAAACCTAATATAATGTGCTTTTCAAAATTTAATTTTAATGAATTTGCCTCAAACCAATTTGCTACTTCACTAAGTACATCATTTACATTAAATTCAAGATTGCTGTTTCGTATTTTTCTCACAGTCACGTTAGTGTCATCTGCAAATAAAACACTCTTAACTTTGTCAGATAAGTTTCCAGAAAGGTCACTGATGTACAACAAAAAGAGGAGGGGTCCTAGGACAGAACCTTGTGGAATTCCATGTTTTATTTTATCCCAGTCTGATGAAGCATCTTAACTTATTTTAGAATAAAAAATGAAAACTTTTTGCATTCGACTTTCCATGTATGATTTAAACCATTTACCTGCTGTTCCATAAATACCAGAGTATTCCATTTTCTTCAAAAGTAATTCATGATTTACACAGTTAAATGTTTTTGCAAGATCACAAAATATTCCCACAGGGCTCATTTTATTATTCAGCTCCTCAAATGTGTTATTTAAAAATGAATATATAGCCATTTCTATAGATGATACTTTTTGTAACACAAATTGTGATTTAGTGAGGATATTATTTTGTGTAACATGTTTTATTACTCTACAATACATGAATTTTTCAAAAATCTTTGAGAATCCTGATAGTAATGAAATGGGACGATAGTTGCTCTTCCTTTTTTAAGCAACAGTTTTACAACTGCATATTATAGTCTATTTGGAAACACACCTTGCATTAACGATTCATAGCAAATGTGGGCAAGTATATGATTGATAGAATTTGAATATCTTTTCAGTAATTTACTTGAAATATTGTCATAGCTGGAAGAATATTAAGGTTTTAATTGTTTCATTAGTTTATTTATTTCTGACACTGTTACTGGTGGCATTTGCATCTCCAAAAATCTATTTGGGAAAGCAGTCTGAAGAAGTCTTAGGGCACTAGGTAAGGATTGCCTTTATATGCCTAATTTCTCTAAAACTGAAGTAAAATGTTTGTTAAATATTTCACAAACTTCCCCTACTTAACTATGCACAGATCCATTTTGTTCTATTTTTATATCTATAGACTGATTTACAGATTTTCCTGATTCAGTTTCTATTATATTCCATATAGTTTTCATCTTATTGCCTGAATTCTCTGTCTTCTCTGACATATACCTGTTCTTGGTCTTTCTTATTATATTTCTTAGTATTTTATAATAAAGTTTATAATAAGCTTTCAGTGTATAATTTTTTGATTCTCTTAGGTTTAAGGAAAGGTCCCTTTTTGTTTTACTAGATACACTTTGTTATCCATCCCTTACCCACTTTACAGTTTGGAGTATTGATAACTTTCCTTTTTTTGAAACTTCATTCGAAATGTGTTAGAAATATACTAAGAAAGGAATCAAATTTTTCATTAACAACCTGTGCATTGTACACTTCTGACCATTGTTCATTATTTAAGGAATCTATGACACATTTTATATTGTTTTCATTCATATTTATTCTACATACCCAGTTTTTCTTTAGCTGTTTAATAGTGTTTCTGGACTTGATACAAAACAACTGGGCATCATGATCTGGGACACCATTTACTACTAGAAGTATGTTTTAATTACTGTACTGAGAAATATCCATAAAAATTATCAATTGCAGTCCTGTTATTATTTTGTATTTACAAGTGCCGTTAAGTTAAAAGACAACATCAAGGCATTCATGTCTAGCCTCTCATTGTTGTGAATGAGAAATTCAACATTAAAATCTCCACATAAAACTATTTGTTTGTTACTGGTGAAACATAGTAGAAAAGACTCTAACTGAGATAAAAACAGTCTAAAATTTCCTGAGGGAGCCCTGTAAATTGCTATTACTCTGAGGTCTTCCTTACCATATTCTAGTTTAGTAACAGCATTCAAAGTGTTCTATACAATACTTACTTACACCTACACTGTTGCATTGAATATTATTTTTAACAAAAATGGCGACTCCCCCTTTCTACATTTTACATCTACAGAAATGAGAACTTAGTTTATAATTTGGGATGGTCAGCTGAGATATTCCTGTGTCAGACAGATGATGTTCAGATATGCAAAAAACATCTACATTGAAATTTCTGGAATTTTGAATCGCTACTAGGCATAAGGTAATGTCATCAGTTTTACTAAATATTCCCCTTATATTTTGATGGAAAATAGTGGTCTGAACACTTTGATTCAATGAATTTAAATTGTTAACTTTATTAGTACATACTGGTATGTCAGTTGGAATTTCTAATTTCAATAAGTTTTGATTAGGAGAGATGTTAATTTCTTTTAGACATCTTAATACATTTATTTTATTTATCGTAATAAATGCAGCGACTTAACACCCCTTATAACAGGAATACCTCTTTCACTCACCTGGCATCCCCTAATCTCATCAGCAATAAAAAGCGAAAGCTTCCGTTTACCTCTGAAATTCAGATGGAGTCCATGGTGAGTATAACTGTCCCTACCAATGCAGGCCACATCTATCAGACCAATGTGTGAATTTGCTGGCTGCCAGAGAACCCTTTCCAACGATGCATTTGTATGCCTAATGTTATGCCACATCCAGGGTTTATCATAACGCTCAAGCAAACCCACAAATCCCACATTCGTCTGACGTGTGTGTGAGTGAACATTGCATACAGGAACCCGTTATCCGCCCGTTGGTTATCACAGACAGAGTGAGAACTAAAAATAAACAGAGGCTACCTGGTGAATGTTGTAAAGTACGTTTTCTTTTGAATACACTCTGGCGAGAGGAGGGAAGGGTGATGTTTTCAATTTTGTCCTATCAAGCTATGTTTTATTTGTAACCTGTGTGAAATAGCTCTCGAATTGACAGTTTTCTATTTTATTAATCTTATTTGTAATTATGGGTCCTTTTTAAATGCAGAAATAAGTGTGTTTCACTTTAATTGTCTTAAAGAATGAGTTAATTATGTAATTAATTAAATTTGGCAGTTCCTGTATTTTCCTCAGAAATTCTCTTTTAAAAACCAATATTGGAACAAATAATCTTTAATAAGAAACCACTGATAAATGTTATAATCAATAATCTACATCATACCGGTAGGTAATACAAATGTCACTAATCGAGGGGTGCCATTCGTATTACTTACCGTAATGGTATGAATTATTCCTATTATTTTATCATATTTTTAAAAAATATTGTAATTATTTAATAACTCCTTACTCAGTTTTATTATAAATTTACTATTATTAATATTGAATTATATTGTATTTATTAATTACAAGTGTCCTGAATAACTGTATCAATATTTGTAACTTGATTTGTAATATTGTTTGGTTTCTACAGACTGTAGTTTGTTTAGTAAACGGGTAGCATAATGTTGTTATATTTAAGGGACAATCTCTGAAGCGGCCCCTACTCGAATAATAATATTGTCAATAATATTGAACAATATTATTGACGGTCTCCCTAGATTGCTCAATAATTATTGCACAATAGTTTAGTTGACGGACAAGCAAGAAGTAAGAAACGTTAAGGCGAATAAAGAATTGATATGTGAAGCGGAAATATTCACTCATTAGGAAATTGTCTTCTAACTGTCTTGGTGCAATAGAAAGGAGTCATGATGTTATCAAGATACCACCTGGCTCTGAATTCCCTTTTATAAGTTTAAACACTTTTTCAGTATTGCTGTATTGGGAATAATAAACTCGATTACAAGTTATTAATGGTTGCCGTCGGATCGAATGTATGTGTCTACGTGTATATGATGGTGGCTTTCTTAATGTTCCACATTTTGAGATATGCTTATTAATCATCTCTCAAGAACTTTTACCGAATAGTAATAAGCTTGCATCATTTTTTTTTTTCTGTGACGATGCGTGACTGTTTTAACAAGGGTATAGCTCGTTGGAAGATTAGTTTTGTTAGTACTGCTTGAGTAAATTTTGCGTTGTATTCATATCTAATTAACCCTTTTAAGGTCACATGTACACTAACTCCAGGTTTCTTGTTATTCTTGTGGTTAATAATAAAATTGAAATTATAAATACTCAAATCATTCAGTGATGGTCTCTGCTCTTCCAGTGGTCCCATTATAAGTTTTGAGCTCACCACATCCTGGTCTCCAAGATAACTCACCTGGTCGAAGTACCATAATGTAGGCTCCAGTACTTCATTTTTTATGTAGTTGGTCCTCAAAGAATCGATCCTCGTAGCAATTGCATGTTTCTCTTTATATTTGTGGACCTGCATTTCGTAAGCCTTGTTTTTTCCGTCTGTTTTTAAACTCAGACGCTCTGACATTCCACAATGCTGGTAAAGTCTTGCACTCAATAATAAATGCCCTGTCTTCACTTTTTTCATTTTTTTTCAGAATAAAAAATCAACGTAAATAATATTACAGTAACAAAATACAAGCGGAGACTAATGATCATGCCCGTGTCTCGAGACCAATATTGAGCAATATCGCCCACAGACGGCCCAATATATTTCAGGTTGCACAATATATTTCAAACTGTTTCGATTCACTCAATAATATTGCACAACCTCTCAATCTAACCTACACACGTTTATTATTATTGTGCAATAATATTGACCGTGTAGGGGCCGCTTGACGCTGGCCAACACAGCTGGGAGGGCAGAGATTGTTGACGGGGCGCCTGCATTGTAGCATGCCAGGTGTGAGTTGCGCCGCTGGGAGAAGGTTGAATGCCGCCAGTTCATGCTCTCTGTATACGAGTCAAAAATAGCATATCAAATATACGTGTTTTAATAAAGTTGTTTCAAGTAACTATATTAATTAAATTCATTCGTGTACGACCAGAACAGTGAGTTTTCCATTTGCACACATTATTATAATATTTCTTTATATGGAAGAAAATCGTAGTTAAAACTATCGGAGCTAATGTCTTGCCGTAATTTTAAAAAGAACACCAATTACAAACAGTAATAATAAAAGAGAAGACAGTCAATTCGTGAACTATTTCACAGAGATTACAAATGAAACATAACTTTATACTGGCATTATTGAAATATATGAGCTCCTAGAGAGTATATTCAAAAGAAGAAAAAATATTTTACATCCTTGTACCGACTAGTCTCAGTTTACTGCTATAGTTGAAAACTGTCACCCTGTTAACGTTGGCCAACGACCGGATTACGGGTGCCAGTACGCAGTCTTCACTCATTACACTATGACTACTACCGTTTATGAAGAGAAGTTCCATGCCGCACTGTTGCACCACTTGCTAACAATGAAAAATTCATTGTACAGAACACTTTCCCATACGTATATCATTTGCGTTGTAGCGTAAGCTGGCTCAAATATTCCTCCAATGTTACATTGCAGTGTCGACGTTTCCTCAGGTATGCAGATCCCCCCCCCCCCTCCTGGCAACTCTCCACACGGGTGCATAATTGTAGTAACCATTACAAATTGTTCATGTTTAAAAAATCCCTTCCTATTGGCTATCATAGTTATTCAAAAACTTCATTTGCGAAGCGTATCCAAAGCCACCGAAAAATCCTCTAGTGTCGAGTGATCACTGTATCACATTCACGTTGGTGGCTCTGTGGCACCGAGTGTGGTGGTGTAACGGCTAGCGTTCTGGCCTCGCATTCGGGAAGACAGCGGTTCGAATCCCCGTCCGGGCATCCGGATTTGGGTTTTCCATGGTTTCCACAAATCACTCTAGGTGAATGCCGGGATGCTTCCTTCAAAAGGCCATGGCCGAATTTCTTCCCATTCCTTGCCCCCCATCCTTTCCGTCTCTAAAGACCTAGTTGTTATAGGAGACGTTAAGCAGTTAAAAAAAAAAGGCTCTGTGGTTAAGGTGTATGACTGGGAATTTATAGGCCCCCAGTTCGATTCCCTGTCCCGGCGGGGATTTTCATAGTCCCTGAACACGACCTTCACCTCTGGCACAGCTTGCTGTGTAATGTGAAGTACGCCAGAACGCCTCCGTGGTTTGGATTCCACATTAAACTGTTGGTCCCCTATACCCTATGGGACTACCGGGTTAGGTTAAGGCAGTTAAATTAGGTGCGGAATGCGCAGCCAATAGAAACCCTCTCACCAGGTTATTACTACCTCACGGAATTAATACAATTTTTACGTTTCCAAACTTTCCCCAGCACAGCGCTGAATAGAATTCCAGGGGTGTCAGTTGTACGCTGTAGTTATACCTCTCGGTGACGTAGTAAGTGCATAGAGCTTCAAACCTGTATATAAAATGCACTATCTCCGTACGAGTGTACTACAATTTCAAATACAGCAATCTGTTAGTTTCAACCATTAAATAAGACATTTGTGGACGAGTTTCTCAGAATCAAGACAATGTAGTTAATCACATTTTGAAACACGTGGAATTGGTTAATTTTTCAATGGAGGGACCAGTCGAATGTTGGAACTGAACCAAAGAGTACAATATATGCAGGATTTAATAAGTGTGTTGAGATCAGCATGTAATATAACTGTACATTCGACAAACAATGGCACAACATTGATAAATACTAATTACTATTATTTTGTATTAAGGAACAATATATTCAAATTATTCTACCAATTGGTAAGGCTCTGGCTTTCAATTTTTTATGGTTTCCTGCAACCACTTCAGGTGATTGCGGTGATGGGTCCTTCAAAAAGCCATCGCCGAATTACTCCCCGTTCCTTGTTCTCTGTTTTTTCCCACCTCTAATGACCTCTACGTCGACGAGGTGTAAAGCTATAGGGAAGAATAGAATTATTCTTATATTGATAAATAGGATGATTTGAAAGTAAAATACAGCACAATGTTGGCATGTGGAGGCTTACATGTCTATGACCTTGGTCCCACGCGACATAAGGGAGCTTAAAAGCCAGCCAAGTTCAAACCCATTTCTGACGTTTCTTTAGAAATATATCATTATTAAACTAGCCTAAGTTGACAACCTTTAAAATCTGCCGGGGAATGTAACGATTATCCATTGTCTGGACGATTGAAAGTACCGTTACTCGATATTTTACTCGTGTTAAAGGCCATTCCATCATACTTTCTCTCTAGAGATAGGCGTGTGGATACAAGCAGTTAAGCACTGACCAAAGTTTAATGATGAAGTATTTATGTACCAGTGTTCTACACTTTGAATATAGAATGAATATGTTACGGGAAAATAACTGCTTAATTTGTAGAGTGTATCTGTTTTCTTAGTTATAGTAATATGGTAGATAATGTCAGTAGAAAGAACGAAATTGATCCTGGGCGAAAATGTTTGATTAAAGAAAAAGGAAGATCACTAGCAGGGTGGTATGGAACACTATAGCCTCCTCCACGTAATATATTCAACGTCAAGGCGTAATGCTTAAACTTCAGAACAAGTAGACATCTAGATTGCCTAAAAATCACTCGTGAGACTGCTGACAGAAAGAAGTTATCACACTGTATATTATTTTCATTAGGGAGATCGTCTTGGTGAAAGTGTGTGGAATGAGAGCCTTTTTCTGATCTTGCTTGTATGATTAGAGAGGACAGCCATCATAATCTGATGCATTAATTGATTTAAATTGACTCATGAATGGATCTAACGGCTTTGCATGGACACCACTAGTGGATACTGTATCCCAAAATTTAAGTTACTGTTCAAACGTGTTTTATTCTTTTCAGCATAACACATAATAGAGAAATTCTCTTATATAGTCATAACGCCAAAAACTACCGAATTTTTTTATCCCTCAAATGAAACGAGTTGATCGTGGTTATGAAAGTACTGTTTCGAATCAATGTTGTTAAAAATATTATATTTCCAGTGACATTATATACGAAAGCTTGCCTTTTCTCACACTTTTCTTTCCTACTTGTGAAGATTTATACTCCTGAAAATGTTCCAAATAGTTTATTGTTGCTAAACATACGTGGGCAGTGAACCATATGTATTATTAAGATACAGTTGAATGGCTTCTGCTACATTAAGTACGAATAAAAGATTTAATAAAGATATTTATTCGGGCCAACACAGCAGAGGAATTATCTGATAATGAAAACCCGCATGGTGGTGCTTGGTGGGTATTGGACAATAGAAAGCAGAGATTGCTCATAACAAAAGATGGAGATAACTCCTCCCTCGGGTTGAATGAGAATAAACCATGTTATACATAACTTCTCCGATAGAACAACACACCTCATTTGTATCTGGAGAATGTGAAGGTTTTTCGACAGAACTATTAATTCTGAATCCAAAAAAAAATTAGTGAAATAACAAAATTAAAAATTTAAATGAATGAAATTGTTATACACGTAGAACTGCAAGCTGTCAGAACTTTACGGCGTGCGTGAGACTGGTTGCGGCGGATTCTCCTCAGAAGCTGTTCTGCAAACATTGCAAAGCCACCCAAAGACATTCCTATCACGGACAACGCTGATGCGCACAGCGCATTTGCATTCATTTAGTACGCGACTTCAACTGTGCAAAGTCTAAAGCAACAACTTTTATTTTTCAAAAGGCACATTAATCTTATAGACTAATTTTTATACGCCCTGTGTTTAGTATGAGAACATATTAATACCACAGATTAGATATCTGAAATGTCCTACAATAATTATAATTTTAACAAACTAGTTACTTAGAATCACACTACTACACGAAATTTGCAGCGTTGACTACAAAGGCATTATTAATTGTGTTAATTAGTAATACCAATTATAATTTCCAAAGACTCTTGTTGAATATTATATTTGCACATATTACCCAAAAAATTGTATACCACTTCAGGGACTCCGATTAGCTACGCCATCAGTCCATCCTTATCCCAAAGTGTATAGCACTGAGATTCCAAATTCAACACTGAACAAACTAGAGGTTTGAATCATGAGCTATCTCAGTTTGGTTTGAAATTATTTGATTTGTTAGAACACTCAATAAAGAAGGAGCATACTATCTTATCCCTAGATGACACCGACTTTTAATTTTTGGACACATTATATTTTTACTGGCAATACTTTCACATATTTCAGCATTGATATTTGCATCTCGGAACATTATTCATAAGATATGAATGGAGTGCTATTTTTTTATTCACTGTAATCAGTCACTCGACCTTATTTGTTGCAATCCTTCATCCGTTCCTATCTTCGTCTCAACATACACCCTCCAGCATACATCATCATTATTATTTTTTTTTGCTGTCGTCAGTCTTTCAACTGGTTTGATGCAATCCTCCATCCCTTCCTATCTTGTGCTAACCTCTTCATCTCTACATATCCCTTAGACCCCACGTCCTCAATTATCAGCGTCATATATTCTAATCTATGTCTTCCTCTATAGTTCTTATCATCCATTGTTCCCTCCACCAGCAAATCAACGAATCCAGCATGTCTCAAAATATGACCTACTAACCTGTCTCTTCTTACTCGTTCGTTTCTTACTTTGTGTGTCCACTTAATTTTCAGCATTCTTCTGTAGCACCACATTTCAAATGCTTCAATTTTCTTTCTTTCTTGTATTCCTAAAGTCCATGTGTCATTACCATAAAATGCTCGTAGAGTTTTAAAAAGTTCTTTCTAATTCCTAGATCAATATTTGAAACAAAAAAATTCTCTCTTTCGTTAAGGGGGGTAGGACGATTTTTTTTTTTTTTAAATCGACTTTTCAAAAATATTCCTATTTTGTAGCACACATCTTCCTGAATAATTTGATGTATAATACATTTATATTTGAGGGATTATAAGGTACGTAATCTGATCTAAAGTGTATGAAGGTGCAGCGCCACGCCCCTTTGCACAGCATTCTTCTGTCATACAAGCAGAAACTTTAACGGCCATTTTCCGCAAAACACATATTCCTGTACTTAGGTACATGTAGCATCCAAAATAAACATCCTATTACTTTAAAACTTGGTATGCTTACTAAACACAATCTCCTTAATGCAAAACTCTAGAATTTTCCAATTCCATTAAAAATTGTGGTAAAAATTGTGATAATGAACTATAAAATTTGAGCTTTTTCTAAAGATGAAGTTTAAAATTTAATAGCTCATTCATTTTTTCATAAATTAAATATATTCTAGAGTTTCATACAACTGTAGGCATCGTTTGTATGCTGTGCGAAATTCATTGAAAAATCTCTCTTACTTATGAAGAAATGTGTACCTATAGCAATTAATGCAACCAATAGTAAGTGAAAAATGGTGGAATTTCACATGTAAAAAAATTGTTTTGTTATTTTTTTGAATGTCCACTGCTATTAGTGTGAATCCTGAATACTTCGTGGCCATGCTGACAATTTTTTATGAATTTATTTGTAAAAGTATAGACAATGGAGATTAAAATGTCCTGTAGTGCTTCTCCTGCTCTAAGTCGGCCCGTTTGACGTCCTCTTTGCTAGTGCTATTCTGCTTTTAGCATCATTCCTGCTTCGGCCATCGATTGTAATTTTGCTTCCCAAGTAACAAGATTCACTTACTTCTCCTATTGCATCCCATCATATTTTATTACAATGCTTTTGTTAACTCGCTTTGTGCTTTGTCCGTCCGGGAGGAATTTAGTAATTGATTTTAAACTAACTTCTCGATGAGCTAGAGACTTGAGACTTTGACCACAGATCAGAATTGGATGACAATGCATGAAAATGTGAAAAGTTGTCCGGAAAATTTGAAAATTCGGGAAAAATTGACAGTTATCTTTCTATGGACCGATTGGGTTAATTTTTTCAAATGTTCGTAATAGACCGAATAAGGTTTTTAGTTAACGAAAAATGGGAAAAGATTCCCAGGAAATTGGGTAATTTAGAGAAAACTGATAGTTTTTTTCTGTGTACCAATTTGGCAATTTTTTAAGTGTTCATAATAGTCCCGCTCAGGTATTTAAAGAAAGAAAAGTTGGAAAAGTTGCCTGGAAAATTCGGGAAAAACTGAAAGTACTTTCTTCTATGGAAAAATTTAGCTATCTTTTAAATGTCTTTAATAGCCTGAATAAACTTTTCAGAGAAAGAAAAATGGAAAAGTTATCCGGAAAATAGGAAAAATTGGTAACAACTGAAAGTACATTTTCTAGGGACCGATTAGGCTATTTTTTTAAAAATGTTTGCAGTAGTCTGAATAATCATTTTAGGGAAAGAAAAATTGGAAATGCTGCCTCAAGAATTCTGGCAGAACTAAAAGTGCTTTTTTCTATTGGATTTTTGTTTTAATTCAAGAACATAACTTATGATTCAAACAATGGATATGCATAATTCTTTTTTGTTTTGTTCCTTATTTCCTCGGGATGTGAATAACTCAATTAAATGTTTTCTATTAACATAACTGGCATTTGTAACATGTCTATGTGATTATGTCATCAAATTAATTAAAATCAATTACAAATTTTCACTCACATAACCTTGAAAACTAGAAAATAATAATAAAATAAAAAACTTTTTAATGTACCATGCTTTTATAGCGGACTAAAAAGTATAAAATAATTTCTCTAATCCTTATGAAGGATAAAAGATTTCGAAGTTTTTCTAAATTGTCCTGAAAATTTATACTTGGAAATATTTCGTAGCTATTAAAATACATGTATGATTGGTGACGAAAAACATTGGGAGCATGGAACAGATAAATGATGCAATGATTGCTCTACAAACAATTTTATTCCACTGAAAATAATGTGAACTGATCAGGAAGTTCTTTCATTGATAGCTACTCTCTACACTTTCATATAATTATGTATTCCATGCACCCAATGTTTTTCGTCACCAATCTTACAAGTATTTTAATAGCTATCAAATATTTTCAAGTATAAATTTTCAGGACAATTTAAAAAATTTTGGAAATCTGTATGTTGTTTTATCTTTCATAAGGATTAGAGAAATTATTTTATACTTTTTAGTCCGTTATAAAAACACGGTATAGTAAAAAGTTTTCATTTTATTTTTATTTATATTTAATATACTAGTATTGATAACATTTCTGCTACATTACATCACTTTTGTCTTGCTTTGATTTATATTCATTACAAAATCTTCTTTAGGATTTTGCTCATGCCATTCAGTAACTTCTCAATATCCTCAGCCCTTTCTGCTAACAAGACAATGTCATCAGCAAATTGTAGCATACTGAATTTTTCACCCTGAACACTTATGCCACATGGAAATTTTTCTTTATTGCTTCTTCTACATACAAGTTGAATATTGACGGGGATAGACTACAACCTTGTCTCGCACCCTTCTTAACTGATGCATGTCTCTCATGATTATCTACTTTTATTATAGCCATTTGATTCTGATATAGTTTATAAAGTATTCTTCTATCTCGATACTTTAGACCTGACTTCTTTAAAATTTTGAACATCTTGTCCCACTTAACATTATCGAAAGCTTTTTCTAAATGAACAAATGCCATAAAAGTAGCTTCGTTTTTCTTCATCCGCCCATCAAGTATTAATCTTAAAGCCAGAACTGCTTCACTTGTGTTGCGATTTTTCCTAAACCAAAACTGATCTTCACCTACTGTCCCTTCTACTACCCTTTCCATCCTTCTGTATATACCAATAAGGCTCCCGGACCAGACGGTATTCCTACAAGATTCTACTCAAGGTACGCAAAGGAAATTGCACCGTATTTGATGAAATTATTTACCGTCTCCTTGGATCAAGGAAAAATACCAGCCGAATGGATGACCGCTATCGTAAGTCTAGTGTTGATAAATGGGAATGTTAATGATCCTCAGAATTATAGGCCGATCTCGTTAACTTCAATATTTTTCAGGATTTTAGAACATATCATCTATTCAAATGTCATGCGGTTCTTGGATGAAGGTGGGCTTTTAAGACTAAATCAACATGGATTCAGAAAATGCCGATGCTCCGAAACACAACTTGCACTTCTAATTCACGGCTTGTGCCGAATTATAGATGGGCAATCCCAGGATGATTTAGCTCTATTAGATTTTATAAAAACTATCGACACTGTGCCTCACACTAAGTTATTTAGGAAAATTCGTGGTTACGGCATATCTAGACAAATCTGCGACTTGGTTGAAGGGCAGAACATAGTGTGTAGTTCTCTTTTTTTTTTTTTTTAAACAGTTTAACGTCCCTTTTTAACAACGTGGTCTTTAGAGACGGGAAAGGATGGGGGCAAGGAATAGGAAGGAATTCGGCCATGGCCTTTTTGAAGGAAGCATCCCGGCATTCACCTGGAGTGATTTGGGGAAACCATGGAAAACCCAAATCTGGATGCCCGGACGGGGATTCGAACCGCCGTCCTCCCGAATGCGAGGCCAGAACGCTATCCGTTACACCACCACGCTCGGTAGTTCTCGACGGTGAGCGTTCATCACGTACCAACGTGAGGACCGGGGTACCCCAGGGATGCGTGATAGAGCCTCTGTTGTTTCTTCTATACATTGATGATTTACGATACATAATAGGGGGAATGAAAAGATTATTTGTCGATGATGCTATTATTTATCGTGAAATCAAAAACCAGGACGACTGAAAATAATTGCGTGGTGTTAAGATTGGCAGTTGGAGTTAAACGCTAAAAAGTGCGAAGTCTTAGGTGTAAGTAAAAAGGTGACACCATTTAACTATGAATATACAATTTACGGTACTGTCCTTAGAACGGTAGATTCCACTAAATACCTAGGGGTAACAATTCGTAATAATTTTTCGTGGAATGAGCATATCGAGAATGTAATGGGGAACGCAAATTATATGCTCCGATTTCTAGGTCGTAATTTAAATCAATGCACTCCGGAAGTTAAATCGATTGTATGCAAGTCACTAGTACGTCCTCACTTAGAATATTGTTGTTCTGTGTGGGGTCTCCATCAAAAGGGGTTAATGGAAGCATTATGGAAGGTCTTAGAATATTGTTGTTCTGTATGGGGTCTCCACCAAAAGGGGTTAGTGGAAGCATTAGGGAAGGTCCAAAGAAGATCCGCCCGATTCGTGACAGGTGTATAAAGTTGGAGGGAAAGCGTAAGTGCGATGTTGAAAGAGTTAGGTTGGGAAGACCTGGATCACTGAAGGCGTTGTTCTCCACGTACGATAACTGAAAAATTCACGACTGACGTATGTCGGAATGACAGCCAGCAAATATTGCTACCAGCAACATTCATATCTCGGAATAACCGAGAAAATAAAATAAGAGAAATCAGGGCTAGAACCGATTCATTTCTGTACTCATTTTCCCCACGAGCGATTAGGGAATGGAATAGAAAGGATTTACCGGGCGAGTAAACTTAAAATCCGACAGGAGTAGCTTTCGATAAAGCACTCCGGCCATCCTGATCTGGGATTTCCATGGTTTTCCCGGATTACTCCAGGCGAATGCTGGGATGAATCACAATAGCCCATGGGCGCCTCCTGTCATATTCCGCATATACCTTTCAAACTATCACTTTTTTCGATAAGTGCAATGCACCTCCGCCACACACTTTTAGTGAATCGCGGAGTAATAATAATAATAATAATAATTCTCGTCAGTAATTTTGAAGCATGTGATGTATGACTAATAGTGCGATAATTCTTACATTTGTCAGCTTGTGCTTTCTTCGGAAGTGTGAAGATGATATTTTTATTAAAATCAGTTGGAATTTCTCTTGTTTCATAACTTTTTGATATTAGCTTGAATAATATTATATGCTTCATATATTCTAATCTTTGTCTACCATCACAGTTCATTCCTTCGACTGTTCCCTCCACTAACAAATTAACAAATCTCGCATGTATTAAAATCTGACTCACCATCCTGTCTCTTCTTTAAGATTCTTCCACACGCTTCTTTTCTCACCCATCATTACCAAAAAAAATTATTTCGTACTCTATCTGAATACTTCATTTTCAGCATCCTCCTATTGCACCACATTTCAAATGTTTCAAGTTTCCTTTTCTCTGGTATTTCTAAGGTCCATGCTTCGCTACCATAAAGTGCTGTGCTCCACATGTAGAGTTCTTTCTGAGTCCTAGATCAATGTTTGAAACTAAAAGATTTATCTTTTTCATGAAAGCTCTTATCGCTAGTGTTATTCTGCTTTCAATATAATTCCTGCTTCAGCCATCAGTTGTAATTTTACTTCATAAGTTGCAGAATTCATTTACTTCTCCTATCATATCCGATACTATTTTTATATTTAATCCACAATTACTGCCACCATTTCTAGTGCATTTCATCACTATTAACTTGCTTTGGCTTATATTTTGTTCTAAACCATCCTTCAGTATTTTATTAATGACATTCAGTAACTTTTCAATAGCCTCAGTCTGTTCTGGTAACAGGACAATGTCATCAGCATATTGTAGCATAGTGTTTTTTTCTCCGTGAACACTTATGCCACATTCAAATTTTTCTTTTACTTCCTTTAATGCTTCTTATACATACAAACTTAATATTAAAGGAGACAGACTACAACCTTGTCTCACACTCTTTTTAGCTGATGCATGTGTCTCACGATTCTCTACTTTTATTGTATACACCTGATTCCTGTATAGATTATAAAATATTCTTGTATCTCGATATTTTAAACCTGAAATCATTAAAATTTTATATATCTTGTTCCACTTAACATTATCAAAAGCTCTTTCTAAATCAACAAACGCCATCACAGTACCTCTGTTTTTCTTGATGCACCATTCTAGCATTAATCTTAAATCCAGAATTGCTTCCCTTGCACCGTAGTTTTTCTTAAACCCAAACTGATCTTCACCTACTATCTCTTCTGCTATCATTTGTATTCTTCTGGACATTATCCTGGTCAGTTGTTTTGAAGCATATGAGTTTAGACGTATAGTGCGAAAATTATCACATTCGTTGGGTTGTGCTTTCTTCAGAAGTTTGAAGATTGTATTTTTATTAAAATCAGTGGGAATCTCTCCTGTTTCATAAATTTTTTATACAAGTTTGAATAATATTTGGAGTCATTCTTCTCCTAGGTATTTCTGATGTTATGCAGGAATCTCATCAATTCCAACCGGCTTATTTGATTACAGATCTTTCAAAGCTCTATCAAATTCTGTTCTTAAAACAGGATAGCCTAAGTAATCAATATCGACGCCTCCTTCTTTTTCCAGTTCACTGTTGTTCAAATCAATCCCATCTTACAGTCTCTCTGTGTACTCCTTCCATCTGTTGGTTGTGTCTTCTAAGGTTAAAAGAGTTTACCCATCAGCCTCGTTAGTGATTATATATCTTTTCTTACTCTTCCAAAATTGTGCTTATTTCCTATGTGCCACATCTACTTTACCTATGACAATTTCATTTTCTACTTCTTCGCACTATTTTGTTTGCTTTTTTTCATTTTCTGTTAATTTGATTTCTAAGCGGGCTGTACTAGTCTCTACCTGCTTCATCCCGAAATTTTTTGAACTTTCTCTTCTGATCCATCAGCTGCAAAATTTAATCTGTGATCCAAGTTTTTCGGGCAGATTGTTTCCTAAAGCCTAATATTTCTTTATTTGTCTGTTCAATATATTCGACTCGTCGTTAGTGGAACTCCTCAGACTTTTCAGACTCGGAGAATGTTCTTTCAATTGTGATGATTCCTCCCAGTACCCAACAGGAGATTCGATGGGGGGCCTATTTTACCTCTGGATCATTTAACTTGGAAGAAGTCAGTATACTATATGTAATTTGAGAGGATTACTTCGTCTCGGGATACCCTTAGGTTCTTTAATTCAGTGGCTTCCCATTGCCTTCTGCATTCCCATGCCGTTGACCATTTCTGATTCAAATGCCTCCAGGGCCGTTTCAAACACCAAGGCAAGAAGGTGCCCTGTAAAGTCCCTTGCTCTTCCACCTTTCTTTAAGAATCCTTTGGAAAAGCAGTGGGTGACTCCTTATACCGAGAGTCATTCAGTCACCGGTACCTCGTCTGTGCAAACGGGGTGCACCACGTGAAGGAGAGGATGAAATTTTGGTTTAAAGTCTAATATAACCTCTTCGAAACCCTTATACTACTTTTTGGTTATACTAACACAATAAACCAAAAACTTCATGTACCACGGTGTTGAGTTTATGTGCAACTTTCTCGAAACAAGACGCTTTAAATAACTAGGGGACATAAATACGCAAAATGTAACAACTTTCTTGTACGAAGAATTCATGAGTGATGAACCTGACTGACGGGCTTCCCTTGTGGGAGGACAGGCAACTTACACCGGGAACACCTCCAGTCTGTCAATAACATCAGCTCTTTTAGTTGTTATTCTTATACAAAGTCGCAGAACTAAGTTTTCGTCAAGTTGTCCGAAAAGCTGGTTCTAGGAATTACGTTCAATTGTAATGAATGATTGTTTTAACTACATACAGCATGTAATAGTATTAGTGGTTTAAACACAGGGAAGCTGTCCCAGCGACGCCCTGTGATTGACAGAATCGCCAGAGTTTGCTTACAGTGGGTGCGGGCATGGAAATTAGCAACACAGTTATCTAATAACACAACAATTCATCACTATTAACAATCAGTGGTGACCACTTCTAGTCTCAGTGTGAGAGATTGGAATTTTGTATTATTTCATCTAGAAGGAATAAAACAGAAGGATCTGAAATTTTGCATTTTTTCGAGGAAAGTAAGCACACTCTGATCACCGCATCCCTAACAGTGAGGTCACAACAAGATTTCGTCAATGTTAGATTCTCAGTTCAGACATCCAGATTTTTTTTTGGTCGGGAGTGACTTACCGTCACGACACGTAAATGTCTAATGCTAATAGTGAGCAGTAATGCCGTTTCTATTAGATCCCAGTGCGTCTACGAGGCGTCACACCGTGTGCATTGTGTTGGGGTTAGCTAAATTTTGCAAAAAAATAAATAAAATAATAATAATATTCCCTATCATCAAGTCCACAAAAAATAAATTTTCTCACCCAATCCTCCCCTCAGCTCTAATGACATCTACATCGACGAACCGTGAATAAATTAAAAACTGCTCCACCATCGACTTTTGTTCATGATTTTTAAAATTGTTTTTTACTACCATAGTGCAAATACTTGTTACAAGTGGACCAGCATCAAACTACTCTCTGCACACCGTCCTTTGTTCGCCTGTAATGAACTCGACGTCGACGAGGTAAAAAGGCCTAGAAGGAAAAGCCGTTCAATAATTGTAATCGTAGTGAAAATGGTTGAAAACGCCAAACAATATTATTGAACAGACCTTATAAATTAAAATGCAACTCTCAATAATCGGCAAATGAACGGCTAACTCAGTGACTACAAATTCTCTTACCAAACTGAGAGTATCGTATCTAACAACGACGTTGTCATTTCTCCACCAGCCAAAATCATCATTAAACCCACTCATCCACACACGCCAAACGACATATTGATACACATTAATGTACATTTGTGAAAAAACACTCACATCGCAAAATCAGTGACATCACCACACAAACATCAATATATATACACTACCTCATTACCTCATCACATGAAAAATCACGAAAATGGACACTATTACTCAGATATCCAACACATACAGACAACCACCATCACATGTCAACAAAATTCATCAACATACCAAACTCACTCATTCACACAAATACATACTGTCTTCCTCTTTTATACGAAGATAAATCTTACAAACATCTTAATCACACCACAGGTATTACCATACAGACACATACAATCTTTCCAAGGTTAATATTAACACATATAACAGCAGAAACGAAAATCTAGTAACACGGTATGAGCATCGTGTCTTGCTAACGAACCGCGATTGTATTAGTGGTTTACTCTGAATGAAGATTACACCGACAAACCCCAGTAGCTTGATGTTTATGGGCAGCATATGGCGACAACAAGGACATCGTTAGGTCAAATGCACTTACCGATCTATGCATATTGTAAAACTTTCTCCAAACTGTAGTACCTTTTCGTAAAAATGACTAAAATACTGCCAATTTTGCATATTTTGGTGAAATTTTCAGTGTTTTGTAAACTTAGTTCGAATTTGTAAGAACGAAGACTTTCCCGGCGTATGACTGCAATGTAGCCTTCACGGGTGTACCGCCGGATAGTGTTGAGTGTTTCCACAACACTATCCGGCGGTACACCCGTGAAGACTATATTGTTAGTTCGAATTGACTGAATTTTGTAAATGTCAATTTCATTTGTGTTAAGCTATGATAACGCGCTCGTCATCCTAGCCCTATCGAGAAACTTGTTACGACGTCATTACCTGGAAGGCTATTTTATCTTTATTTGGCGACCTGGAAGGCCCATTGGGTGGTAAATTCTTAGCACAATATGTATCTTCCAATGATGTTCAAATCTTCTATGTTGTGTGAACTTAAATCCGAAGTGGAATTGTATTGTAAATGACTTCTAACCTTCAATTACCCCACACATAAGCCGTAGGTGGTGCTAAAAAAGCAACAGCAATAAGATGACACCGAACTGTCGGAATAGACATCTCGGTCAAAAAGTGGTACAGGACAATAAAACTGAGTTATTGGAAATCTGAGATACTGTAGAGATGAATTGGAAAACCATTTCAGATTCCAAAGAGAGAGTTGACATGGAAGCAATATTTACACAAAATATATAATTGGGTATGGAAGGTCCATGGTGTGTTGGAAAAAGAGGGCGTTTTTTATATAAATTAGGTGGGAGAACCAGTTTAAAATGACTGTATAGTTATGGTTTAAAAAATACTAAATTCAGTTAAAATGCATTTTATCCGATTACTTTAGATGCGAGAAAATAATCGAGTAGATGGAACTAAGAACAAATTTGAAAGAGATGTAATGCATAACAAATTCACGATGTATTAGAGGTATTTGTGGACTACTAAGACATCTCTTTCCGTATTGTTGGACAGAATGTTAAAAAATTTGAATGCATTTAGCCTAACACTCTTTCATATTATGCTTATCGATAAACTGGTTAAAAATCTTTTTTTTTAACTGTAGCTTAAAATTACAGTTTCTTAGCTTCACAGAACAAGTGATCCTTTTTTTTAAAAAAAAATCTCTACAGCTGATAAGCAAGTGTATTCACCTTTGAGTTTAGAATTTATTTTAACCATTTCTTGTAAAATATAATAATTACCTGTATATATTAATTTCATGCTTTTTACATGTATGATATATATTTTATAACAAGTAAAAAGCAAATAAAGAACGAAAAAATATTCAATTTGAACTAGGTTCGAACTCACAATCATTGCATCTCTACACCGTCAGGTTACCACTCAGCCGTGATAAAATAATAGGAAGCAGCACCTCGCTCAATGTATAAGCTTAGTAAAGTAATACAAAGAGATAAAATTTCGTGATTGAATAGTTTTTTTATAATCTGCTATAAAAGAATCAATACAAGTAAGCAGTAAAATAAAAATATGATAATCGGGAAGAAAAATAATTTTCCAAGTCACCAATGTCTCTGTACTTTTGATAACGTCTAGCTATGAGACTTGATTGCTTGCACACGGAAAAACCTATAGCAATGCAAGCAGGCAAGAAATGTGACAATGTTGGGGGAAGATGATTTGTCAACGTTGTATCAGCTAGCAAGTCTTAACTTTCCTCTTACTGACCTTTATAACAAGCAAAGCAAATAATTTGTCGAGAGCAGCACAATCAATTTAAAATTTTATTGAGTTTGACTACAATTATCCAACTTAAATAATAATCTTGGAAATAGTAGCTGGTATTTAAAAATATGGTAGGAATCCATATCAATTGTACAAGGGAAATCCCAAGAGTAAGGACTCCCAAGCATTTATAGCTACAAAATCAAGTTATTTTCTGTAATATATACATTTTAAAGGTTGAACAATTATCTATTTTATTATTTATACACCATTTTGGCATAACATTTTTTTAGAGGCTGTGACAGTTAATGAATAACCTAGTGGGATGGGATAAACAGTGATGCTCTGGGCTCTCATTGGAGAGGACACAGTTTCGAATTCCCATCCGGCCATCCACAATTGGTTTCCTCAAATCACTTCAGGTAAATGCCGGAATGTCTCTTTGAAAAACAATGTCGGAAATCCTTTCCACCAGTCCTTTTCCGCTTCTAATGACCTCGATGTCGACGAGGCGTAAAACTAAAAACAAAAAAAGACTTTGTATGCTCTGATCACACCAGTTTGCCACATGTCTTTGAGCAAGCCTTGAACTTCATCTCTCACGTCTTTGTCGGTAAAATGTTCTGTCAGCTTAGGGGTTCCAAGTCCTAACAGTAGGCAGGGAGCGTGAGGATTTTCCAACCAAACATTTGCAGAAGATCTACTGTTTAATGGGAGCCATTTGGGTTTGCTTTATTGTGGAGAATGCTTCCGCTCTTGCTCATAATTCCTCTTCTGTATTTCTGAATTTCTCTTCTGAGTTTTCAGGTGGTCGCAGCTGGCATTAATCGAACTAACAATATCGCCTTCTGGTCAATTTTTTATTTTTTATTTTAATTTTTATTTATTTTTTGCTTATGGCATTACGCTTCGTCGACGTCGAGGCTCTTTATGGGCGGGAAAGAACTGTTGAGAAGGGAAATTTCATTTTCATATTATTTCCTGATTTTACATAGCCTACTACATTGTTACCTAAAGTAGGCCCTTAGTTTCTACAGTTTTATTCTTAAAACAATTTACCCTTTTTTGTTTTTAATAATATATCTGGATAATTATTTTTAAGGATTTAATGGATTTAAGTATTCTAATAGTAAATCTATTATTTATTCTAATAATTAATATACTGCTTAATCTACCAACTAATCTACTAATTAATCTACCATCTTACTAATTCACACCAAAATCAGCAATTGTCTTTGTATTTTCATACTGCTAATTAATAAACTGTCTATTTGTGTATGTTCTTCTTTTACCACTGCTGGCCTGCGTCGACATCCAGGCCGACAGCTGTCTCTGCTGATGCAGCGGGGTGACTGCTGACATGCTGACCACAAAGTGTCGCCAGCCAGCTTCACGTTCCAGGTAGTGGTCTCGTTCTTCTCCGGTTTGTCCCGGGAGCCACCTGCTCCCCCATCAGGAGTTCCCTCCTGGAATCAGAGGAGGCCGCCCCCTGAGCCCTGGAGAAGGTGCCTCTGGCTTCCAGAGGCACTACGATGAATTGAGTGTTTGCCGTCTTCCTGGTGCAGGCACCGCCTTAGTCATGGGCAGTGCTTGTAGTCAAATTTGGGTTGTTCTTTACTCTTGAGTTTCTTACTCTTCAGGTAAATGCCGGAATGTCTCTTTGAAAAACAATGTCGGAAATCCTGTCCTTCTTTCTGCTTCTGATGCCGGTTGCTCGCGGCGTCCCCTACGCTCTGCCTATTTCAATTCAACAAATCTCGCCTTCTCGCGCTGCGACGCTAGATTAGCAGCTTCATCCAGCAAGTGCCAGAGGTCGGTATCACGCAGTATGTCGTATATTCTTCTGTTCTGAAGTTGTATTTGGAGATATGCTCTTGATTCTTCAGTTTGTTTGCACTCCCAAACCACGTGCTCGGGAGTACTTACTTCGCCACAGTCGCACCTGTTTGTTTCTTTGATGCCTCTCTGTTCTAAGAAACTGTTGTATGGACCATGGCCAGATATGTAGTGTATGAGCCCTGGAGAAGGTTGTAGGTGAGTCATGTTCATTCTCTCTTTCACGCAAGGAAGCATGTCGAAGGTCCTTCTGCCCGTATTGCTGTTAGTCCATGTTTGCTGCCATTCATCCATCAGCGCATCCAAAATATCTTTTTTGGTTTCAACAGGCCTTCCAATTATTTCAGTAGCTTGGTCATACCTTCCTTTTTTAATCCAGTATAGCGCTCCTCGCTTCCTTACTTCCAGGTTCAGGTGCCAGATACCGAGTATAACCGTTAGGGCATCTGTGGCCGTTGTTCTGTAAGCCCCAGTTAGTCGGAGCAGAATTCCTCGCTGCGTACGGCGAAGGAGCTCCTTTGGTTTGACCTTTATTAGGTGCTTGGCCCAAGTGCTTGCAGCGTATCCAGTAATGGAGGTCAGTATTGCATCGTGATATCTTCTTATGACGAGCGGAGGTAGATTAAACCGTCGTTCGCCAATGATTATCAATTTGTGCATTACCAGTGCTGCTCTTCCACATACTTCCTCCATGTGAGACGCAAATTTCAGTTGTTCCTCCAGGTTTACACCAAGGTAGCGGACTACTGCTTTTCTCTTTATTGTTTTTCCCTGGATCCTAATTACAGGATTTCGTTTGAGTGTTCCTTTTAGGAGCACGTAGGTCGTCTTTTGTGGGGCTAGGTTTAACTTAACTGCTGCACACCACTTACTCAGGCAATCCAGTACTGCTTTGCATTTTGTTTCGAGTTCCTGCCTGGTGTCCGCGTCTATCAGAAGTGCGAGATCATCGGCGAATGCCACCACACCCAGCAGTTCTGAGATTTGTTGCAATATTTCCATGACCGGTTCCAAACCAATGTCCAAGAAAATTGGTCCACACACTGATCCCTGCGGGCAACCTTTCGTCAGTCTTTTCTCTATGTACTTTTTGGGGCACCGCAATTTGGAATATCTATTTCTACAATAATCTCTAAAACTGGTACATAGGTATTTTGGACAGTTGATGTTTCTTAAGCGTTCGAACAGCGCGGGCCTTCCGAGATTGTCGAATGCACCGGCGATATCTACAAATACTCCCACCACATAATTTTTGGAAGAGTTTTGAGCTATTTCCATTAAGCGGTTGATGGCGTCCTCTGTTGACTTGCCTGCTCTGAACCCATACTAATTTGGGTTCATCCCATATTTTAACCTGTGTTCCTTTAGTTTCTTGCAAAGTATCTTTTCTTGTACTTTCCCTAGAACATTGAGTAAGCAGATTGGACGATAGGATTTTGGGAGTTGTGGGTCTTTGCCTCCACATTTCGCTATGATAATCACGTCACTCGTTTTCCATGCATTTGGTATTTTTCCCTGCACCAGGCATTCGTTAAAAAGTTTATTTAAGGTTGGAACCAGTTGGACGACCAGCTCCAGGATGACCTCTGCCGGTATCCCATCAGGTCCAGGTGCTTTTCTTTTTGGAAGGGAAAATATTGCCTTTACTATCTCTATTCTGATATGACGCATTTTTTATGTTCACTCTCGTAGGGATCCCACATTTTTTGACGCAGTTCACTTTGCCGAACGGTCTCGTTTTCCGTACTATCATCTGGAAGTAGCACGTCAAGTAGCTCCCGTGCAGTTTCCATCCAGTTGGTGGTCATAGATCCATCCAGTTTTCTTGCTGTAGATAAGGTTGTAGGTGGCCTAATTTTGCCAGCGGCAATCTTGTAGGGGATGCCCCATGGGCCTGATCTCATATTTTGTCTGACGAAGGCTTCCCAGCTTTTTTGTTTTGTCTTCAGCAACAGATCCTTGAACTCTTGCTTTTTATTCCTATATCTATCTAGAAGAATCTCTCTCTCTTCTGTAATGCGGCAACGTTGATATGCTTTTCTTGCCTTCCTCATTGTGATTCGTAGTTTCTGCAATCTTTCTGTCCATGGTTTGTCTTTTAATCCCGTTTTCTTTAGTGGAATTGAAAAGGGACAAGAAGGAATTCTGCTGTGTAATTTTAATTTCCCAGCATTTGTCTGGTGTAATGTGGAGAAACCTTGGAAAACCCAAATCTGAATGGCCGGAAAGGGATTGGAACCCGCCTCCTCCCGAATGCGAGGCCACAGCGTTCGTTACCGCTCACACGCCAAGCTCGGTCTTCCGGTCCTAAACCACTATCGACTCCACATTACTGGCAGATAGTGTTTTAGTTTGAATTTTTGTGACTGAAGCGATTTTGGAGTCTATTATCAATGGTGACGAAACGTTAGCGTTCAATCTTTCACCTGAACACTAAAAAACAACCACGTGGTTGGCGAAATCCCTCTTTGCCAAATACTTGTATTGATTTAAGTTTTATTGTTATGATAAAGTAATTGTAAACTAAGAGTAAAGTCGAAAATTTCGTGCTTTATTAAGTAATGAACATTTAACTCGCGTAGGCAGTAAATCGCAATGTTGTAAACCACATAGAGTAATTGTGTACAGGAACTGCTAACTGCATTGTGGAAAACGGAAAAATTGGTCTTTGAATCCGTCCTTTTCATCCTCCATGCATCCCATCTGTGGAGCATCTGCTGACAAGATATTCAAAACAGTCGTATCCCCTATTATTTGTACATAGATCAGTCTGTCACTTCCAAGACATTTATGATGACTCCATCTCCATTTCTGCTTTTACCACTTTCATAGTAGTAGATTTTGTATCCTTCTCCTAGTTCTTTTGCTTTGCTTCCTTTTCAGTTTGTTTCTTGTACACATAGAAATACATTTTCTCTTCTCTCAATCTACCAGCTCTCTTCCTCTTCCTGTCATAGATCCCACATTCCATGTTCCCATCCTCAGGTTTTCCAATTTCTTAGCTGCACTATCAAAGATACCACATGATTAATTTCAATATTTTCAACATTTTATACTCAAGTTTCTTCTAAAGATATGTTATTGCCATTCACAGAGTACACATATTATTCGCTACCATGTGAGTGAGTGATAGTTACATCTTTTTAGGATCCATAATGAATGCTGTGGAAAACCACGTTATACTCGTACTATTGATCCTTCTGAGATGCACATTGCTCTCTATTTTCTATGTAAAACTCAAGTCAAACATGTCTCTTATTACTAAGACTATTGCATTGTAAGTTAAAGAAGACAATTTTGTGATCCATACAGTGACTTTTGACAGATCACCCTACATTCGTAGTGAATACTCTATTTATTGCTCTATTTACGGTGTCCAATAACTCAGAGTTTTATATGGTTTCTTAGGTTGTTAAGAGACGTATAAAGGAATAATTAACTAACTGCATATAAGAGGAAAAACAGTTATTCTTATCGGTTAAAATATCAGCTTAGGCTTTATTCACAAAGAGAAGCAGATTGATTCCTATTAAAATGCTTCAATATAACATAAATGGAATCAAAATATTAATACTGTAGGTAGGGGTACTAATCACTTGTTTCATTCCATAGCTACGTAGCATTTGCTCCAATGGCAATTTCCCATTTCTTATTTTTATGTATTAAATACTTTGAGTATAATTTCCAAATCCACTTACTTTTGTCCTTTATGAATTAAAAATTCTTTCGGTGTTCCTAATAAATTTTCAGAATTTTCCTCGGTAATTCATCTGGCTACCTTACATACAAAAGAAAATATTCTTATTCCCTAACGCCTGAAATATACGGACAGTTTTTAGTGATGGTTACCTCTTTCCACTCTCTTCCTCTCTCCTATCTTCCAGTGACTACTGATTAATCTCCTTTATCATAACAGTTAATTATTCTGTTCTGCGGTAGTTTCTACAGTAAAAATCTAGCTGGAGTCCTATGCAAACCTCCCTAACAGAACCGAACACCCAGCATGAGACGGAAGTAGTGGCACAATAAAAGCGACGAAAATGAAAAACAATTATTTAACTTCTAATACGCCACAAGTTGTTTCGCGTAAGGTTAGATATATTTCTGATACCGGCTGCAATATATGTGGAACTACTTCCCTCCGAATTAACTAATGGCGCCAGTACATTACGATCATGAAAGTGATTTAAATTAGGAGTGTAAACTAAATCGTGGTATTTCTTGTCCATGCTACATTTCAACCTCCATACATTGTTGTTCGTAAATTAAAACTTTTACCTCACCCTCATCCACTACTAAAGTTCATACCTCAAAGTAATTTAAACGCTGTAATAGAAAGCTGTGCGTGTACATGAAATTTATTTCAATAAGAGTAATGGTAATGTACACCACTGATAAAATAGAGATGTCAAAACGGTAAAATTTGGATTTAGTTTTTATAATTCTGTTTGTTTGCTGGCACATCACAAAAATCTAATAAAGGGATTTCAAATAAACTGCAAATGATGATAGCTTATGGAATCGGCTAACATATGGGAGACATCGTACTGAGTTTTGTAACGTAATTTCCAACCATACCGTGTTAAAAACTGAAAATTTTGACGCGACTCACAGAAAAACTAATGAATGGATTTCAGCGAAACTCCATATAAGATAAAATATTTCATCCGTTAACATGTAGAATATGTTTTTTTTCCAAGTTAGTACCATATTTCGTTAATGATACAGAGGCCAAACAGTAAATTTGGGAATTTTCGAATGCGTGCGCACGGAACAAGCGGAAACCAACCATTCCAATGAAACTGCATAATGACAACTTATGTCACGTAACTGATATTTTAAGTTACGTTTTGATTTGATCTCAAGTAACTGAGAAATAAAAAAAACATGCCATTACTTAATTGTTACATAATAGGACCTAATCATTTAATATTATCTGGCGAAACCCTTCTAGTGGTCGAAATATTTACTTCAATTAGCGCTATAGACGCGGTAACGGTGTGTTGAAACAGATCGACTTTATAATTCAATAAGTACTTTATACCGTAGTTTATATACATGCAAATAAAGCAATCTGTTCGTACATGCGCAAAGCAGCATCACTTCAAATATTGCATGCAGGGAAGTTTTGCAGGTCATCAACAACTATAAAATATTCAGACTTAGCGGCAGTTTCATGGGGTGATAGAAAAGCGGCAGTTTCATGATAGAAACAATTGAAGCGCACAAACATGTTTAAAACATTTGCATGGAATCTACATTTAGAAGAACAGGAGAAAACGGTAATAATCCTCTGCTTTTTTTCTCTGACAATAATTCTGTGGATTGACACAATAAATCTCAAATCCCGGGAGGACGAAGTCACGGACATAGCTAGTGTCAATTAAAACTGTATACAACATTTTATTGGAAAGCAGTTTAACTTTCAGTGATATTCTGTATCAGACGCTGCAAAGTGGGTAATAGAAGATCAACCATAGATGTTGAATGTATATTGTGATGGTTTCGGTAGCAGTGTGTTTTGAGTTGTTAATTGTTTCGTGCCAACTAGCGGATACTTCTAATTCCCCATAGTGCCTCAAACTGTCCATGCTGTCAGATCATCGGCGGGATCCCTCGTCTTTCCTAAAATCCACATATACCAAGAAGCAAATCTAACTCTACCTCTGTGTCTAGAGATTTGTAAGCTTCTTTCAGGAGCATGTAGGAACATACTAAACATAGAAACTTAAATCTTACGGGAATGTGGCAGCACCACATCAACACGAATACAGTTCTCACAACAATCGAAACATTATCGTTCATCAACGCTTACTTATTTCTTTCATTTCATAGAAAGTGGAGGGAATATTTTTCATTGTGTTGTTTCACAGTAAGCCATGTTTTCGAAAACTGTTATTATCTATCCAACGACCTATATTAAAAAAGCGTACAAGTCTTTCAAAACTTCGAACTTCTGACGGAAAAATAAGTCTGAAAGAAACATTCGAAATAAGGCAAGGCAATACAAGCACTTGAAAACTTAACCAATAAGAAATAATTATCATCCCGCTTGCTGCGGAACAACAGATCCTATTCACAAAGTCATTTGTGGTAAATTTAGTGCGATTTTTCAGTAATTAAATAATGTTAGAACAGCTTTAGTTCATCCGATCAGTAATGCCTATAAATACGTCACACGCATCATGTGAAAATACATAATATTCACCAGTAATTCTTAACGCAAAAATTAGTATGTACACACAACAGGTCCAGAAATAGTAGGCAAATGTTACCAACACCTTTTACCAGCCCAAAACGTTGTCTACATGTTACTTCTCTTCCACTAAGATGCCTAAGAAGCATCTGCAAAATAACCTCAACAGACAATAAATAACACGTCTTTGTTATATAATGACCCAAATTTCGAACGCTTGCACTTCCTTCGTAACATTTTCGTGATTCCGATGTATAATGTTTCTAAAATAAAAAGAGGAGTGTGTATCATGTAACGCTTGACGGAAAATAAAACATTATGTCCAACTGTAGCACGCGCTCGTGTCATGCCGTCTCTGGTGATACAAACCAACAGCGTGAAAGTGTCAACAAATTTAATACACACAAACAAACACCAAAATGTTCAAAAACTCAAATGTAGTAAGATGTACACAAGTGAATTACATTTGGAAGTAAACATTTTTTTGCACCGGACTAATTCGACTTACTTGCAGAGGCAAAACGCGATCTCGAGACTGAAGGCGAGCAACTCCTTGTGGCGGTAGAAGTCCTGCAGACGGTCCATACAGGAGTCCCGCTGACATCTGGCAGGGTCGCAAGCAGCCAGGACGGGACTCAGCTTCTCTCGACAAGCAGGACTCCTCTCACAAGCCGACAGCGCTACGTGGCACGTGCTCTGCAAACTCACGTTTCGCGTCTCCACATCCGCGCCTGTCGCAACACAACAACAAACAAAAGTTTCGTCACAGATGGAACCTCAAATGTATTTATAAATATTTTTGCGTAGGAGTAATTTGAAATATGAAGGATATTAGCTGATATCTCCCTATTTACTGAAGAACTTTTAAAACCACATTGTGTTTACTTCCTGATTAGCTGGCAGTAAAAGGGAAATATGCTAACGATACTAATTTTCATGTCGATGTTTGAAGCAGTTTGTATCCTGACGCATTCCCAATTGGATACTTGAGGTGGAAAACAGAGATAATCTTCGAGAGTTGTTTATTAATGGCTGCAGTAATTGTTTTGAGCCTCAAAGTTCCTTTATAGTGAGGCGGAAATTTATCCACGACTGTCTTAATAAACAATCCCCGTATTCTGCTTGGAAAACGATCGGAAATGGAAATCAAGTAGGATATAAACCCACGGCTATTCCCGAATAAGTGGTGAACAAATATTCCATTTCAACCGGGAGCTATACTAATATCTGTCAAATCAGGAATTCATTTAGACATTTAAAATATATTTGAACTGACTAAATCATTGTCCCGTCGTTAAATTCTTTCCAGTTTTACAGTTTATGTATTGTTCTTCTAATCTGTTTAAACAACTCTAAGTTGTTCCTAAAAAACAGATGAAAACTGCAAATTTTACATTATATTTTTTATTTTTCATCCTCTCAGCTTCCAGCCAGTATTCCTACAGATGCCACCAGTACTCGTATATTAAATTCCAGTAACATCATTAACCCTCTTCGAACTTCTTGGAAAGCGGAAGCAATATCATTTTTGTTTACCACTGATCGATTCATGAAACCTTTTGTAGGTGACTTAATTCATGGAAAACAGTCCTCAGCGGTAATCCAACATAACCTGAAACTACGCAAGGAGAACTAGATGTTCATTTGTTTTCCAGATGATATCACGTGTACAACTGCGACCTTTCAGGCTTCTTGCAGGACACCGAACCCATCGCAGAGCACATTTGTCTTTGAATTTTGGTATTTTACACCAGGAAAATCAGCACAAACTATCGACTCCGACCACAGAAGCTCAAAGTGTAGTTTGTTTCGAAAACACGTTGGGTTCATTACGAGCCACATCAATATAGAAAGGTAATACTTATTTCTCATACTTCAGATTATTTTTATTATAATACTGTTATATTGCGCACTGATCCTGGAAACATTACAGATAAAAAATTGAGGAAACGTGTTAACTGCGTGCTTAAAACATACACGTCAGTGTCAATAAACGGTAACGTATATCCAAGGAAATATCTGGACGTTCAACACTTGGCGGAAATGAGATGAGGGTGCATATATTCTGACACTTCCTATTGAAGACACTGGAAGAATGGTGAATGGACTGGAAAAAAGTAAAAGTTTTCTGTTAGTTGCAGCGATATGTATTGTAAATCAAGGTAGCCAAGGACATGAGATCATTAAGTGCTGTGACTAATGCCGATGACTATCTGATTTGTGTTATCACTAAAATTCGCTTAGGAGCACTTTATTCTGGTAATAACAATCACCGACCTGATTTCTGTACGTGGAAACAATTGTTTATTTTGTGTTACACGTTTTCCTGTCGAAGCAGCCAAATGCGAACAAGCTCAGTACTGAGGAACCTGTGGCAGTACGAGAGAGGTAATTACGATTCTGCCTACAGTGGAGTGTATGAGGAGGTACCCAAAAATAAACGCAATAGCATTGCCGTGGGCGGAGCTTGTGCAGTACGCGTTTCTGCCGCTAGGCGTCAATAGGGCAACTCATAGTCATTTCGGTGATGCCTGTGTTGTCGACCTGGCTTGTTCTGTTAACTTGCAGTGATTGTTTTTGCTAGCACTGTTTTGTTATTGTTTCGTATTTGATGATGGCAAGTTTACATGAACAACGTGCAGATCTGAAATTTTGTTTCCTACTAAGTAAAAATGCTGCTGAAACTGTTTCAATATTACAAACAACTTAAAAGATGACGCTATGGTAACAACTCAACTATACGAGTGGTTCGCTCGTTTTAAAAATGGCGGCATGTAGATTGATGAGGAACCTAGTTCTGGACGTACGTCAACTGTCCCAATCGACGAAAATGTTGGAAAAATTCGAGAGCTTGTGCTCTCAGACCATCGACAAAGAATTGATAAACTAACAGAGAATTGTGGGTTATCTTGGGGCTCGGTTCAGCGAATTTTAACTGAAGATTTGGGAATGAAAAGCATTGATGCCAGATTTGTTCCTCGGGCTCTGACTGACAATCAAAAAGAACGTCGAGTTGAAACATGTAGTGCTTTGAAACAACAGCTTGAAATTTATCCAGATTTTCTATCATAGGTCGTTACTGGTTATGAAAACTGTGTGTTCTGTTTGGCCAGACGCAGCAAGCCTTTAATGGCGGCCCGTAGGTCATTGGCAAGTCGTCGTTTCAGAAGTCGCTTGCTTGGTCTGGCAGAGTCGTAGGCGGACTGAGCACAATCTTGGTAGCGGGCAGTCCGCCACCCGGTGATCCAGACATCACAGGCATCTCTGTTCCCCAGTGCAGTCCTGGGCGAGATGCCAGAAATTATTATACCTGATAGCACTGATTGCTAGTGGCGGCTTCTTCTTAGGTCCTAGTGCTCGAGCAGCTTGGTGGGTCGATTCCCCCGCGGGACACGTCCCACCGGCTGGACCGGGAAGAAATGGTTTCGCTCTTTCTGAGTAAATCTTAGTAGTCCGCAGCCCACAGTACCGGGAACGCTATCGCCTATAGTAACCCTTGATGATATGTTTCCCTACAAAGTTGCTGTGTTCGTCAGACCTCATATCATACTTCCTTTTATAACCTAAGAAATAGCGCGCAAAAACTAGGCTCAATACGACGCCCGCTCTCCAGCTGCATGGATATGCTGGCGGTAAGCTATACTAGCTGCCCCGTTCTGATTGGTAGCAAGCGCTGGTAGCTTGCTGCGGCAAGGCCTCACATTGCAAAGTTTGTCGTCAGCGGGAACACGTCTAGCGCACCATGAGAAAGAAGCGCCGCCCGGTTTCACCGGATGAGACGCCCACGCGCCACCAGGCGGCACCACGAGCGCCACGAGATATACTCGCCGCGCAGACCACCTGCTGATTAAAGTAGTTTTCAGGGGTATCCCACGTACTTACCCCACAGAAGATCTGAAGGAAGAACTCCAGGACATGGGGTTCGAAATACAAACTGTGGCCCAACTCAAACGACCAGGCACAAAGGTTACCATGCCGTTGTTCCTGGTGGTGGCTCCAGACCTACCAGCCAATAGGAATGCGTTTCAGGTAGAGCCTGTATCACAACTAAAGGTCTCTGCTGAAAAGTTTAGATCATCTCCTTGACCTCCACAATGTTACAGGTGTGAATTGTACGGTTATGTGGCCAGGCATTGCAGGATGGACCCTGTATGTGTAAAATGTCCTAGGGGTCATGAATCAAAAGAATGCTCATTACAGATGGCTCGCGATGCAGACAAATGCAGCAACTGCGACGGTAACCACGTTGATAGTTACAAGGGCTGCATTGCATATAAGAAAGCCCGGGATCGATACAGAGGAGCAAACTCTTCTTAATCAAAAACAGAGGAACAAATTCTACTCAATCAAAAACGGAAGTCAGTGAACCCCCGGCGTCTAACCGGACTAAAGACAACCTTCCACAAGTTCCACCTACCAAACCACAATCCCGGCAAGCGCTTATGAATAAAAAGACCACCAGCTGGCGGAATGACGGTCAATCTGCAGGGACAGGTCTAAACTCCTTAACAGAATCTGATCGCAACATAGCTGCGACCTCAGAGACTGTAGATCAGACCACTGATCAGACCACTGAAGCATCTTCACCGGCAGAAAATCCAGAACCAGCACGGCTTTTTACTTCAGCTACCAGAGAACGCACTCGTCGTCGCTCCAGCCCAGAGTGTCGGAGTTGAAAGACTTTTCAGCATGATAGAAAAAGTCTTCGATACTCTTTTACATCTCACCGACAGGATGAACCATCCGGCCTGCGGATATCCAGGCAGCAGTGATGACAGCTACCACCACCAGCATCAATCATTCCAATCATGGATAGAAGACCTCATGCTAGCAGTCTTTCCATCTGTGTATGGAATGCAAATGGTTTATACACCCAACTCCAAGAATTTAGAAACTTCATCGCTGAATACAACATACACGTTAGCGAGACACACCTGAAACCTGGTTTGCGAGCGTCGGTCGAAAACTATGAATGCTTCAGAAGGGATCGACCCACTACTGGTGGTGGTTTCGCCATATATCTGAAAAGAAGCATTCCTCACCTTGAACCCCTCTTCCAGACCTTCAACTCACCGAGGCTGTCGCCATAGAAGTAAGCACAGGCAGAGAGACCATAACGATCATCTCTGCCTATCGATCCCCCCGCCCCCCCCCCTCCGAGGACAGTTTCCAGAGGCAGAAGTAGCCGAGCTAGCATCTATAAGAGGCAAACTTCTTATAAGTGGAGACCTAAATGTAAAGCAGGTTGACTGGCATTGTAACAGACCTAACCAGGCGGGCAATAGTCTAAGAAGAGTTGTCAACAGACACAACATGTGTGTGTGGGCCCCTGAGGAACCCACATATTATCCATACCATGATGGTCGACCGGACATCCCTGACGTCCTCGTCTCGAAGAATATTACCGGATTCATTGCAGCCTCCACAGTAGACACCCTGTCCTCAGATCACCTCGCGGTTATCTTCGAGTTGGATCAGGCACTCTATAGCTTGAAGAAATCCTAAAATACGACTTGAAAGCTACAGACTGGAGGAGATACCGGGAAATTATAGCGGATGCTCTTGAAGACCCCCGCAGATGATAATCCAGACACAGTCGTCGAAGTATTTGAATGTGAGGTAATGAATGCCATTACCAATACTATGGTACTAAGGACTAGCCCTGAACATTATACAAAGCTCCCTTCTCACCTGCTATCAGCGATCCGGCATAAAAACCGAGTCGCGAAGGAGTGGAGGCTTACTAAGAATCCAGCTACCAGAAAACTCTTAAACCGCCTCCAGAAGGAACTGAAAGCCTAACTGAACGATCATCGAAACCGAGAATGGAACGCCCGACTATCTATGTTACGGCCTGACGATGGAACGCTATAGACACAGACTCGTAGGCTTACCAAGAAACGCTACAGACCTCCACCCCTTCAAGGCGATCGCGGACTTCTTTATCGTCCTGAAGACAAGGCCAATGCCTTGGCGGACGCGTTTGAAAGTAATTTCCACCCAGCCCCTGGCGATGCCAACCACTTGGAGGCAGTCAACAGACGACACAATGTCTTCTTAGAAGCCGCGGATGATGATGAACATGTCATCAGCCCATCACGTCTGAAGAGGTACACAGCTGCATGGCCGCCCTCCAACGTAGAAAGGCCCCGGGAGAAGATAGGATCGGAAACATCTGTTTGCGCATTCTGTCGTCAGCAGCTTAGGATTACCTCGCTGCCCTCTTCAACAACATTATCCAAACGCAGACATTCACGGCACGATGGAAGCACGCAGATATCGTAGCGATCCATAAGGTTGGGAAAAATCCATCACTGCCACAAAGCTATAGACCCATCAGCCTGCTCCCCTCAGTAAGTAAATTGTTTGAGTGTTTGCTGCTGAAAAGATTAAATCGCCACATCGGGCAGCAAGGAATATTACCCAACCACCAGCTAGGGTTAGGCCGCGAGCATTCGACCACTCAACAGTTAATGAGGGTGGTCGAGAGTGCCACTCGAGCGTTCAATTTTAAACACTACTGCGGACTGGTACTCTTGAATATTTCCGGAGCCTTCGACTCGGTTTGGCACTCTGGCCTTCTGCTGAGACTATATGAGCAGGGGTTTTCCTGGCATATTAATCAAGTTGAACAAGTCATATCTGGAGGAACGAACATTCAGCGTACAAGTCGACAAAGTCACTTCTACCCGACACAGAATAATGGTTGGCGTACCCCAAGGATCGGCCCTCGGCCGCTTGCTGTACTGCCTGTATATAGTCAACGTGCCCACCCAAGAAAATGTCAACACAGCAACATACAGTGATGACACCGTCTTTTTTACCAGCAGTCGCAGCAAGGCCATTGTCACTCAGCGCCTGCATAACGTGTTACAGAAAACCGAGGCCTGGGCGAGGCGTTGAGGAATTGAGATCAACTCCGCCAAAACTCAGGCCATCCTATTAACAAGAAGGAGAGGACCACGCCTGCGTCTGCAGCCGGACCCTCAACTGAAATTAAACAAATATCTGATGCCATGGTCCAAAACGGCACGATACCTGGGAGTTACGCAGGACTCAAGGTTAACGTGGAGGTCCCATATAGAAGACCTGCGTAAACACGCCAGCGCCAGGCTGCAAGCACTTTGAACTCTAATTAATAAGGACAGTAAGCTACCTGCGTCCACGGGCGTGTGTATCTACTGTTCCCTGATCAGGCCAATGTTCGAATATACCTGCTCAGAGTATGCACGTAGAAAGCAGGTTCCCGACTAATGCCATACATGAAGCTGCAGGCCACCAAACTCTAAGACAAAGATTCCAAGAACTTGATGTTAGGTTTCACAAACAAGTGCAGAACTCACCTAACCCCTTAATCAAAGAGCTGGGGAATTATCCAACTGGGCTAGGACCCTATGTCGGACCTCAGGCTCTCATAATGCACTAAAAGACATATCGAAACTAGGATAGACAAGAAAGAACGCCAAACCTGAAGACACACCTACAGCTAAGAAATGTCTCATATAACAAACTTGTAGGAAATGTCTAACGAAAAAACTTCCAAAACCCTCTGCCGGATACTACCAGTAAATTGGCGTGGCTGCTGCTGATGCGCTCAGTCTCCACCAAGCAGTGGTGGAGGCCGGTTGAATCTTGACCGCTCCGCTCGGGGAGGGGGGTACCTGGAGCCGACGCCTGGTGCCACGGCATGCAACCAGGACGCGCCACGGGAGCAGCCTCACCAGCTCCTGGCTACATCTGACGTGTCGTGGCAGTCCGCGCCCCGCAGGGGTGGCGGAAGGTCGGCTCGAGCCGGCTCTCCCTGCGTGAAGGAGTGCCACAAGGGCGGACCACGGGAGCAGCCTGCAATCTCGGCAGCACGCAACGCTGACGCCAAATCACAATCACACAGCGGCGGTGAGTGGACGGCCCCGAACGTCCTTCCTAGAGTGGAGGGCCACTCAACGCCGTCACCTGGCTCCCTGGGTGAGCCATGATGCCTTACGGTCAGGCACTGATAGTGAGCGCCACCGTGCTTCTCTGCGCTAGAAGGTGACAGCGGGGACTCGTACTACTCCTCAAGTGGCCAGGAAATACCGTAGGCGGAATCGCCCGCAGCCCTGGGAGATGCATCATGGTCAACCATCTTGGATGACGACCACAAGTACGAAGTCGGCTACCCACTCTATCTCCAGTATATTAACGAGAGCCAGGGGTTCCGCATCAAGGCGCACCGTTTTTCAATCCAAGAGCTTTTGTGTTGAGTTGAGGAGGCAGTTGCTAGGATTGCAGCCTAAGGCCGGATGGAGATGTAGAGATTTTTAATACCTAGACAACTGCGGTGGAGAATTTCTTTAGTTTGTCGTCCAAGTTTAGTGCGTTTAGTTGTTGTGGTATGGATGCTTTCTCGACCTAACGAAAACTGATCCAGTCAGCCTTGCTGTAGTTGAATGAATTTAATGGTTGATGTTGCCAAATGTCAACGTCGATGTGTATCATTACAGGTGAGTGGTCGGACGACATTCTGTTGACAATACTGGCAGCCACATATCCAGTGATGCCTCTAGCGATGCGATGTCTAGGACATCTGCACGGTTGCCGTTCCAGGGATGATGTGTTGGTTCTTCTGGTCCCCTGTGTCTGTGGGAAAGAGGGTAGAGCTGGCGTCTAGCATTATTTATTACCCTGGATTTCCATTCCGAGTGTTTTGAATTTAGATCCCCACCAATTAGCATCTTGCGCCTGATGGCAAGTAAGTTCGTAATGTCGTCTTCTTTAAGCCGTGGTCTGAGTGGTCTATATGCAGCTATAATTGTAACTGGTCCGACTGTTGTGCCAGTTTCAGTTGAGTAGGCTTCAAATTGTTGCATTGGTAGCAGGTGAATTTCGTGGTGGGAAATGCCACGTTTTATAATTATGGCGACGACTCCTCCTGTGGTTGATCTGTCTTTGCGGTAGCAATAGTAGTTTGCTACTGGGATTCTCAGTCCAGGCTTTAGATGAGTCTCGGCAAAATGACAGATTTCTATGTTCTCGTCGCGCAGAAATTGCCGGAACTCGTTGATTTGTTGATAAATACCACAGATGTTCCAAACGCACAGTGACAAGTTCTCAATGTGAATCCTGTTCATAGTTGGTTTGTGTATTCATTGTTTGTTCGGCCCTACGGCCCGGCGTAACTGCAGCCTTAATATCCGCTGAGAGCTGGTCGAATTTGAGTATCAAGGATATTAGCATGTTGAGTAGTGTCCCAACGAAGTCTAGAAGTCTTTCCATAGTGCCACCGTTGCTTGTTGTCTCGGAGCGTTGACGTGGCTGACTGCAGTGTAGGTGTGGCTGTTGAGAGGTTTCTTGGTGCTCTGCTTCTGGAGGTGAAGTAGATGCTTTCGATTTCTGTGCTGTACCATTGACAGCCTCCACGTAGGAAGTTGGAGAGTTGTTTCTGGGTGACTGGAGAGCCGCGTTTTCCTTCCTAGGGCCAGATAGATTCTCTTCCTGAAGCAGTCTCTTGGTTGCGTTCTGGAGGGGTCAGTTAGTGACTGTGGCAGGTATCTTTTTGCCCTGCCTCAGTTGGTTTGGACTTCGAGATGGCGTCTAAAGGTTCTGGGTTTGTGCAGCGGGACCGTGGGTTTCCCCAGGCTTCTGTTGTTCCTCGGAGTTTTGGTTCTTCTTTGTTTCTCGATTTTTCTTGGCATCAGCTGCCTGCTCTGTAGCAATGCCGCGTTGCCTTTCGCGAGCGCGTTTAAATTCTGTACTCCCCTTGAAGCTGGCTACGTGCAAGCTGCCACAATTTGCACATTTCGGGTAACATTCTCCTTTTTTCAAGGAACAGTTATTGGACAAGTGTGGGCCAGCTCACTTAACACACACACAGATGGAATGTTGCAGTGTCTTGCAACATGGCTCAGGGCCTGGCAATTAAAGCATAGCATTGGTCCATTTGTTGACCTCAGATTCTCTACTGTGATACGAAGAGATATCAATGACTCCAGTTGGAATATCTTCCTGTTCTGTGGTCGGTTGGGCATGACGACCAGGAACAGGGGCATAAGGTCCGATCCTCCGGGTCTCTTCAACTGTGCTACAGTGCGGATATCGAAGTCCTGCTCTTCAAACTCCTCTTTGATATCCGCTGTGGGCATGTTTGTCGGTATACCTCGTAGAACTGCTTTGATCTGCTTCTCCGCCGCAGAGGGGAAGGTATAGTATGGCATGCCTCTCCTCTGTAGTGCAGTAGTAACTTTAAGGTAGTCTTCTGTAGAGTTGAATGTTAGCTTAACTTTGTCACCTCCTGCTGTTTTTGCTTGGAATGGTTGGGCTTGCAGGACTCCTTTTACAATTTGGTAAAGCTCCTTGTACGAGTTTTGGAACTGTACCACTATTGATGGTAACTGTTGCTGTGGTTGCTTGGGCTGCTGATGTTGTTGCTGTGTTTGGTCCCGGTCCGTTTCTCAGTCAGCGGGCTGTATGGATTCGATATTTCCATCTGCAGTTCCCGCTGGGCGTCATTATTTGAGGGGCGGACTGTCTTCCTAGCTGCCTGGAATCCTGCCGCTGCAGGTGGTTGGATAACTGTTGTGGTTTTCTGGATAGCTTCGTTGAGCTGTAGTGTCTTAGCCGTTGTGACTGAGCGTGGTAGTTGGTTCTTCTCTGGCCTCTTGCCTTGCTTAGTCTTCTTAGTTTGTGATGGGCCGTGCTTTTCTTCTCCATTTGTCTCTTAATTTTCGAGATTATGGGGACAGACGGGCTTGGTTCTGTGTTGCCTCTCTTCTTGAGGCTCTTTTGTATTATGAGGTCAACTTCTGGCTTTATTCCCATTATATTCTGTACTAGAATTAGCACTTGAGTTGCCGGAGCTGTAGTGGTAGCAGCGCTGGTGCTCGCTGCTTCTCTACCAGGTTGTTTATTGGCGGCGGTTCCCTTTTCTGAAGTTGGCAGCATCTTCTTGTAGGCTTGCTGGCCGCCAAACAGTTGTACGACGATGTTGTCCGACGCCAGTGTTGGATCCTGCAGCTTCCATCTTGTCTTCAGGGAGGTCTCAGGAGTGCCGTTCGGACGGTTGTTGTGACCATTAGGTTACCCCGTCCATAACTACCCTAATTATGCCGTATGCGGGTTACTGCACAAAGTGCAGGCTCTGGCATGGATAGTCCCTACAACTCGGGGGGCAGGGGAGGATGCCCCTCTAGCGTGACGATCGAAGCCGTAAACACTCTCCCGCTGGCGGATAAGTCGACAGGGAAGCGGTGCCCAACTCCACGCCGCTGGGGATCTGCTTGCATACTCCAGCGGAGCAACAAGGAAAATGGAGAGGAATTTCCTCGAGTTGGAGCGATAAGGAATTAACTCGAGCGAGTGCAAACAAGGAAATTGCCGGAGCGGATAGCACGGGACGAATGTACTGCTTGACACACGCGTCAGAGCAGGTTGTGCTCGTATTTCTTTGTATGAGCTGTAGATGCTGAAGGTTATTGTCCTTACGACATTTCCTTCAAGCATTACGAAGGATGTAATTTTCTGTTGGTCTTTTCGGTTGCTCTCTAATTTATTTTTAATTTGTTGTTGAGTTGTTAGTTACATCATTGCTGGTTTGGCCGGAGAAGCGATCTGCGAATTGGGTTAACAACTCGAGAATTGTAGCCAACTTGAGGCCCCACTCCAGCGCGCCGGCGTGCCCGCAGCAACTGGGACAGTCGGCTGGGAGTCGTGTTGATTGGGGTTCCGGTTGATTTCCTCGTATCCTGACGTGTCTGCGCGACGTTGGCGGTCGACTGCGACTCGCCAGTTACAATGGGGAACGTGGAGGTTTGTCAGCTAGTTGTATGTCTTGGTGTTCTTGCGCGGACTTCCGGGTCTTGCTTCTTGGCGGGAGAGCCGGTGTAGTTTCAGTTGGTGGTTCATAGCTTCCTCCGCAATGGGCACCCACGGAAACAGGCTGCATAAGGCCCACCGCAGTTACAGCAGGTGGCTTCGTGCTTGGGTGTTGGTCATTATTGCTTCTGATGATCATCCCCGCAGCGGACGCACCTCGAATTCGAGGTGCACAGGCGAGCGTAGTGGTGGAATCTTTGGCACCTGTTAAATTGGACAGGTCCTGGCGAAGGTTTTTTGACTTCGGTGTTTTTGACCTTGTTTCTTGTTGCCCTGGCTGAGGGTAGAAGTTCCTTGAAGGCTACCTTCAGTTCTTGTAGCTTGCTGCTTATTGCTTTTTGGTCCGCCAAGCAGGATTTGATTATCTTGAGTGCATCTGCTGACGGCCAGGCAAGCAGGGGCAGCATGGTGTCCTGCTATAGTAGGCCTAACAGGCATACCCAATTAGACTGGTATGCAACGTGTAGCGGTGGTACAGGCCCCTCTTCTTGGCTGGAGACCTGCACCTCCATCGGAATATCTTGTTGCGGCGAGTCGGAAGTCTCGTTGATCTGGAAAATAGGAGTAATTATTGGCCCAGCCATAGCATCAGTAGATACAGGATTTGCTGTTGGATAACTGGACGGTTGAGCTGTTCTGACCCCTCATCTCTGAGAGTGTCGACGGTATCCTTCTTCCCAGGTGGTTCTGGGCCCGCGTTCGCGGCCGTCACGAACGGCCGTTCTGCTGACCAGAACGTTGGTGGATTCTGCTTTGCCTCCGCTACCAGTCTGTCCAAAGCACCTAGGTGAAAAACGGTGTTTCTCGATGTTTTTCCATTCTTCTTGGACGATATGCTTCCGATGACATCACAACGTGCTGCTTAAGTATGTGGCCCTATATCACGCTTGATGCAAGTGGCGCACAGTGATACGTCCGCTCGCGACTAGTATTCGCACTCGAATGTCTCTCTCTCTCTGCGAGTCCTGGCTTCTCTAAGTATCCCACTGCAGGAGAGACTTCCCGCTGCTCTCCTATTGGTCGGCGCTACAATCGACCTAAGACGGAGTGACAGGTTCGGCTGCATCTCGTGGCACTTCCGAGTTGGCATCCACCAGGATACGATGTGCGACAAGGAAAGAGCTCGCCAAGCTGTCGTGCCGGGCGGGTCGAGTGCCTCATCGCACTCGGCTTTGCCGGCGGCAGCTGCGGCCACGTCGACGACCCGGCAAACGGATACGGACCAGACCACGGACTCTGACGGGACTGATTCAGAAGCAGAATATCTTGTGATGGACCTACAAAATTCAGGAATACCACGTCCACTGGCTGAAGTTCAGGCAAAACTGCTAACCGAATTTGAGAAGCTAATGAAAGAACTGGAGAAGACCACTGAAATGGAGACTGAAGACTCGGTCAAGGACCAAATAGTAACCCAGCAAGACGCCCGCGCTACAGCGAAAAGAAGTATCTCGCCGATTGCGACGGGCAAGCACAAGCAGCCCAGAGCCGAACTTCGCTCTTCTCCCAGACTCAGCATTCCAGTTGCGCAGCTCTCGTCAGCAACTAAGGGCAAGAAAGCTGCAGTCAAGAACTTAAAAAGCACGCAACCAGCTCCGTCTACATCCACTTGTGGAATGGCAGGGAAGAACAAAGGAAACCATAATCTGAATACTGGAAAGTCAACAACCAGTACGCGAAAGCAGAAAACAAACAACGAAGACCAAGAGGACGACGAGGGATTCAGGCTTGCACAACGCGCATGCAAGCCCCACGCCGTGCCGGAAGCAGAGCCTATGGAGACAGGAAACCAGTACCAAGTCCTCCAAGAAGAAGATACACCAAGAGTCAGAAGCCCCTACATCCCACCTATCGTGGTAGAGTTTCCTGAAACATACAAAAAACTCCACGATTGGATAAAGAATACTGCCAAAGACCCATTCCAAGCGAAAACTGCTGGAGGGACAAAATAAAATTTACGTTCTCAACTTCCGAAGACTACAAACTCATCACAAAACTCCTAGAAGACAAGAAGCTACCATTCTTCACATTTCCTACTGGGGCAGTTAAGCTATTAAAAGTAGTTTTCCGAGGCCTGCCAAGGTCCTTCCCGGTGGCAGACCTCAATGTAGAGCTGATCGACATGGGATACGACGTTCAGACGGTAGTGCAACTAAGACGGCCAGGTTCCAATATAGAGATGCCACTGTTCCTTGTCGTCGTTCCTGATACCCCACAAAATCGTGGGATATTCCAGGTTGAAAGTCTGTGCCACCTGAAGATAACTGTGGAGAAACTCCGTACTACTGCCGGGCCACCACAGTGTTACAACTGTCAGCTGTACGGGCACGTGGCAAAACACTGCAAAATGCACCCGGTGTGTGTAAAATGCGCGGGGCCCCATGACTAAAATAACTGTACAGCCCCGAAAAACAGAGACACCGCAAAATGCAATAACTGTGGTGGAAACCATGTGGCAACCGCTCCTTTGCGACAGCCACAACAGGCGCGAAGGTAGCAGAAGAGGATACAACCCCAGAAGAAATGACGCATCCGACCCCTGACCACAACAATCCTCAACCGCGACAAGTCGCAGATAAGAGAAGCTACTACCACTCCACCAGAAGAGATCCAAAACAAACATCAGAAGACAAACTGGACAAGCTGTATGAAATGTTCCAAAACATCAGCTGATACTCACCCTTGTACAGAAGATAGATGCTCTGACCAACTGCCAACAACCCAACATGATGCAGGCTCCGACCAACAACACCTACAGTACCAACAACAACACCATGGATAGTCGATCCACCATAAAGAATCTACAATATTGCGTGTGGAATGCCAATGGCATCTATACCAAATGATCGAATTTCGGCAATTCCTAATGAGCAAGATATAGATCTGTGCCTCGTGAGTGAAACACACCTGAAGCCTGGTCTTCGCGCCACTGTACCGAATTATCTCTGCTATCGCCACGACCGTCCCACTGCTGGGGGCGGAGTCGCTATTTATATCAAGAGAGGCATCCCGCACTACCAGATCCTGTCCCTCCAATGCAAACCATGGAAGCAGTAGTGGAGGTGGTCACTGTTGGGGGCAAACTGACGGTGGTCGCCGCATACCGATCTCCAGGCAGACAGTTTGTTGTAGCCGACCTCATTGCACTGACACTATGAGCAGCAAGCTACTAATAGGCGGAGACTTCAACTCCAAACACCCGGATTGGAACAGTCGGGTGCGAAATCCGGCTGGCATCATCATGAGGAGAATTACAAACCGAAACAACACGTGCGTCTGGGGCCCTGAAGAACCTACGCACTTCCCCCCGTCAGGTGCGAGGCCCGACGTCCTAGACGTGGTGATCACCAAGGGTCTCACAGGCTTCATCTCATTGACCAATAAATCGCCTATCATCAGATCATTGCCCGGTGCTGGCCGAGATCGACGTGGGACCATGGCAAGAACACCAACCAGACCCCCTCGACTTCCGCAACACTAACTGGGGAAAGTACCGCGAACTAATCTCTGCTGCCATCGCTTCCCAGAGGGTAGAAGAAGTCGACTCGGCTCTCACAACATTCGAGGAGACAGTGAGGGAAGCGCTACTGAACTCCACTCCCCTCCATCGACGCAGAACAGTGCCGACACAAAAACTCCCGCCACATCTCCTAGAGGCTATTAAACACAAGAACCGAGTAGCAAAAGAATGGCGACTTACTCGAAATCCTGCCACGCGAAGACTACTGAACAGGCTCCAGAGAGAGATCAAGGCGGCCCTGACCGAACACAGATACAGGATCTGGGATGCTCGCTCTCCGCACTCACACCAGAGGACGGGTCCCTTTGGTCGCAGACGCGGAAGTTAACCAAAAGAAGTCATCGCATTCCGCCCCTACATGGCCTGAACGGGCTAGTCTATCAGCCAGTAGCTAAAGCAAATGCTCTGGCTGATAGTTTTGAGAGAAATTTCCGCCCGTCGGAAGCTAATGTAGATTACCGAGTAATAAGAGCCGCTCAAAGACGTCTTCGAGTCTTCTTACAAGCAGACGATGGTGAAGATGAAATCGAAGCCATCACGCCTCAGGAAGTGGTCAGATGCCTTAGAAGACTCAGACCTAATAAGGCTGCTGGCCACGATGGCATAGGTAACCGATGCCTAAAGAACTTGCCTCCAGCAGCTGCCGACTATCTCTCCAGTCTTTTCAACAAAATATTGCAAACCAAGACCTACCCAAAACGATGGAAGCACGCGGAAGTTGTGGCAGTCCACAAAAGGGAAAAGACCCCTTATTCCCACAGCATTATCGGCCAATAAGTCTCCTTCCAGCGGTGAGCAAGATATTCGAACGCCTACTACTGAAAAGAATTAACACCTACATCGAGGCTAACAACATACTCCCGGATCACCAATTCGGATTCAGAAGAGGGCACTCCACGACCAGCAGGTACTCCGGATAGTGGAGGCGGGGACTCGTGCGTTCCTGCACCGTGAGTACTGCGCAGTGGTGTCGCTAGACATAGCACGTGCATTTGACACAGTATGGCACACTGGTCTTCTCCTGAAACTTTACCAGCTGGGGTTCACAGGTCGATGGTAAAATTAATACGATCATACTTGATTGGAAGAACTTCCAAGTAAAAGTTGATGGTAAGCTGTCAAAAAAGCGAAGAATCCGGGCTGGTGTCCCACAGGGGTCGGTGCTTGGCCCCACGCTATACACGCTATACACGTCAGATGTACCATCAGCCGACCGAGTCCATATAGCCACCTATGCAGACGATACCGCGTACATAACCTGCAGCCACCAGAAGACTCCAAGAAACACTGCAACTCACCGAAGCTTGGGCCAGAAGATGGCGTATAGAGGTTAAGCCTCTAAAACCAAGCCATAATGATAACGCGAAAATACGGTCCACGAAATGCAACCAGCAAATACCACTTGAAAATCAACAATGAAGAAATACAGTGGAAGACAACACTACGCTACCTCGGTCCTCCTAGACTCAAAACTAACGTGGCGCCCTCACATTACTGATGTAATCAATAGGGCCAACGGGCGACTGCAGAAATTTATCCACTCCTCAACAAAAGCAGTGCGCTCCCTCCGCAACTAGGAGTGAAAGTATACCTAACACTAGTTAGGCCACTGTTGGAATACGCCTGCCCTGTCTGGGGATACGCGGCGCAAAAGCATATTAAACGAATACAGACCATACAAAACAAAGCATGAAACGTGCTTACATCTGCCTTGGAGATTTCCTACTGAAGCCCTACATAGAGCCACTGGAGTCCCAACCATCAAAGAACGATTCAAGACACTTGCACAATCATTTTACCGCAAAGCGGAAACAAGCACAATCCCTATGATTTCAATACTAGGCCGATACGAAGTAATACCAAGTCGGCATAAAAGGCCCATTCAACTCACCATTAAAAAAAAAAAAAAACAATAATAACAATCAACCAAACAAATAACATACAGTTAAGCCAAAAATAAAGACAAACCATAAGCTAAGTTCTGTCCCCTCAAAGTAAGTGGAGTAAATGTCTAAGGACATAAACTCCTCAATAAACTGCCAAGATAATAAATGGCAGAGAATGGCTCTGGTGGTGCATCTCGTGGCAAGTACTTCGTAGTCGGCTCTATGGCACCTTGTGGCTCCACGACGGCATCTTGGCCGGTCACCCATCCAAGTACTAGCCACGCTCAACGTTGCTTAACAGGCGGCATTAAGTGGCATGCATCTCGTGGCTCCACGGCAGAATCCTGGGCGGTCACCCATCCAAATGCTAACAACGCTCAACGTTGTTTAACCAGCGGCATTACCCCTGGCTAACGTGAGTCCTGGAGACGACCAATCACGATTTATCTCTTGGTTGGCTCAATATAAGTCTGGCCCGCAACGGATCAGCGCTCCCATAGGTTGACGAAGTATTTGCGACGAGATGCTGCCGAACAGGTCGCACCCCGTCTGAGGACCAGTGAAGCACCGACCAATGGGAGAGCAGCGGGCTATTTTATAGAAGCTAGGACTCGCTTGCGCAGTAGTTACGCATCGACCATCGAAGTGCGAGCAACTACCTACAGGAAGATAAGTGTTGACGACTGAAAATTTAAACTACCGGACTGATTTGGTCTCGAATAGGAAACTGAGAAGGCACAGTGGAAACAGGAAACTACCCAGCATACTGTACACGGAAACGACATGCTATACGGCAACGGACTACGGCTGACGGCAACGGACACGAAGTGGACAACAATAGGAAAATGAAATGGTCAAGATTAAGCGAAGGGAATCAGTATATGGAAACATCCGGAACCGAAACGTATTATAGAAGTGAAGACGATGGTGACACATCAGGAACAGAGTACAGCAATTATACAAGTATGTACGAACAACATACCGGTGGAAATTCAGAATTTGTGGAAGTGAAGGGCAAACGAAAATGTGGTGAGAATTCCAGAAGGAAAGTAAAGCAAGTCAGGTGTAGTCAAGATATTGCAACTAAAAACCGCTTCAGCCCACTATAGGGTCCAGAAGAACAGGAAAAAGAAAATTAAGAAGAAACAACTAAGAGCACTCCCAAAACACAGTAGAAAGAAATACTACCACAAATAGTTATTGGAATAGTTAAAGAATTTTTAGAAATGAATAAAGTAAATAAAGAGAATTTAAAAGGAAACCTGAAAGTTGTTTATAAATGAGATTCATTGAAATATCATGTAGAGAACAGCCGAGATTACGAGTTTATAAAGAGATTTTTCAAGGATAACGGAATACCTTCATACACGTACCAACTGCCCAAAGACAGACCCCTCAAGGTGGTAATAAAGGGTCTAAAAGGTTATAGAGTACAATAGGTACATCAGTTTTAAAAAAGATATAAACTCAAAGGCACTAAAAACACTCGCAGTATACCAAGTAACACTGGATTCAAGCACCTACTCTGAACGTATCTACGATGAACGAGCAATACTGTACAAAAGAGTGCTAATAGAAAGATATAGGAATCCACTCTCGGCCCACCGCAGTGTACAAGATGTCAGCGTATAGGTCACACAGCAAACTACTCCGCGCTGCCATATAGATGTGTCAAGTGCGCCCAACTCCACAATACAAAGGACTGCAATATACCAGACTCAGCAAAAGCAAAATGTGCTAACAGCAAAGGCGAACAAGTCGCATCATGTAGGGGATGCCCGGCCTTCCAAACAGCTACTGCCACCTAGATATAACCAAAAATCCAACGAGAGAACAAAAAATGAAGATCTGAAGAGAAAAACAGACAAAGCAACAGCCAAACCAAATGAACTGCAAAATGAGGACGGGAACAACACAAGGCTCAAGGCGAGAGGAAAGAGAGAAAACAAGAAAGCGACTCTGAAGAAAACTCAAAGACATCAGACTGTGCAGAAACTATAAGGAAAATATCAGGTAAATTGAAGAGAGTCTTGAAAAGGGTAAAAGAAGCTAAAGGTATGGTAGAAAAAATAATGGCAATAGCAAAAGGAGTACTAAGTCTACTAGATTAATGGACCTCAGAAGAACCCAAATATTACAAAACACCAATATAATCATCTGGAACGCGAATGGGTTAAAAGGGAAATCTGAAGAATTGAAACAGTTCATAAGAAAATATAAAGTCGACGTCTTACTAATAACGGAAACACACCTCATAGCAAAAGACAACATTAAAATTGAGGGAATGGAGATATACCGAACTGACCGCCAAATAAGAATAGGAGGAGTAACTGCCATCGCGATCCGTAAAATCATAACTCACCAAGTCATACAACTGCCGCAACTTGATGACAATAGAAGCAACAGCAATCAGAATCCACACACGGGAAGGTAAAATGGCACTGGTCGCCACTTACTTGGCACCGAATCGGAACTTGATAGACCAAGACTTCGACGCAATCCTCTCATCAAACAACAAGGTGCTCATGGGGGAAGACCTCAATGCAAAACGTGAGACATGGAACTCAAGATTTCAAAATGCAGGAGGACATCAACTACTTGAAATATCAATAGAGAGAAACATCTGAAATAATTGGACCAACAGAACCTACATACATACCGGACAACAATAGAGGCTACCCGGACGTATTAGACATTGCAATTAACAAAAATATTATACATGATATTAGACTAGGAAACTATAGAAGAATTATCATCGGACCATCTACCAGTGAAAATAAAATTTACAAATCGGATTACACTATAAAATTTGAAACATAAAACAACTGAGATAGATTGGAACTAATATACCAGACTAATCCATAACAAAATAAGAGCAACACATTCAGTCTCTGCTAAGGATCAAATCGATCAGGCGGTAATCATAAAATAATTGATATTGCGAGTAACAAAGCAACAGTAACATATTACGAAGAAGCTAATAACAATGACCTACCACCGATATTGGAAGATCTACGCTACCTAAAAAACAAACATAGAAAACTATGGCAAAAATACCCGAAAGACCGCAAGGAATATCGCCACTACGCAAAAAGAATTAGAGAACCGACTAAGAGAAAGAAGAATCTAAAATTGGGAGGAAAATATGTCAAACCTCATCCTAAATAATAGAGAGGCCTGGAAATTTATAAGAGCGATAAGAACCAGCAGACCACCCAAAAATAGCAATAGACGGGTTTGCAGGACCGTATTTACACCAATAGAGAAGGCGGAGGTGCTGGCTGAAACCTTCGCACAGCAGAATACAATAACGAAACAACTCAACGAAACACTGAAAAGAAAAGAAGAACACATTAAACAACAGGCTTAAGCAATAAGAAACGAACAAATAAACCAGCTACCGGTGCTAACAACACCGAAAGAGGTACACCAGATCATCAGGAAACTGGCCCAACAACAAGGCCCCCGGCCTCGCCAATATAAAAAATGAACACCTTAAAAATTTGCCAAGAAAAGGGATCTCTCTATTAACAAAAATAACAAACGCAATTATGAAGATCATAAAAAAACCGTGGAATTACAGACCAGTTAGCTTAATAACTGTTACTGCAAAAGTCACTGAGAGAGTAATACTCAAAAGAATCACCACGAATCTACAAGAGAACGAACCCATAAAGAATAAAACAGCATGGATTCCAATCGAGAACTTCGGTGACAACACAGTTACTACGATTAGTAGAGGAAGAAACAGAAGCCTTTAATAAAGGAAAATCAGTAGCAGCCGCATTTGTAGATACTGAAAACATTACGATAAATTTTTGGAAAGACAACTTAATAGTCAAAATGGACACCAACACTAAAATACCCCGCGTCTATACAAAACTAATAGGAAATGTAATAGTAAATAGACAATTCTGTGTGACAATAGACGGAAATCATTCAACGAAACAAAACATAGAAGAAGTAGTCCCACAGGGAGCAATACTATCACAGACACTATTCAACATATATATCAATGATCTTCCAACACCACCAAAGATCCAAATAGCGTTATTCGCAGACGACGTAGTAATACAGGGTGTTTCAAAAATGACCGGTATATTTGAAAAATCAATAAAAACTAAACGGGCAGCGATAGAAATACACCGTTTGTTGCAATATGCTTGGGACAACAGTAAATTTTCAGGCAGAAAAACTTTCGAAATTAGTTACAATTTTCAACAACAGATGGCGCTGCAGTCTGGAAAAATCTAAAGTACGATTATTCTCAGGAATAAACCAGTTTTTCACAGCAAACTTGCAATCTCTTCCTGAATATTTACTGTTGTCCAAAGCATATTGCAACAAAAGGTGTATTTCTATCGCTGCCCGTTTAGTTTTTATTGATTTTTGAAATATACCGGTCATTTTTGAAACACCCGGTACGTACTTCAGGCTACAACAACGAAGCGAATATTAAAAGGATACAAAAAGCACCAAAGATATTGGAAACTTGGTGTGAAAAAAACAAAATCACAATCAACTCAGCTAATAGTGCTGCAATCTACTTTACAAGAAAAAGACCGGATTTCGACCGGCTTCCTAAAATAAGTATAAGGAACCAACAAATTCAGTGGACAACATCGCACCGATATCTAGGAATTTCATTGGATGACAAACTACTATTCAACCATCACCTAAAAGACACATGTAAAAAAGGACTAGCAGTGAGCTTAAATCTGTATCCAGTGCTGAATGCAAAAGACCTAACAATAGCAACAAAATTAAGAAATCAATCATAAGACCATTCATTTTATATGGCTGTCAAGTATTGGGAACGACTTCAAAATCAAACATACAAGGAATACTAAGACTACAAAACAGAGCCCTAAGGACGATATTAAGAACTCCAACATCGCAAGCTGTAAAGGATGCCAGGCGTACAAGAAAGCCCGCGATCGACAAAGAAGACTGCCCGTGGAACAAATCAAGACTCCCCAACGCCGAAAGAAACCACAAGAGAAATCAACAGGAGATCACGCCATCGGCCGGCCAGCAAGAAGAAGAACCAAAGGATATTAACAAGAAAGAAGACCCCCATCAGATTCAGAAAATTCAGAACCCCGAACTTGAGAAGAATAATATGAAACATTCAACAAGTGGTGTAAATGAGCGCACATACGCGGACACCTATGCAAACCAGGTCGCCAACCACGCCGAAACACCAAAGGCAAATAGGAAAAGTAACCTACCTGCGATCGAGCTGAAACGGCCACCAACCAACCTGCCCCTTCCAACCAGCCAAGTCAACAAGGAGCAGCTGATAGCTGGTGCATGTCTCATGGATAAATTGTCTGGAATGATGGACACCATGATGAAAATGATGCTAACATTATAGAGATGCTAAATCGCTTGCCAATGAACATACAGGCAGCAGTTACGTCAGCTCTAGCTGCAACCACCAGCACTACCCAAGAACATAATGGATAGAGCTCCTCATATACATGGAATCGCGTTTTGTGTGTGGAACGCAAATGTCTCAACGAGTTCAGACAGTTTATACATGAACAAGGAGTGGTCTGCTTTGTCGAGACCCATCTGAAACCAGGCATCCGAGTAGCAATACCAAATTACCACTGCTACCGCTATGACCGACCAACAGCAGGCGGTGGCGTAGCTATATATATTAAACGGGAATCCCACACAACCAAGTGCCTCTCCCGCCAATGAACCAACTTGAAGTGGTGGGAGTCGAAGTAGCCACCGCGAATGGAAAATCACTGTAGTATCAGCCTATCGTCCACCACGAGGCAGTTACAAGATGAAGACATCAACAACCTGGCCAGCATAAGGGGCAGGCTGATCATAGGCGATCTGAACTGTAAACACACTGATTGGAACAGTCGAGCGTGTAACAGTTCAGGAAGACAGCTAAGGAGACTGGCAGAAAGGCTAAACATGAATAACTGCCCCGAAGAGCCTACTCACTACCCGGCGAATGGAAGACACGTTTGCATTAGTAGAGGCATCACAGGATACCTAGCAGCCAGCACCATCAACCGGCTGTCGTCCGATCACTGTCCTGTACTCTTCGAGATAGCGGTAGGACCATGGCAGCTTGAACAGCAAACTGTTCCGATTACAAACACGCCAACTGGGACAGATACCGACAGATCATCCCACGCCTTCGAAACAAGACATCACGAAAATGTGGAGGAGAGCTGAAGTTCTTTGAAACAACCGTGAAGGAAGCATCGGGAGCCGCCATCCCTTCGAAACAAACCAACAACCATGCAATGCAACAGCTTCCTCAGCTACTGGCCATGATCCGAACAAGAACCGGGTCATGAAAGAATGGAAGCTAACGAGGAATCGAAACACAAGGTACCTAGTAACAGACTTCAGAGAGAATTAAAGGCAGCTCTCACAGAACATAGAAATAAGGAATGGGCGGCCAGAGTCTCAATAATACGGTCCAATGGCGACTACCTGTGGACACAGACAAGGAGACTTACGAACTGGAAGTAAAGACTACCTCCACTCCATGATGAAAGGAGGTTAGTCTACCTCCCACAGGAGATCGTAGACAACTTTGAGAAGAATTTCTCCCCTTCAGATAGGGACATAGATGAAGAGCAGGTGACTGAAATGAAGCGGAGACTGAGAACCTACATGGAGGCTGCCACCACCGACGATGCACAGCACATCCCAGAAGTTGACGTTTCTGACATCAAAAACTGCATTAAAAGACTCCATCCCAAATAGGCTCCAAGAATTGATGGAATAAATTACACCCTCATAAAGCATCTACTGTTGGAAACTCTTTCATACTTGGCTGAAGTATTCAACATCATTTTGAGAACGAGGACCTTCCCAAAATGCTGGAAGCAGGCAATAGTCATTGGGATACATAAGCCCGGCAAAGATCCTGTATTCCCCCAGCACTACCTGCCTATTAGCGTGCTCCCATCGATCAGTAAAATATTCGAAAGAATACTGCTTATGAGACTGGAGACAATCATCGATGAAGGGAATCTTATAGGGGTTCCGCCGGGAGCACTCTATCATCCACCAACTCCTACGAGTGGTAGAGGAGGCGACTAAGGCTTGCAATCACTGGAACTTCTGTGGTCTAGTGCTCCTTGATAGAGCTAGGGCCTTCGACTCAATATGGCACTCTGGACTGCTATGCAAGCTGTTTGAACTGGGATTCCCTTGGGCATACGTACAGCTACTAGAATCCTACCTGCGAGGAAGATCGTTCAGGGTGACAGTAGGGTCAGCTCTCCGCTAGAGAAGAAAAATAAACGCCGGAGTGCCACAAGGATCCGTTCTGGAACCGGTGATATACTCTCTGTATACATCTGACATACCAGAAACGTCAGGAGATAAAAAAGCTCAGTATGCCTATGACACGGCAGTTTTCTCCAGCAGCCGAAAAAGGGAATTCGCCACACATCGCCTACAACAAGCGCTGGATAAGATTGAGGCCTGGCGTATAGCCATCCCCATAAAAGACGCAGGCCATCATGCTCGCACAGCGACGAGGAAAAAGAAACGCTGTTCACCCACAAGTGACGCTCCAGGAACAGTCCATTCCATGGAATAATACCGCACGCTATCTCGGTGTGACGTTAAATGTCAAAATAACTTGGCGCTCGCACAAGAAGAAGTAAAGAGAAAAGCCAGCACGAGACTGCAACAGTATCCACTGTTAAACCGAGACGGCACTTTGAAGCCAGGTACTGGAGTCAAAATTTACTGCAGCTTAATAAGACCAGTCATTGAATATGCATGCTGGGTGTGGGGGTATGCTTCAAGGACAAATATTCATAAACTCCAAGTCATAAAAAACAGAGTCCTCAAAAGGGCCGCTCTACATCTGCCATCACGATTCCCAACCGATGACCTCCAAAAGCAATAAGTCTCCAAACAATTCAGCAAAGGTTTCAAGAAAGCCCAGCAGCCTTCTACAGATCCGCACACAAAAACAACACTCTCATCAGTAACCTAGGCATATACAACAGAAACTGATTTCCATAAACACCCACTGTCACTGATCCAATAAAATTGCCACCAAGACGATGCACCAATAGAATAGAAGTGAACTATCATAAACCACGAAAAGGAAATTTCGAGAGACAACAACTTTCAATTCCACAGCCCGAACGAACGGGAAAATAATGGCGAAGCGATCGCGCAGTCACATTTCAGCTTCGTTATGACAACTTACCTGACGAAGGCAGCGGAGGTAGTTTCCGAAACGTTGTGTAATGAGTTAAATAAAGAAAACAACAGGCAGGAAACCAGGGAATTATTCATTTCATCTATACGCTGGGCAATGCTTAGTTGTCATATGCTGAATGATATCAAAAATTAATAAAAGACAGGCAAAATTATCCTCAGTATCTCGAAGAGCTTGCCGGATTCATAAACGAGTTGAGGACGTTTGCATTTGGTGTTCTTAATAACTTTGGCTCGACATACACGTATCAACGCGTTTCCGACATGAACCTTATTGAAAACTAACAGAATTCCCAGCATTGCCCAGTCTAGTAGGCATTGCAATTAGAAA
>CM061921.1:123775831-123953136 GCA_031002005.1 Vandiemenella viatica | reverse complement strand
CAAGGCGAGAGGAAAGAGAGAAAACACGACTCTGAAGAAAACTCAAAGACATCAGACTGTGCAGAAACTATAAGGAAAATATCAGGTAAATTGAAGAGAGTCTTGAAAAGGGTAAAAGAAGCTAAAGGTATGGTAGAAAAAATAATGGCAATAGCAAAAGGAGTACTAAGTCTACTAGATTAATGGACCTCAGAAGAACCCAAATATTACAAAACACCAATATAATCATCTGGAACGCGAATGGGTTAAAAGGGAAATCTGAAGAATTGAAACAGTTCATAAGAAAATATAAAGTCGACGTCTTACTAATAACGGAAACACACCTCATAGCAAAAGACAACATTAAAATTGAGGGATTGGAGATATACCGAACTGACCGCCAAATAAGAATAGGAGGAGTAACTGCCATCGCGATCCGTAAAATCATAACTCACCAAGTCATACAACTGCCGCAACTGATGACAATAGAAGCAACAGCAATCAGAATCCACACACGGGAAGGTAAAATGGCACTGGTCGCCACTTACTTGGCACCGAATCGGAACTTGATAGACCAAGACTTCGACGCAATCCTCTCATCAAACAACAAGGTGCTCATGGGGGAAGACCTCAATGCAAAACGTGAGACATGGAACTCAAGATTTCAAAATGCAGGAGGACATCAACTACTTGAAATATCAATAGAGAGAAACATCGAAATAATTGGACCAACAGAACCTACATACATACCGGACAACAATAGAGGCTACCCGGACGTATTAGACATTGCAATTAACAAAAATATTATACATGATATTAGACTAGAAACTATAGAAGAATTATCATCGGACCATCTACCAGTGAAAATAAAATTTACAAATCGGATTACACTATAAAATTTGAAACATAAAACAACTGAGATAGATTGGAACTAATATACCAGACTAATCCATAACAAAATAAGAGCAACACATTCAGTCTCTGCTAAGGATCAAATCGATCAGGCGGTAAATCATAAAATAATTGATATTGCGAGTAACAAAGCAACAGTAACATATTACGAAGAAGCTAATAACAATGACCTACCACCGATATTGGAAGATCTACGCTACCTAAAAAACAAACATAGAAAACTATGGCAAAAATACCCGAAAGACCGCAAGGAATATCGCCACTACGCAAAAGAATTAGAGAACCGACTAAGAGAAAGAAGAATCTAAAATTGGGAGGAAAATATGTCAAACCTCATCCTCAATAATAGAGAGGCCTGGAAATTTATAAGAGCGATAAGAACCAGCAGACCACCAAAAATAGCAATAGACGGGTTTGCAGGACCGGTATTTACACCAATAGAGAAGGCGGAGGTGCTGGCTGAAACCTTCGCACAGCAGAATACAATAACGAAACAACTCAACGAAACACTGAAAAGAAAAGAAGAACACATTAAACAACAGGCTTAAGCAATAAGAAACGAACAAATAAACCAGCTACCGGTGCTAACAACACCGAAAGAGGTACACCAGATCATCAGGAAACTGGCCAACAACAAGGCCCCCGGCCTCGCCAATATAAAAAATGAACACCTTAAAAATTTGCCAAGAAAAGGGATCTCTCTATTAACAAAAATAACAAACGCAATTATGAAGATCATAAAAAACCGTGGAATTACAGACCAGTTAGCTTAATAACTGTTACTGCAAAAGTCACTGAGAGAGTAATACTCAAAAGAATCACCACGAATCTACAAGAGAACGAACCCATAAAGAATAAAACAGCATGGATTCCAATCGAGAACTTCGGTGACAACACAGTTACTACGATTAGTAGAGGAAGAAACAGAAGCCTTTAATAAAGGAAAATCAGTAGCAGCCGCATTTGTAGATACTGAAAACATTACGATAAATTTTTGGAAAGACAACTTAATAGTCAAAATGGACACCAACACTAAAATACCCCGCGTCTATACAAAACTAATAGGAAATGTAATAGTAAATAGACAATTCTGTGTGACAATAGACGGAAATCATTCAACGAAACAAAACATAGAAGAAGTAGTCCCACAGGGAGCAATACTATCACAGACACTATTCAACATATATATCAATGATCTTCCAACACCACCAAAGATCCAAATAGCGTTATTCGCAGACGACGTAGTAATACAGGGTGTTTCAAAAATGACCGGTATATTTGAAAAATCAATAAAAACTAAACGGGCAGCGATAGAAATACACCGTTTGTTGCAATATGCTTGGGACAACAGTAAATTTTCAGGCAGAAAAACTTTCGAAATTAGTTACAATTTTCAACAACAGATGGCGCTGCAGTCTGGAAAAATCTAAAGTACGATTATTCTCAGGAATAAACCAGTTTTTCACAGCAAACTTGCAATCTCTTCCTGAATATTTACTGTTGTCCAAAGCATATTGCAACAAAAGGTGTATTTCTATCGCTGCCCGTTTAGTTTTTATTGATTTTTGAAATATACCGGTCATTTTTGAAACACCCGGTACGTACTTCAGGCTACAACAACGAAGCGAATATTAAAAGGATACAAAAAGCACCAAAGATATTGGAAACTTGGTGTGAAAAAAACAAAATCACAATCAACTCAGCTAATAGTGCTGCAATCTACTTTACAAGAAAAAGACCGGATTTCGACCGGCTTCCTAAAATAAGTATAAGGAACCAACAAATTCAGTGGACAACATCGCACCGATATCTAGGAATTTCATTGGATGACAAACTACTATTCAACCATCACCTAAAAGACACATGTAAAAAAGGACTAGCAGTGAGCTTAAATCTGTATCCAGTGCTGAATGCAAAAGACCTAACAATAGCAACAAAATTAAGAAATCAATCATAAGACCATTCATTTTATATGGCTGTCAAGTATTGGGAACGACTTCAAAATCAAACATACAAGGAATACTAAGACTACAAAACAGAGCCCTAAGGACGATATTAAGAACTCCAACATCGCAAGCTGTAAAGGATGCCAGGCGTACAAGAAAGCCCGCGATCGACAAAGAAGACTGCCCGTGGAACAAATCAAGACTCCCCAACGCCGAAAGAAACCACAAAGAAGAAATCAACAGGAGATCACGCCATCGGCCGGCCAGCAAGAAGAAGAACCAAAGGATATTAACAAGAAAGAAGACCCCCATCAGATTCAGAAAATTCAGAACCCCGAACTTGAGAAGAATAATATGAAACATTCAACAAGTGGTGTAAATGAGCGCACATACGCGGACACCTATGCAAACCAGGTCGCCAACCACGCCGAAACACCAAAGGCAAATAGGAAAAGTAACCTACCTGCAGATCGAGCTGAAACGGCCACCAACCAACCTGCCCCTTCCAACCAGTCAAATCAACAAGGAGCAGCTGATAGCTTGGTGCATAGTCTCATGGATAAATTGTCTGGAATGATGGAGACCATGATGAAAATGATGCCTAGCATTATAGAGATGCTAAATCGCTTCCCAATGAACATACAGGTAGCAGTTACATCAGCTGTTGCTGCAACCACCAGCACCACCCAAGAATATAATGGATCGAGCTCCTCATATACATGGAATCGCGTTTTGTGTGTGGAACCAGTCTAACGAGTTCAGACAGTTCATACATGAACATGGAGTGGTCAGCTTTTTAGTGTCGGAGACACATCGGAATCCAGGTATCCGAGTAGCAATACCAAATTACCACTGCTACCGCTACGACCGACCAACAGCAGGCGGTGGCGTAGGTATATGTATTAAACGGAGAATCCCACATAACCTAGTGCCCCACCCGCCAATGAACCAACTTGAAGTGGTAGGAGTCGAAGTAGCTACCGCGAATGGAAAGATCACTGTAGTTTCAGCCTATCGTCCACCACGAGTGCAGTTGCAAGAAGAAGACATCCACAACCTGGCCAGCATAAGGGGAACGCTGATCATAGGCTGCGACCTGAAGTATAAACACACAGATTGGAACAGCCGAGCGTCTAACAGTTCAGGAAGACATCTACGGAGACTGGCAGAAAGGCTAAACATGAACGTAACTGCTCCAGAAGACCCTACTCACTACCTGGCGAATGGAACACATTTGCATTAGTAGAGGCATCACGGGATACCTAGCAGCCAGCACCATCAACCGGCTTTCGTCCGATTACTGTCCTGTACTCTTCGAGATAGCGGTAGGACCATGCCAGCTTGAACAGCAAACTGTTCCAGATTACAAGCACGCCAACTGGGGCAGATACCGACAGATCATCACCAACGCCTTCGAAACAAGACATCACAAAAATGTGGAGGAGAGACTTAAGTTCTCCGAAACAACCGTGAAGGAAGCATCGGGAGCCGCCATCCCTTCGAAACAAACCAACAACTATGCAATGCAACAGCTTTTACCTCAGCTACTGGCCATGATCCGGAACAAGAACCGGGTCATGAAAGAATGGAAGCTAACGAGGAATCGAAACACAAGGTACCTAGTAAACAGACTTCAGAGAGAATTAAAGGCAGCTCTCACAGAACATAGAAATAAGGAATGGGCGGCCAGAGTCTCAATAATACGGTCCAATGGCGACTACCTGTGGACACAGACAAGGAGACTTACGAACTGGAAGTAAAGACTACCTCCACTCCATGATGAAAGGAGGTTAGTCTACCTCCCACAGGAGATCGTAGACAACTTTGAGAAGAATTTCTCCCCTTCAGATAGGGACATAGATGAAGAGCAGGTGACTGAAATGAAGCGGAGACTGAGAACCTACATGGAGGCTGCCACCACCGACGATGCACAGCACATCCCAGAAGTTGACGTTTCTGACATAAAAACTGCATTAAAAGACTCCATCCCAAATAGGCTCCAAGAATTGATGGAATAAATTACACCCTCATAAAGCATCTACTGTTGGAAACTCTTTCATACTTGGCTGAAGTATTCAACATCATTTTGAGAACGAGGACCTTCCCAAAATGCTGGAAGCAGGCAATAGTCATTGGGATACATAAGCCCGGCAAAGATCCTGTATTCCCCCAGCACTACCTGCCTATTAGCGTGCTCCCATCGATCAGTAAAATATTCGAAAGAATACTGCTTATGAGACTGGAGACAATCATCGATGAAGGGAATCTTATAGGGGTTCCGCCGGGAGCACTCTATCATCCACCAACTCCTACGAGTGGTAGAGGAGGCGACTAAGGCTTGCAATCACTGGAACTTCTGTGGTCTAGTGCTCCTTGATAGAGCTAGGGCCTTCGACTCAATATGGCACTCTGGACTGCTATGCAAGCTGTTTGAACTGGGATTCCCTTGGGCATACGTACAGCTACTAGAATCCTACCTGCGAGGAAGATCGTTCAGGGTGACAGTAGGGTCAGCTCTCCGCTAGAGAAGAAAAATAAACGCCGGAGTGCCACAAGGATCCGTTCTGGAACCGGTGATATACTCTCTGTATACATCTGACATACCAGAAACGTCAGGAGATAAAAAAGCTCAGTATGCCTATGACACGGCAGTTTTCTCCAGCAGCCGAAAAAGGGAATTCGCCACACATCGCCTACAACAAGCGCTGGATAAGATTGAGGCCTGGCGTATAGCCATCCCCATAAAAGACGCAGGCCATCATGCTCGCACAGCGACGAGGAAAAAGAAACGCTGTTCACCCACAAGTGACGCTCCAGGAACAGTCCATTCCATGGAATAATACCGCACGCTATCTCGGTGTGACGTTAAATGTCAAAATAACTTGGCGCTCGCACAAAGAAGAAGTAAAGAGAAAAGCCAGCACGAGACTGCAACAGTATCCACTGTTAAACCGAGACGGCACTTTGAAGCCAGGTACTGGAGTCAAAATTTACTGCAGCTTAATAAGACCAGTCATTGAATATGCATGCTGGGTGTGGGGGTATGCTTCAAGGACAAATATTCATAAACTCCAAGTCATAAAAAACAGAGTCCTCAAAAGGGCCGCTCTACATCTGCCATCACGATTCCCAACCGATGACCTCCAAAAGCAATAAGTCTCCAAACAATTCAGCAAAGGTTTCAAGAAAGCCCAGCAGCCTTCTACAGATCCGCACACAAAAACAACACTCTCATCAGTAACCTAGGCACATATACAACAGAAACTGATTTCCATAAACACCCACTGTCACTGATCCAATAAAATTGCCACCAAGACGATGCACCAATAGAATAGAAGTGAACTATCATAAACCACGAAAAGGAAATTTCGAGAGACAACAACTTTCAATTCCACAGCCCGAACGAACGGGAAAATAATGGCGAAGCAGATCGCGCAGTCACATTTCAGCTTCGTTATGACAACTTACCTGACGAAGGCAGCGGAGGTAGTTTCCGAAACGTTGTGTAATGAGTTAAATAAAGAAAACAACAGGCAGGAAACCAGGGAATTATTCATTTCATCTATACGCTGGGCAATGCTTAGTTGTCATATGCTGAATGATATCAAAAATTAATAAAAGACAGGCAAAATTATCCTCAGTATCTCGAAGAGCTTGCCGGATTCATAAACGAGTTGAGGACGTTTGCATTTGGTGTTCTTAATAACTTTGGCTCGACATACACGTATCAACGCGTTTCCGACATGAACCTTATTAAAAACTAACAGAATTCCCAGCATTGCCCAGTCTAGTAGGCATTGCAATTAGAAACATGTGTACCAAGTTTCATAAAATTTACGCCATCTATTTCCAGAATTAAAGTAAACCAAGATTCACCCGCACACTATCAAGAAAGAAGTAGTTTGAAATTGATTTAATGATACACTGTTTTTATTCGTCCGAAATGTGTACCAAGTTTCATTAATTTCGTACCAGCTCATTTCGGGACTAAACTAAATGGTGACTAGGCCGCACAATTCTAAGAATGGGGTGGATACAGAATTTCAGTTTCCATACTATACCAGGCTACGTTTCAATCTGATTAAATCTGCTAAAGTTGCTGTTTGAAAATCGAATCATGTACCGTACTCCAATTAATACATGTCACATACATAAAAATGTATCTGGAATGTATCTGTTTATTCCGGCATCACGCAGAAAATACAGATTTTGAATGGATTTTCAGAATTTGAAAGCTTGGGGTCAAAGTTAAAATTTAACGTATGCTTAAAGACATTATGACACATTTATTTTAAAAATAATCTAGTATTACCTGAAAACCGCTGAATCAATTTTGACCAAGATTTCACAGTATCAAACTTTAGTTGTGTGTCATTTTGCTGCCTCATCTGCCGCTGGAGCTCAAAATTGAAATCTGTACTGTTGAATATCAAATTTTATATCAAGTATTCGGAACAAAGTGAGATGATATAAAATTTCATTCTTTACTTTCGCTTTGTCTCAAGGAGTTACAAATTGCGGCGCCACATTTATCGCAGAAATTGTAATAATAAAACAACGCAATAAATTATAAAATGAATCTGTATCATGTTAGAAACTCGCGTTTGATACAACTGCGATGGAGCGCACGCCCATGTGGCAAATTCTCTACACCCCATTTCTTCCTGGCCGTTATTCAATTTAATTAGGTCAGATTTCACTTTTCTGTTTCTCAAAACCGTTGAAGTTTCCCTCATAGGTCTTAAGAACCTATTTCATTTTTCTATACCAGGAACCAAAATTCCACGCGTATTTACAACTACAATATTAATTGTCCAATCAAAAATCTTTGTAAAAAATTCATGTAAAATTACCCAACAATAAGTGCACTATCTAAGCCATCAAGGACAAAAAAGCTCTTTCACATATGTAAATATCGGTGATTGTGCGATAACTGAAGAGCCTCAGATTCATCATGGATTCTTACGAAAATCCACAAGAATAATAAAAAATTGTTTCTCGATAAATTATATCTCACAGATGAGATGGTTAGGTTGAAATGTGGCTTAGACGTGAATAAATTTCATATAAACCAAATTAGACGATGGATTCTTATCTCACATGAATGTTCTTGAGATACTGTATTCTTAAATTTATGTGGTTAGATTGAAATGCGACCTGGATAAAAAAAAAAAAAATCTACAAAGGCGCGGGGAACTACACAATATAACTACAGTAGAAGTTTATTTTCTTCCTATCGGTTGTGGTTAGGTTTAAATGCGGCCTAGACCAGAAGCAAATCGTCCCCATAAGCACAATGAACGATACCTATAACTAATTTTTGACATTATATATCTCGAGAATTAGGCGAGAAAAAAAATTATTAATTACTTTCGATTTGTCTCGCTGAGTTACAATTTGCGGAGCATAGAAACTACATTACTAAACAACATAAAAAATAATACAAAATAAATTAAAGCTAGATTATATCAGAAACTCAAGCCTATACCGCAGAATCTAACACCAAAAACTGTTCAGTTGTCCTAAACTGTTTTCATTTCCAACTCTAAAGACTTAATAAAAAGTTCTATTGAGGATAAAAATCATGCGCCTACGCTTTAATTACTGTGAACACAATAAAAACTACTTTCAGATCCAAACGCCAGATATTTTAGCTGTGCGGATTCAGCCTTTTACTCAAATATCGAAAATTAATTACTAAAAAACGTAAACGATGGTAAAATGAAGAAAAACTATAGTAGTCCTGATCTACAGTAGTACCGTATAAACTTCCCAAGAATACCAATATACGCTTTAAACTATGACTTAAACATTGGTTAATGAGAATATAGAAATCAAACTCAAACGCCATGGAAATTGTTGTATTAGTTTTACCTGTATGGTTGAATATTATCTATCCAGAATATAACTATTGCAAACTACTGTTTTTGTTGTGAACAGATGCGCGAGATCATGAGCAAAGAAAACACCTATTGTTATTTTCGTAATTAGTTTCTCGCATTCAACACGGCTGAGTTATTGAGGACACTAGTTTGATTCATGGTCAAAGAGCGGCTCTTGCCAATGGATCGATGGAACATGTAGTAGTATATAGCAACTAAAATTAGAGCTTGAATATTACAAGCGTCACTAAGCAGGAGTTTAATGTTATTCTGTTCAGAGTACAGTTTCACAATAGGAAATGAAAGTAATGAATGAAAGAATATAGATTTAGTGTAGGGGAGTATGTAAGCTACTTTCCCCAACGTCAGGATCCAACAGCTAACAGCTATATACTAACTGCAGTGGTGCGTGTTGCTGGCGGCAACGTGGACCTCCACTAGCTTCTGTGCCTGAACAGACACGTGCAGCGTCCGTTGGTATGCTCGGTAGCTCGTCCTATTATGGTAAAGTATTTGACGGTGAGAGATCTAGGGGGGCAAACTTGGGTGTTTGCTCCTGGCGGCAACCTCATGGGGGCGGCAAAATCGTGTTTGGAGTACCGGAAATTGTTGTTTTTATAGCTTCACTACTGCGGGCGACACGACATTGGTTGCGCAACATAATGTTCGAAGGAGTGGCGGAAAATTCATAGTTTTTGCCCCGTCTTATAAATTTCCTAGATCCGCCAATTATATTTGCGAGAGGACTATGATCGAGTTGGTTCATAAAATGTAAAGGATCGATTAATATGGCACGTGACTAGACCGCCAAGCGTCTTTGAAATTACGTAAACGCTTCGTCTGTTATTCCAGCAGCTGCTATCTGGTAATTAATATGTTCGGATTGGATCAAAATAATGAGTCCTTTATCTGGTGGGTGCATTCCAGGTCGGTTTACCTGTCAGCAAGAGCCAGACTCTAACTTTACAAAACGTTTAATTTTACTTTTAAGCGATTCATTTACTATATTACAGTATACCTTAGCATATATTACACCTCCCATCCCCATGAAAATTGATGCATCACATCTCATTGCAGCAATTTTATTGCTGTGGATGAGACTTTCTTACCTTTTCTTTGCAAGTACCTTAATCAAAACATAATATTTATCAAAAGTATTTTTATAACAAAATTTACTTACTTGTTTACTTACAAAATTCATTCCTTCAGTTAATTGAAATTTCACGTTACATTATTCATAATATTTCACAATTGTCATAAAATTTTATTCTTGGTTACATTCTTCAAAATTTAATTTTGACAATTTCTCTTAAATCTAATTCAGAATTACAAACATTGTTTTATACTGTCACTAACAATTATTTATCAATTACATATTATGTGGCCTACCTTCTTATATTACGCTGATTGCATTAATTTAATTTATTGCATATATTACATTGAGTGTATTTCTTATATTGATTACATTGGTTACTTAAACTATTATGTTGATTATATTAATTAAAAAATTAGTTATATTCAGTTAATAATATATTACAGTCATTTGAAAATTACACTAAAAATGTCATATTTTATCATTTATCAAATCGTTTGGCGATTGTTTTCTCTTTCGGTGGAATACCCGCAATGGCAATGCTTTCCTCACTGATTTTATTTCCTCCCCTGCACTCGAATTTGACGTTCGACTACCAGAGTCTAGAGTCCCAACAATTATTTACAATAGTTGTTCTAATACAAACTTTTCAAGAACAATCTTCATTCATAAAATTCTTGTGGAACTAAAACAATCCCTACAACATCTGCAATAATGACAACAACAACAATTTATGAGGATAACAACACCTCTGCATCTTGCATAGGTTGAGAAGTGAAAGATTCTTTTGCCTCTCTTTCATGTTTCTCTAGTTCCAATTCTAAATCCTTTATTTCATGACCTGATAACTTAATTACATAGCCACGCGTTCCATCGGTAGCTTGTAATAATTATGACATATTTTGGTTCTTATTATTTACAGTACAACAGTCATTATCTATATCTATATTCGGAATAATGTCCTTGCCCTGAACATTACTACTTATTATGTAGTCAAACTGAAAGAAAACTCTTATTCCATAACCCTTGCACTGAGTATAGAATTTCATTATACATAAACATTGTATCATAACATTTGTGGGGGTTTCTCCTCCACAGTTATACTTTCTTCTATTGGGATCAAGTACAGCCATTCATTGTACCCAAGATGTGACCATAGGCTTTGAATTAAATGAACAACTTTCTTTACACAATCAACAGGTATTTCTCTGACTGGTAGCATCACATTCTATATCATCATAATCTAATTTGCATAGTGACGTTTAGCATCATCGATAAATAACAAATTCTTTCTTAGGATGAATGTACACACAACTTATTCTTATTTGAATAGGCAATGGAATAACCTTAAACATGTTATCTATCAATGGAATATGAATTATATACTCAAGGACGTTACCAGCTAAAAAGACATATAAATCTATTAATATAAGAAGTAAATACCTGTAAGATTCAGTAAGCGGAACCAGGAACTTTAAATATATCGTGTGTGGCTAGAGAATTCCTTTTTGTATATTCACAATGGCAGTGATCAATAAATAATAATCTCTTTCAATTTCCTCCAAAATAAAAGTGAGTTGGATTAAATGATCATTAATAGCTATGGCCATACTCTGTACAGTCGCGTTATTGGTTCGTATTTAATCTACAATATAGCGGTCGATCTTTTTCATAACTTCTGCAAAAATTTTCTCATCTTAAACTACACTGAACATTGTATTAGTTATTCTATTTAGAGTGGTTTTGACTACTGATACTTGTTATTTTGTTAATCTGAATAACTGTTTGTGTCTGTCGTCTATGTGATCAATTTAAGATTTATGGTACGTTGCATCGAATGACCTTAAGGGTCCAAAAAGTATTAATTTCACCAACGAAATCGAAAAGACCTAGCTTCTCTCGAGATTTGTGCCTCGTTAACTATGAAATTAAACTCTGAAAATCTTCAATTCTGGGTACATGTTTGTTTATGTGTTTTTCAGTTCTGATATACTCTGCATTACCTATATTCAAATGAAACAGCTTACTTCGATAGAAATCTATTGCCAACTAAACATATGTTTCACACAAACTTTTTCATGATATCTTCAAACTTCACATATTTTACTACCTTTCATGTTTTGCTTAAAGTCTGGCCTTACCGAAATTTTCATAGTATAACCCTGATGAAGTACTGATTGTCTCTATATGGAAATCATCCCATGCTGAACTTCCCGTTATCACTAATAAGTCCCCAAACAATCTTCATTGGTACCACCTCTGCAATTAAAAAAAATCTATTAATCTATTGGCGTGTACTTTTATAGTTTTACCCCCTTTAGTGTTTAGATTTACATTTGCTACTTCTGTTCGTAAAATTTTATAAGGTCATATCCACTGAGAATATAATTTCTTTGAATGACTTCGTCTTAGAAATTCATCATGCAATAAAACTTTGCAACGTGGCTTAAACAATTTTGCATTTTCTTTACTATCATAACATTTCTCATTTATTTCTTTACTTTTGTGTAAGTATCCTCTGACTATTTCGTGCCAGGATTGCAATTTACCTTTTAGTTCTTTCACATAATCATAATAACAATAAATGATCTCAGTTTTTTCTTTCTCCAGTACACAAGGAATATTGATTTTTCTTCCAAACAGAAGTTGATGAGGGGTAAAACCTGTACTACTGTGAGATGTCATATTAAATACGAATATGGCGTATTGTGCCCACTTGTCCCAATTGATTTGGTCTTTCGCGATACAATGTCGCAAGAACTCTCCTAAAGTTCTATGACTTTGTTCAAGCATTCCGTAACTCTCTGGGTGATAAGCTGTAGTTTTATAATTCTTTGGATTTGTAGTATTTTGCATACTCTTTTAAAACATCAATAATAAAATTTGGCTCCTTGGTTTGTCAAAATAATGAATGGAATACCATATCTAAGTATTATTTCTTCTATAAATTTTCTGATAATATTGTACACATCTTGCGGTCAGTTGGTAGAGGTAAAGTGAATTTTAACAAATCGTCTTGAAAAGTTATTATGTAATGATTTCCTTTATCAGTATTGCTTAACGGACCTACTATATACATGCAAAATTCTAATTGCATTTTTCTTATTTTGAGTAATGTTATTCTTTTGGGACAGATCTCTCTTTCATATATATCTTTCTATATCTCGTTTCAGTACTTACCATTGTTTGTACTCTTTTACCTTCTCATAATTTCTAGTCGTGCATTAATTTCATCCTACTAGTGAATTATGTCAAACTTTCAAAATTTGTTGCTTTTCCTCTGGATTAATTTCGACTTGTACTTCTTTTTTACTTCTTTCATAATTTTGATCAACTCTTTTGAACCTCTGTTATTTGACTTAGAGTGTAAGCATTTGTATTTAATTTTAAATTCTTATAAACTACCGTGTATTCATACTTGTTCGAGTATGAGTCTCCAATAAAGTAATCTAGAGCTAGGCTCTTTTACACTAATTATCCAAGTGAGTATTATATGGTCGATCACAATTGTAAATTTTCGGCCATACACATGAGGTCTAAGCTGCTTAACTGCTTAAACTATCACCAATATTTTTTTTTTTTTTTTGTAGCTAGATAATTTTATTCTGCCTTTATTAAAATCCTAGATGCATAAGCAATTGGCAAATATTTTCCAAGGTTTTGCAATCTTGCTGTAATTTGGCATTAAGCATTTAAAACTGGGGTCCCAATAGATTTTATCCTGTCGACACTTTCATAGAATATTTGTCCTCTTATCGACCCCCAGTTTAATTATTTAATTAAAAAAATCATTTGTGGTATTTTGGATGCTAGGAAATAAGGGGACCTGCAAAACAACCCAACTGAATAATGTATAGTTCCAATATCATATAAAATCTCCCCAATAATATTAAAAGAAAAGGAGATATTGTCCACTGTTATTATAATCTAAAAGATAATAATAAAATTATGGATAAATAAAAAATTGTCATTAGTTCTTAAACAGTTCATATTATAAAAGGTAAAATACACACTTATCTTTGAAAATTTAACATAAATTATATTGGATGAAAAACTTATTACTGTCGACCACCATTGAATACCTTAAAAAATATGTTAACATATCTTTTTTGAAAATAGTTTATATTAGTGGGATACATGTGTCTGAAGAGTAACAGCAAGATTGTTGATATGCGTTTGAGAATTAGTAAGTTTTAGTAGCAAATCACCACGGTCTTCCAGGTTCAATCTATTTCTCTGTTCTGTCAAAATTGAACTAGCTGCAAGCACGTATGAACTTGGCAATGCAATCGAGAAAGGTTCGAATTCCGCTCTGAGCTTGGGGTATGTAGTAGCAATATTGTTATTGCTCCAAAATTCACTGATATTTTAATTATTTGAAGTATACATGTGTTTCAAGTTCACCCTTTAAGCAAGATTCTCTATCTTTATTATCTATCATTACATCAAATGGAGTAGCAAACCATTCGGAGACATGTATATTCTCCAAGCCTTCGAAACGTGCTTTAAAGTATTCTCTAAATTTATCAAGATGTTTAATATATACCTCCAAATAACTGTCTCAAATCTTTGCATTTAGTTCTCGCATGTATGACAAATATTTAAAATCGTTACGTGTCAATGATGACTGAAATAGCCCCATTTTCCAAATGCTTCTGTACTTCACTAAAATTTCAAATAAAGGTTTTTGCTCTGTTTTACTCTTCACGTAGTGATAGATCCACATTCGTAAGATGAGTGTACAAGTCAACAGGCCACTGCAAACTATCACTTGACAACCTCCTTACCTCAGTGTGCAAAAGTAATTGATTGAAAGTTTCATCATTTTCTTCATACAATTTCGCAACTTCTGGAGTATAATGAAGTTCGCCACTTAGTTTTTTGGCCACAGATGCTGCCTCTGTAGGACACAGTGAACACTACGTACTTTGGAACGTTTTCCTTCAGAAAGACCAAACATCGTCTGTAACGGCCTACCGTCAGTAACTACTGCAGTAATATTCCCGAAGGGAAAGTTGTGATTGTTCAAATAATCTTGCAAACACAAAGAAATGTCTCACCTTTTGCATCAGTTTGAAAATATTTAACATATATAAATCATCAACAGTGTCATTCAGAGATGGGCTAAGAAACCTAACATAAGCCATGAGAAGTTTGAAAGTCCGAAAGTTGGTTCGTCAAGCTGAATAGCAAACTTAAAATACTGAAGCTCAGGTTTTTTTTTTTGCTTAGGGCTTTATACTTCGTCGACATCGAAGTCATTAGAGGCAGGAAAGGACTTGGGGCAGGGAACGGGAAGTAATTTGGCCATGGAGTATTGAAGGAATCATCCTGGCATTCGCCTGGAGTGATTTGAAGAAACCATGGAAAACCCAATTGCGGATGCCTGGATGGGGATCCGAACCCGCGTCCTTCCGAATGCGGGTCCAGAACATTAACCCTTCGCCCACCACGCTTGGTGATCTCAGGGTTCAAAGTTCTTTTCTCATCATTGGCCATTTCCTCAATACGTCGCTGCACACTATTTGTAATTTATGTTATGCATTTTCAAACAAGTTGAGAGTCCTTCTTCATAACTTTTTCAGTTACAACTTTTATAGCTGGTATTATAATCTCTTCACCAATAGAGTACGGTTTGCCTTTCTTTGCTATAATAAGAGAGATGCTGTAGGATGTCTTTAGTCCTCCTCTACTAGCAGCACTAGCAGTTAACTAGAAGTATGTATTCAAATTTGGCCGAACTCTCAATTTCTCTTTTAACATTTTGAGATTCTCAAAATCTTTCTTTTTACTGTCAGGATGGATATTTTCCATGAGGTCTTTCATTTTTGCTGGCTTTATAGCATAATTGCTGGACGTTTTTTCACATAACAAGCACATAGGAATAGTTTAATTAGCAAATGACATCACAAAACCAAATTTACAATACTCGTCTAAATTTCTTCTTGACATAGGTAGCCAACATTGTAGATATTAAAGTCAGATTTTTAACATGAAAAACATAATACATCTGCAGCACAACAAAACAGCAGCAATAACAGATGCAACTTACTCCCCCACGAGCTGTAAAAAACTGCCTGTTCTTTCTCAGAGTGCAGTGTGTAAGTAAACACAGTTTCTTAGTATTTAAAGAATTAATAAATAATGGTTCTTTTTCCTTTTTATGTTATTTCTATGGCAGTGTGTATGAAAGTCTCTGAACAATGAACTGTGAGAAGAAGAAGATCTTTGGCAGAGAGAGTAAAAGACAGATGAAATAAGTGGGCATGGCCGAAATTGTTAGAAAAACTGCGCGTTTGTAGCTGTATGAAAAAAACCAGTAAATTAAAAGAGAAAAAATAAAACCAAATGAGTGTTTTTTTTATGAATAGCAGTGAAGAAACGCACAAATTTCTTCAATATTAGCAAGAAGAACAGAAAAAGTAAGTAATATTATAAGTGTCACCAACTTTTGATGACAATAAATATTAAGAACTGGAAGGAATAATAATTATATCTGAAAATTTATCAATTCAATACTGTTCGGATAGGGAAAAGATAATAAAGATGTATCCAAATTTAATAATTTTCGATATATTATGATTTTTTTCTATGTAAAGGACAAAATATCTATTTTTAGATATAAAAAACTTTGAGTGGCAACCCTACCAGAGTGTAACAGTGAAATGTATGACTGTGTATAATGAACTACTAGCGTTCATAACAAGTTTGCAACATTAGTATAACTGCCAGATGCGTCAATAGAATACACTTGCCAGATGCGTGAAAACAGAGTAACACTGTGTAAAGCGGCGGAGGCTAAGGAAAAACTCATGTTATAAATTAGATGGTCAGAAGTTTCGAATTGTTGTTGGAATATTCCCATTGCTCCTTAGACAATTTAATTTTCTTCATTAGTGTTAATCGACCCCCCATTCTTCCTCAGTATAATTATCGACCCCTAGAGAACTCTTATCCACCTCAAGAGGTCGATAGCGAAAACTTTGGGGATACCTGGTCTGTAATAACCTGACAGTTCTAAAAACCCTGTTAGTTGTTTAGTGGTTTGTGGTTGAGGATAATTCTATACCATTTTTGCTTTAATTGAATCTGGTTTAATACCTTCATCTGTCATTATGCGCCAAAGGTAAGGTGTTGTAAGGAACTCACACTTATCTATTTGAAGTTTAAATTTATTCTCTCTTGATTTTTGGAAAAATTCACTTAGTTTTTCATTATGCTCTTTCAGTGTTGTTGCATACACAATTAAATCATCGAGATAAATGAAACATTTAATGCACTCCAAACCTTTTAAAATATTATTGATTAACCTTTGAAAACAACCTGCTGTACCTTTTAATCCCATTAGCATGCTCTTATATTCGTAATGATTAAAATTAGAACTAAATGTTGTCTTTTCTGTGCTGTTGCATGCATTAATGTCTGATAATGTCCACTGGCTATGTTGAGAGTCGAGAAATACATTGCTTTCCCAAGCCGATCTATTCAGAAGAGGGAATGCATCTCCTACTGTGATTTCATTGTTTTCTATAATATACAACAACTCTCCATTTTTTCCCGTACCTTCTAATTTCTTTGCAATTAGCAACAAAGGGGAATTCCAAGCGCTTTTACCTTGTAATATTATGTCTTCCTGTAACATTTTATCAATGTGCTGTTGTAAAATTACACGTGCGCTTCCGGTATTCTAAACGGCCTGGTATTAACAATTTTTCCTGGCTCAGTGACCGCGCCCGACTATGCTAGGCTCTGGCGGCTTTCGGATTCGCTGCGATCGTGTGCCAGCCAGCCACCCAAAGGCTTTGACGTTAATATGAATTTGGCGAGACGTTGATGTTTAACTGCTGGTAGCTGTACCTTTAGTGTTGGATAGACCACCTGATTGGCTCCTTTACTGTAGCTTGTAAAACCTAACGTCGGCTGTTGCAACTTAAGGCGAAAAGTAGCCAAAAGAATTTGCCTACATGTGCTAATGCAAACATAATTCATTGAATGCCTACTCTGATTTAAACACGCAATTAACCCAAAAGAGTTGACGCCAAATTTAATTTATGTTCTAACCTAACTAGGAATACATAATTACTGCACTGGCCGAGATATTGAGGACACGGGTTCGACTCTTGCCAAAGGATTGTTGGAACATGTAGTAGTATATAGCAACTAAAATTAGAGCTTGAATATTACAAGCCCCACTAAGCAGGAGTTTAATGTTATACTGTTCAGAGTACAGTTTCATAATAGGAAATGAAAGTAATGAATAAAAGAATAAAGGTTTAGGGTAGGAGAGTATGTAAGCTACTTTCCCCAACGTCAGGATCCAACAGCTAACAGCTATATACTAACTGCAGTGATGCGTGTTGCTGGCGGCAGCATGGACCTCCACTAGCTACTTTGCCTGAAAAGACACGTGCAGCGTCCGTTAATATGCTCGGTAGCTCGTCCTATTATGGTAAGGTATTTGACAGTGAAAGATCTAGGGGGGCAAACCTGGGTGGCGGCAAAATCGTGTTTGGAGGACCGAAAATGCTTGTTTTTATAGCTTCACTACTGCGGGCGACACGACAATGGTGGCGCAACATAATGTTCGGAGGGGCGGCGGAAAATTCATAGTTTTTGCCCCGTCTCAGAAATTTCCTAGATCCGCCAATGATATTTGCGAGAGGACTATGATCGAGTTGGTTCCTTACATACAAAGGATCGATTCATATGGCACGTGACTAGACCGCCAAGCGTCTTTGAATTTACGTAAACGCTTCGTCTGTTATTCGAGCAACTGTTATCTGGTAATTAATATGTTCGGATTGGATCAAAATAATGAGTCCTTTATCTGGTGGGTGCATTCCAGTTCGGCTTACCTGTCAGCATGAGCCAGACTCTAACTTTACAAACACTTACTGTTACTTTTAAGAAATTCATTTACTATATTGCAATATACCTTATTCTATATTACAGGGTATGCAACATATTTATTATTGCAAACTGTTTTTATTGCTTTCATTAAAGGCAATGGTCAGAGATACTGTAGTCGTGTGTTTAGTGCGGATTATGCAACATTTAGAGGTTCCATCTTTGGACTTTCTCACTATACCTTCAGAATTTCATTTAATGATCCTGCGTTTGTAACGTTGAATCTTAAGGCATACCAAACGATTCAATTCATATTATAAACATTAAAATGGTGGAAAACCTAAAGAAATCTGCTCAGTTGTTTTTGAGTTATTCTAGAACAAATTTTTATGTATTTCGATTTATAGATACATATGAAAAATTCAGAAATGATCTATGAGAATTTGTATTCATGTTTGACCTTAAAAGCGACAAGTTACACATCTAATATTACAAAACTTTCTGAGGGAATACAAACACATTGTTCTCATTAAAAAGCTTACTGCTGACAAGTAAATTATTTATAAATACTCGTATATTACTTATATATTTGTATATATGGTGGTGTATTGATTGTTCGATAAATTATATTAAAAATTATTAATTAAAATATAACCGGGCCTATCTCACCTATTAATTTTTCTCGACGCCTTTAATAGTGAAACTGACTCTTTAGCTTCTAGCTTTAGGCGGATGGATTACAGCCTTATCACGGCTGGCAAGCTTCATGCGGAGGAACGCGATACACTGTAGCCTTGCTAGCCAAGGCCCACATGTTTTTCCGTAGATCACGAATAATTCTTAACATATGGAGAAGAGTGTTTGAACCCAATTGCCCTGGACACCATCGGAACGCAAATGTTAACATACTTGATATACAGGTGTAAGAGATTAGGTAATGGGCTAATTGATAGATTAATTAATCATTATATGTCATAACAGTTTTCGTCACTGGAACCACAGCACAGTCCTGTCGACGGTCGGACCACGTATGTAGTCTAGTTAATTGATTCGATGATGAATAGCATTGGAGTTCATTAATTAATTAGTCATTCATTAAATATTTTATATTCTTTTGCGTCCGGTTGCCATGTTGGATAAGCTCATCGGTTCAGGCTATCGAAAGGAGAAGGTTATTACACTGTTATTTAATAAAAATAAGTTTTTCGATTCTGCAGTCAAAAACACTGTGACGAGATAATTTATTTCTCATACATCTATAATTAATGACTCCTATCTACAAAGAATAATGAACTTCTTATCCGAAAAATTTGCAGTATCTTAAGTGGCAATGACGAGGAACGTATTGACAATGCATGTTTATAACTGTTCAGTCCAACTACATACTCACAAAACACAGTCATCACTTACAATTATTCACTTGTGACCACCGATAAAGGCTCATGTAGTCATAATGATCTGGTGACTGCTTTTACTGTCTATGAAATCTGTACCTATTATAGCCACCTTAACGTAACTTCGCATTCCTAACGGGTGTAGGGGACCTAGTGTTTAACGTGGAATCCTAACCATGGAAGTGTTCTGGCGTACTTCACGTTACACAGAAAGCTGTGCCAGAGGTAAAGGTCTGGTCAAAGATGTTTGAAAATCGCCACCGACCGTGGTAGGTGAGCGATAACGCTTTTGCCTCGCTTTTGGGAGGACGCCGGCTCGAATCTCCATCCGGGCATCCAGTTTTGAGGTTTCCATGGTTTTCACAAATCACTCCAGGTGAATGTCGAATTTCTTCCCGTTCCTTGTGCCCAGGCATTTCCCGCCTCTAATGTGCTGGACGTCGACGAGGCGTAAGGCCGTGAAAATCCTCGCTGATACCGGGATTCGAACGGTGACCTTCAGAACTCCAGTCAGATGCCTTAACCACTGAACCGCCAGACCGTCCGTGGGTCACTCAGCGCTACAACACAACACCTTTGTATTCATCCCGGTAATTTTATTCCTGTTTTCCCAGATGGGAGAACCATCGTACAGTAATCCCTCCCCGCATTTTAACCATTTATTACCAAATGTTATTGAATTGCTAAAAGCGTCATGGCCGCTAAATTTGTTTTGCGGAATTTAATTTTGAAAACTCTCTTTGTTGATACAAAGTTACGAGGTCTGTCCCAGAAGTATCCGACCTTCCTTCATATCTTAAGGCGCCATATGCCGGCTATTAGTCTCGACAGCAAAGCTTCACAAACTACCTAGATGCCACAGTTGTCGCCGGGACACCTTAGTTCACGTGCATTGTGCGTTTGTTTACAAAGCGTTTTGTACTTTTGTCGCATTTTGCTATCGTAAGAAATGGCGGAAAAATTTGCATTAAATTTTGCTTTAAACTTGAAAAGAGTTTTGCGAAGACCAATGAAATGGTGAATACGGCATTTGGAGACGAGTGTAAGAGCAAAACACAACTAAAAGAGTGGTATAAGCGGTTCAAAGATGGCCGCACATCTGTTGATAGTTACCCACGCTCTGGGCAGCCGTCGACAACAAAAACACATGATCTCGAACGTGTGCGACTTGCGATCACTGAAGATCGTCGATTGACTGTGCGAGAACTAGAATGTGATTTTGGAATACCGAAAATTAGTGTTTGGAAGATTTCAAATAAAAATTTGCAAATGTCTCACGTGGGTGCGAAATTTCTACGGTGGAGCCGAAAAACTTTCGCCTTGAAATTTCGAAATAGTCAATAATGATGAAAATCTGCATAAAATTATAACTGGTGATTAATCGTGGGTTTGTGGCTATGATACCGAAACAAAACTGCAGTCTTCGCAGTGGAAGCTGTCGTCAGAGCCACAACCGAACAAGACGAGCCAAAGCCGGAGCAATGTCAAGTAGTTGCAGATTTTTTATTTTTTATTTTATTATGAGGGTGTTGTGCACCACGAATATGCTCCTAAAGGTCAGACCATCAGCAAAGAACACTATCTTGATAACGCACCAGAGCATGCATTGAACCTCGTGCAGCAATATTTGACAAAGCACAAAGTCGTACAGCTCCGTCAGCCTCTGTACAGTCCTTACGTAGGTCCCTACAACTTTTGGCTGTTCCCAAGATTAAAAATGCCTCTCAAAGGACACCGATTCTACAGCAAAGAAACACACGAAACTCATACAACGAACGCTCTGAAGGCGATACCAAAAAAACGAGTTCCTGGATTGCTTCAAATGGGGACTACTTCGAAGGATGCCACCAGCCCAATGAAATAAAACCTGCATGGAATGAAAGTAGGATATTTTGGGACAGACCGCGTACAGACGAGATAAGAGTGCGCGATATTTCACTATAGAGCATCTAGGCTTATTACAAATCAGTTTTGTAGAGCAACTATATTTCGTAGATAACACTATAAACTTAATAAAAATTGTTATAAACTTGATATTGATCACTTACTTTCATAAGTAAATTTAGAATTAAAGTGATTTTGCGCTACAATCTAGGTTAAGGAATAACGTTGATGCTTCTTGTACTGCTCGAGTGTATAATTTGAAGCTTGATGTTACGTTCTACGGCGCATATTATTATGTTATGACAGTATGTTAGATTAATTTTTCCTACAGTCTTGGGTGATCATTAATTTTTCTTAGGTAATTTTATAAAATACTCAAGAGTCTTAAGTAAGGCTGTGATGCCAATATTGAATATTCAGTTTATCTTAGTGTAAATGGGCATTTTATATGGCGAATATTGAGTTGTGAGGGCTTGGCTAGTGACCACGAGGATACGATGACCTGTGGAAACCGTTATCTTCCAGCGACCCTATGTCGTCACCCAACTAGTTGGGGTGAAATATTTACTGCCCCGGGAATTTCCTCGAAAACCCAAGGGATGCCTGTTAACAGGGAGGTCACTGTGTTTAGCGGAAAAAATCCGTGCACACGCAAGATGAACGTGGGCGAATAAAATTGTCAGTGATATCACGTGACATCAGGATGCCTAGTTTACGAGCCTATCAAAAAGGACACATGAAATTCTGGGAATTTTCTGTCCAACATGTATGTTATGTGACTGATGGAAGACGCGTCAAACGTATTCTGGAACGGGGCGCTGATCCTGAATTTCACCTCCGATCGAGGTTGTTTTCATTGTTTAAAGTTACAACATCTTTGTTAAAGATTTCTGATTTCATAATATGTTATGCAGGGTAATGACGAATGTCATTCATACACATGTAGTACTCATTTTACTTCAAATTCAGAAGTAAATTTCATGTTATTTGCTTGCTCAACGGATAATTGTACACGTAGGCGTTGCTATGTTTTTCAATACAATCATGTAATAAAATTAAAGATAAATTCGCCTAGAAAAGTAATTGCTATACGAATAAAATAAATGCCATATTGTGACTATTTTCCTGTATATACTGACAGCTTCGAGATTCTTGCCAATTGAGATTTAATTTAATTGTAATGGAGCGCACGCTCCGGTGGCTATTTCCCTACACACCCATCTTACAACCTTCCTGCGTACACTTACATTTGCCCTCTTCAATTTTCAACTTTAAAACCTTTCAACGTTTTTCGTAAATTATTCATCTTATCTTTTGACAACTTATTCCAATCCCTGACCCATTTGCCTGATAAAGAGGATCTTCCTACACCCTTGTGCCTGATATCGAGTGCCATCTTGTGATCATGGCCATATTTTCCCTTCCAGGAATTACTTTCAATTCTTACACCAATATCTTTCAATGCCTCATCACCTATATACGCCTTGTACACTCCCATGACCATCTTCGCCCTCCTCCTGTCTTCTAGTGAATCCCACTCCAGCTCTATTATCATATTTGTTACTGATAGCGTTCTACGGTAATTTCCAGAAAAAAATCTAGCAGCTCTTTCTTGCACCCTCTCCAACTACTGTATTTGATACTCAAAATGTGGGTCCCATACTACACTACCATAACTGACCAAAGTTTTGCAACCCAATTTCTTTACTTCTCTCGTATATCACCTCATCACTCTCTCCAACAAGTGCAGAATTTTGAAACATTTTCCTACCACCAGTCCAGAGTGTCATTCCCAGTTAAGATTGTTATCAAGATATTTGCATTTCAATTCTTCAACAAGCAATTCTTTTCACATCTTATAATCATAATCAACCTATAGTTTTTTATTTGTGTATCTAATAAGCTGACTATTCTTTGCATTTATCTTCATCCAATGTTTACCTTCCCAACTAGATATCCTGTCCAGATCACCCTACAACTGCTTACAGTCCTCTACCGTTTTGATCCATTTATATTGATAGCATTGTGTCATCTGCAAACAATCTAATTTCTGATAGTAAACAATCAACACAATTATTTATTAGAATAATGAATAGCAATGATCCCAGTACGTTACGATGTGGCACACCCATTTTTACTTCCACTTATTTTGCTAGCACATTTCTTAACCTAACTTTTTGTTTTCTACATTTTAAAAATTCTTCTACCCAGCAAATTGTTTTCACATCCACTCCAATAGTTTTTATCTTATTTACTACCATTTTATGGATCAGTCTTTCAAAACCCTTTTATGGATCTACTGCTACACTATCAGTTTGTCCTCCCTTGTCCATTTCGTTCGAAAGATCTTGCATATATCCCACCAGCTAAGATTCGCATGATTATCCTTGCCTAAAAATATGTTGCCGACTTGAAAATGACCTTTGCTCCCCACAAATATTTCTTATATGGTTGCATAGCAATAACTCCATTAATTTACCTACCACTGATGTCAAATTGATTAGCCTGTAATTTTCTGCTCTATTTCTCACCCCTCCTTTATGTACCGGCACTACTGTCACACTTTTTCAGTCCTCTGGTACGCAGCAAGTATCCAGACTCAATTTAAATAATATTTCAAGATAAGGTACAATGTCACATCCTGCTAACTTTAAAAAATTTGTGGTAATATTATCTACAACAGCCCCTATTGTGTTTTTTCAGCGCTCTTAGTTCAGTCATGGTATCATCAAGGATAAATTTCAAATTTTTTTGGTCTGCTCAATTCTAATTGTGTTGTCAAGCTCATTCTCCGATTTGAACCCTCCCGTTTCTGATTTGTTGTCCCTAATGGTCTCACTAAACTAGTTACTTAAAATCTCAGTCTTTATAAAATTCTCAGTTACATCTTCTCCATCCTTATCTACAATTGTCTCGAGGGTGTTGAGACATTTACTGAGAGCATTAGGGACAATTAATCAGAAACGGGAGGTCTAATTCGGAGAACAAGCTTAACAACACAATTAGAAATTATCAAAAAAATTTGAAATACATCCTGAGGAAATCTTGAAGGAAATAAGAAAGCTGAAAAAAAATAAATAAATAAAGGGGCTGGTGTAGATATTATTACTACAGATATCTTAAAGATAGTCGGACGTGAAATTGTACCTTATCTTGAAATATTATTTAAAATGAGTCTAGACACTTGCTACTTACCAGAGGACTGGAGAAGTGTGATAGTATTGCCGGTACATAAAGGAGGGGTGAGAAATAGAGTAGAAAATTACAGGCTAATCAGTTTGACGTCAGTGGTAGGTAAATTAATGGAAAGGTTGATATGCAACCGCATCAGAAATGTATGTGAGGAAGGTAAGTGGTTTTCAAATAGGCAACATGGGTTCAGGCAAGGATATTCATGCGAATCTCAGTTGGTGGGATATATGCAAGACATTTCAGATGAAATAGAGGAGGCCGATTTGATAGTGTAGCACTAGATCTTTCAAAGTCATTTGACAGAGTGAGCCATAAAATGGTAATAAATAAGGTAAAAACTATTGGAGTGGATGAGAAACTGATTTGCTGGGTAGAGAATTTTTAAAAGGTAGAAAACAGAAAGTTAGGGTTAATGCGATATCAAAATGGAAGTAAAATGGGAGTGTCGTCGGGTAGCGTATTGGGACCATTGCTATTCATTATTCTAATGAATAATTGTGTTGATCAACATCTGGATATTATGAACCATTTCCTCAATTGCGGTACGACATTTTTTTTTATGAACAATTTTCACGCCAATGCAATTGAATATGTTGTTTTTATTTAACGTACGCGTTTTACTTCATTCTCTGAAGCATCTTAAGTGGTACTGACTGTTAACTAAATTTGTTCTGTGTTACATATCGTAATTTTCATATGTAAAATTGTAACACAAAACAAAATTTAATTACAAGTCAGAACAGCTGAAGATGCTTCAGAGAATGAAGTAAAACGCGTACGGAAAATAAAAACAACATATTCAATTGCATTGCCGTGAAAATTATTCATAAAAAAATTGTGTTGATTGTTTACTATCAGAAATTAGATTATTTGCAGATGACATAAAGCTATATAAAAGGATCAAAACGGTAGAGGACTGTAAACAATTGCAGGGTGATCTGGACAGGATATATAGTTGGATTATAAACGTGGGATAAAGATGAATGCAAAGAAGAGGCAGTTTATTAATACACAAATAAAAAACAAAAACAAATTATCGCAGAATGCAGTCACTACCATAAATGATAAAAGAGCTGAAATCTGATTCATTACAAGACAGGAGGAGGGTGAAGAGGGTCATGGGAGTGTACTAGGTGTATACTGGTGATGAGGCATGGAAATATATTGGTGTAGGTATGAAAAGTAGTGAATGGAAGGAAAAAGATGACCATGAAAACAAGCTGGCACTGGATTTCAGGTACAAGCGTGTGGGAAGATTCTCTTTTTTAGGTAGGTGTGTCAGGGATTTAAATAAGTTACCAAGGGAAATGATGAATAATTTACCAAAAACTTTGATAGAATTTAAAGTTAAAATTTGTATGGTGCAAATGTACGTGGGTGCAGAAAAAGAAGATGGACGTTTAGGGTAATTGCCACCGGAACGTGCGCTCCATTGCAATTAAATTAAATTAAATTCCACTCAGTTTTCTAACATAGCCTTAGAAATTTCTAAATGCATCAGTTTATGGGTACTGACAATACTCTTCGTACCTCTTTAAGATTAAAATACCCTTTACAAGTTATCAACTATTAAATGATAAAACAAGTATCCTTCCCACAATGGAGCTAATAATACAAGTGAAACTGAAAATCCATACATAAATCACGTAAGATTATACTCTTTTATTGGTTTCCTCTATGGAACAGAGTGCGGAGATCTCAAGGGAACTATTAACCTCCTGATTGATTAACGGACGTAAATATTTTGAATAGGAAACTATCATTAGTATGGTTCGGATCTTTATGACCAGAAATATAGAGAAATATGCAGGCAAATATGACCAAACATTTAAATTGACTATACATCAAAACATTTCCAATTTTACATCATTTATTTTACCAAGTAGTGTCCCTTTCATATAGACAGCCTAATTTGCTTCCGTGTACTCACTGCACCATTCGGAAATTAAATTTTAAATTGTTTTGTTAAATTCACTTTAATTTCAGATAAATTACAGAATAGAACTCTTTCATCTGTACTAAAATACTCCTATCTAAATTCGCTTACGTAACTTCGCACTTTCAGAAAACTATATTTTTGGCATGGCGGTAGGTCTAATCACTGAGCCATTGCAGATTTAACGATGACTAAGTATATTTCATTGGAATATTGATTGCTACCGTTCTAGAGAGTGAATAATGTATAACTTTAACTCTTGACTGGTGAATTCTGACCACAGTGAAAATTTTTCCTCACTTCTATAGCACAAGTACAGTTCTGTGAATAATTATCTTAATTTCTTCTCATCTGTATCTAGTGAATTCCTGGTACTATTAAAAAACTACCAGATTTTTCCTCAAAATTTCACCATGTGACCATAAATATTTTAGAAATATGACCAAAACTGGGAAAATGGTCTGAATAGGCATATAAATGTTATATATAATACATTTAAATGCAATCAGAAACATTGAATCAGTGTTTAATTCAGAATTTCAGCTAAAAAAAATAGCAGGAAAAAAATATGAACCCTAATCATCATCAGAAAACCAAGGGTAAATTGTAATAGGTTGTGTTATAACCATACGTGAAGCTTACAACAAAAATGAAATGGACAAAGATAAAAAAAAAAAATGTACCAATTGAACCACAGAATGTTGGAAATTTGAATAAAGCGTATACATTGATTGAACGGAAGGGAAATTAATATTTCTCTTAGGATCTATAACGATAAATTATGAATTTAATTGTAAGGGCACTCAGTATTACTTTTCAATTAGCACATAAAATATCAATGGATTTCTGATCAACCAAAAAAAAAAATAAAAATAATAATAATTAAATCAAAAAATAGAAAAAATAGTGTGTTTATATCAACAGCTGAGTGACAGAAATGTTTGATGGAAATGGAAAATAAGCCTAGTCCAACGATAAGCCAACATTATCACATTGGCAACAGGGAAAAAAAGAAAGGAATATTTTTTTCGTCGGGAAAGGTAATGCAAAGACAACCGGAAGCAATAAAAGCATTACTGAATGGATATCAACCACAAACAAGTTAAAGTAAATCACCTCTCTAATGGCTTTGTTCTGAGCTAATCAAGACAGTGAAGGAGCGTTCAGGCATGGATGGGCAAAGGTAGCAACTCATTGTCTCTTTGCATCCAAATGATGAACATCAATTCAACGGAATGTATTTTATATTTGTTTATGAAAAGCTAACAACAAATGACTATATTGAGTTATGGCATAACCAGTTGCTGCCAAATATTAGTATCGAGTGTTTGTACCTTACGACAACCGCAAAAGTTATGGACCACTCAGGTAGGTACAACAAACTCAATGCATTTTTCTTTAATGGTACAACTTTAATTAATTATATGTGATATAATTGGGATGGAGCGCACGCTCCGGTGGCAATCTATCTACACACCCATTTTTCTCCTTTCTACGTCCCACCTACTATTGCCCACTACTAACTTTAAAAAGCCCGTGTAGAAAGTATGTCCAAGCTAGGCAGCCTGTATGGAAAGTATGATCAGGATAGGCAGCCCGTGTGAAACATATGACCAGGCTAGGAAGCCTGTGTGAAAAGAATGACCAGTTTAGGCAGCCCATGTGGAAAGTATGCCCAGGCTAGGTAGCCCGTGTGAAAAGTATGACCAGGCTAGGGAGACCGTGTGGAAAGTATGTACAAGCTAGGAAGTCTGTATGAGAAGTATGACAAAGCTAGGCAGCCCGTGTGAAATGTATGACCGGCGAGGAATCCCTTGTGAAAAGTATGTCCAGTCGAGTCAGCCCATGGAAAACGTATGACCAGGCAAGGCAGCTCGTGTGAAAATTATGACCAGGATAGGAATCCCATGTGGAAGGTATGTATAGGCTAGGCAGCTTGAATGAAAAATATTACAAAGTTAGACAGTCCGAGTGAAATTTATCACCAGGCTAGGCAGCCTGTGTGAAAAGTATGTCCAGGCAAGACAGCATATATTAAAAGTATGACCAGGCCAGGCAGTCCATGTAAAAAGTATGACCAGGCTAGGCAGCCCGTGATAAAACTATGAACAGGCTAGGTAACTCGTGTGAAACATATGACCAGGCTAGGCAGAATGTGTGAAAATTACGACCAGGCTAGGCAGCCTGTGTGAAAAGAATGACCAGGCTAGGCAGTCCATATGAAAAGTATGATCAGGATAGGAAGCCCGTGTGATAGGTATGACCAGGCTAGGCAGAATGTGAGAAAAGTATGACCAGTCTAATCAGCCAGTGTAAAATGAATGATCATGCTAGGCAGCCTGAGTGAAAGGTATGGCCAGGCTAGGCAGCCAGTGTAAAACTTTGAACAGGCTAGCCAGCCCGTGTTAAAAGTATCACAAGGCTAGGCATCCTGTGTTAAAAGTATGACCACGCAAAGCAGCCCGTGTGAATAGTATGAACAGGCTAGTCAGCAAGTGTTAAAAGTCTGACCAAGCTAGGCAGCCCGTTTGAAAAGTATGATCAGGCTAGGCAGCCCATGTTAAAAGTATAACCACGATAGGCAGCCCATGTGCAAAGAATGTCCAGGCTAGACAGCCCGTGTAAAAATTGTGACCAGACTAGGCACCCCATGTTAAAAGTATGACTTAGATAGGCAGCCTGTGTGCGAAGTATGAACAGGCTAGGCAGCCAGTGTTAAAAGTATGACCAAGCTATGCAGCCCGTGTTAAAAGTATGACCAAGATACGCAGCCCGTGTGCAAAATATGTCCATGGTAGCCAGCCTGTGTGCAAAGTATGTCCAGGCTTGGCAGCCCGTGAGAAAATTATGACTATACTAGGCACCCCATGTTAAAAGTATGACTTAAATAGGCAGCCAGTGTGCAAAGTGTGATCAGGCTAGGCAGCCAGTGTTAAAAGTATGACAAAGCTTTTCAGCCCGTGTTAAAAGTATGACCAAGATACGCAGCCCGTGTGCAGAGTATGACCAGGCTAGGCAGCCCGTGTTAAAAGTAAGACCACGCTATTTAGCCAGTGTTAAAAGTTTGACTAAGCCAGGCAGCCTGTGTAAAAAGTATGATCAGGCTAGGCAGCCCGTGTAAAACATATAATCAGGCTAGGCAGCATGAGTGAAAAGTATGACAAGGCTAGGTAGCCAGTGTTAAAAGTATGACCAAGCTAGGCAGCCTGTGTGAAAACTATGAACAGGCTAGGTAACTCGTGTTATAAGTATGACCAAGATATGCAGCCTGTGTGAAATGTATGTCCTCGCTAGGCAGCTCGTGTTAAACATATGACCAAGCTAGGCAGCCTGTATGAAAAGTATGATCAGGATAGGAAGCCCCTGTGAAATGTATGACCAGGCTAGGCAGAATGTGTTAAAAGTATGACCAGGCTAATCAGTCTGTGTGAAAAGTATGATCAGGCTAGGCAGCCTGAGTGAAAGGTATGTCCAGGTTAGGCAGCCAGTGTAAAACGATTGAACAGGCTAGCCAGCCGGTGTTAAAAATATCACATGGCTAGGCAGCCTGTGTTAAAAGTATGACCAAGATAGGCAGCCCATGTTCAAAGTATGTCCAGGCCATGCAGCCCGTGTGAATAGTATGACCAGGCTGGTCAGCAAGTGTTAACAGTCTGACCAAGCTAGGCAGCCCATGTGAAACGTATGACCAGGCTAGGCAGCCCATGTGCAAAGTATATCCAGGCTAGGCAGCCCGTGTGAAAAGTATTACCAGACTAGGCAGCGCGTGTTAAAAGTATGAATTAGATAGGCAGCACGTGTTCAAAGTATGACCAGGCTAGGCAGCCAGTGTTAAAAGTATGACCAAGCTATGCAGCACATGTTAAAAGTATGACCAAGATACGCAGCCCGTGTGCAAAGTATGACCAGGCTAGGCAGCCCTTGTTAAAAGTAAGACCATGATAGGTAGCCAGTGTTAAAAGTATGACCAAGCTAGGCAGCCTGTGTGAAAAGTATAATCAGGCTAGGCAGCCCGTATAAAACATAAAATCATACTAGTCAGCCTGTGTGAAAAGTATGACCAGGCTAGGTAGCCAGTGTTAAAAGTATGACCAATCTAGGCAGCCTATGTGAAAACTATGATCAGGCTAGGCAGCCCGTGTATAATATATAATCAGGCTAGGCAGACTGTGTGAAAAGTATAACCAGGCAAGGCAGCACGTGTTAAGTGTATGACCAGGCTAGGCAGCTTGTGTGAAAAATATGACCAGGATAAGGAACCCGTGTTAAAAGCATGTCCTGGCTAGGTAGGCTGTGTTTAAAGTATGACTAAGCTAGACAGCCCGAGTGAAAAGTATGACCGTGGTATGCAGCCCGTGTGAAACGTATGATCAGGCTAGGCAGCCCGTCTGAAAAGTATGACCACATTAGGTGGCCCGTGTTAAGATTATGACCAGGCCAGGCAGCCCGTGTGAAAAGTATGACCAAGCTAGGCAGCCTGTATGAAAAGTATGACTGGGCTAGGCAGCCCGTGTAAAAAGTATGACCAGGCTAGGCAGCCCGTGTGGAAATTATGACCAATCTAGGCAGCCCGTGATATGAGTATGACCATGCTAGACAGCCCGTGTTAAGAGTATGACCAGGCGTGGCAGGCCGTATGAAAAGTATGACCAAGCTAGGCAGCCTGTATGAAAAGTATGATTGGGCTAGGCAGCCCGTGTTAAAAGTATGACCAGGCTAGGCAGCCCGTGTGGAAATTATGACCAAGCTAGGCAGCCCGTGTTACGAGTATGACCAGGCTAGACAGCCCGTGTTAAGAGTGTGACCAGGCATGGCAGGCCGTGTGAAAAGTATGACCAAGCTAGGCAACCTGTTTGTAATGTATGACCATGGGCGGCAGCCTGCATGAATAGTATGACCAGTTTAGGCAGCCAGTGTGATAATATCTCTAATGCTGTACGACGAATAGCGTGGTCATTGGTTTGTAGAAGAACCGATTCATTTTTAGCAATTGTTTATTTGTCAATTTAAACAGGTAGGTAGCAGAATATATACTACATCTCACAAAACAATTAGAAAAGATGAAATAGTTACCTAAAGAAAAAAAACCGAAAACCTCCTTACTCCCCACAAAAAACTTTTCTTTCATCAAAATAGGTGTATGGAAAACAAATGGACTGTGAACTAAAATGTAGGAACTACAAGTTTTCACACACTAGAACCAAACTGATATTCTTATTAGCGGTACGCACTTAATATATATATTTATATATTCTCCAGGAATGAACATATACATAATTCACAGATCAAGAGGGCGGGGGATGGATATCCTAATGTGACACCATTGCCACTCAACAAATCCAAATTGCTCCCCTTATAGAACTCGAGAATTTCGTATCCAATGAACTCGACTAGGCGTTAAGACAAAGAAAATGAAAAGATGCGTATGTATCAATGGCTCCGAGCAATACAATAGTTTAACAAGATTTCAGTTTGCAATAATGTTATTGAGAGACGATTGTAGCGTGAAGATAGATTTAGTTATATGTAAACTGTCACCTCCAATTCTTGGTAAATCTTGACTAGCTCAGTTCAGAATTAATTAAAACAGTACTTTTATTTCACAGTTTTGTGAAACTCAGCTACAGCAAAAACCAGCCCACAACATAAATCTCTACGCATTTTTTAACAATGACAGAATGTAGTGTTGCAGGAATCTCTCAAAATATTTTGGGCACAGGCATTATGTTTCCAAGGTTCAGGAACGTGGCCTCTGGCTGGCGTGGTCGTAATAACCTGGTTCCAAGGTTTTTATTGGCTGCACATTCCGTCCTGTCAGCCGCCTTAACCTAACTCGGCAATCCTACCGCTTAAACGGGACCTACAGTTTAAGGTTGAATCCGAGCTATGGAAGCGTTCTGGCATACTTCTCAGTAAGCCGTGCGGAGGTAAGATCAGGTTAAGACCCCTTGAAAATTCCCTTCGTTAATATATATATATATATTATATTACTTGATGGTAGTTTATGTTGTTGTTCTCCAGTGCCTTGTTGGATCTTAATTCTTTTAGTCCTGGCATCATTTGGAAGCGTATTGTTTTGTTCTCTAATGGTGTCTACCTACTGCTTTATTTCCCACTTTTCTCTTCCTTTCAAGGAATTTAATTTTGATTTATTTTCCAGTAAACTGTGTATCAAAGATTTTTTTTAAAAAATGACTGGCTTTGCCAATGGTTCGAATATGGTTCCTGTTGGTGCTGTTTTGTTCCTTACTCTCTACGGAGTAGTGAAAACCATAGTGTGATGTATTATTCGCATGCCGTTTTCGTACTTGTTATTAATGTTAAACCCGTTGGTAATACTGTTCAATCAGTTAGTGTACAGTTGTTGTACTTCACACTTAAGAGAAGCTTGGGAGGGGGGGGGGGGGAATATCACAATGATCCACTTAAAATTACACCACGAAGTATAAACTCTGGCATGAAGAGAGCATAAAATAACTATAATTTAATGGTCACGATTAGAACGATTATTACAAGCATTCACACTAGGATTCTAGAAGGGAATACTATAAATAATAGTATGCATTATAACAAAAAATGGTAAATGACTTTCATGTTACTCAGACTGAATGAATTATTTCCAATATCCAAACAATAACCAACAAGAGACAAGGCTGCGTACAAGCGTAACCACAGCAGACACAGCTCTTACCTTTTCTATGGTTGACCTCATTCAATATGGTAACGTGGATTTTATGCGCTCTGGTTCACGTAATAGCAGTGTGCGTCTGCTTGTGTTCCACACTGTAACAACCTTGGACTATGAACTAACAATTCTGTAGTTCCGCTCGCGTATGCATCTCGCTTGCGCTCGCTACGAGCCGCTTACAATATTGTCGACTGAATAAAGTACTGAAATTCCTATTTTAAGCCACAATTCACAAACTGCCCGTTACAATTTGACTCTTTCGTGAAATGTGTACCATCCAGAATTTTTTGTTGTTATATCTTTTATTCGCTGTAGAGTGGTAGGTCTTTTCAGCCATAGGCTGCTACTATTTATTTTATTTTAAAATGTTTTTAATAACTCGCTTTGGGCTTTGTCTGTCCGGGTGGAATTAAGTAATTGATTTTAAACTAACATCTCGATGAGCTAAAGACTTGAAATTTTGACCATAGCTCAGAACGTGATGAGAATGCACGAAAATATGAAAAAATGGGAAAAGTTGTTGGGAAAATTTGAAAATTCGGGAAAAACTTAAAGTGCTCTTTTCTATGGACCAATTTTGCTAATTTTTTAAAAGAAGGACGCTATCGTCGTCTGACGTATCTATGACGTCTGAACCCCGAACCCCACCATGCCCACGGGTCCAGAGGTCCCTGCCTTCTTGCCCACAGTGCTTCACATCACATTCTCGGGCGGATTGTCCCGATCCTTGGGCATATTGCACACGACACTACAGACCATAGCTCCTAATGGCTCCTAATTTAAGTCATCTTTCAGCTATACTTGTATGAAGAAACAGTTTAGTCTCCCATTATTGGTAGCATTGTAGTCAAACATTACATGTATTTTGTTTCCTTCCAGCATAACTATAGTCGGCAATTGCGGATAATTGTATAGTTAAGGTTTTATCATTAAATACTTGCTTATCATTGTGTCGTAATGTCATTTCAGTCGTTAAGTTAGTACCAGAAGTATTTCTGTAAGTAATATTGTGTGGAAGAAGTGTGGTAATATGTCGATAAAGTAAGATCTAATTAATATCACTATTTGGAGCATCTCGGGACCTCTGCCTATAAACTGGTCGTCCTGGTGTCAAACTGCATTATCCTGACGAATAACATCTTGGTGCCTATAAGTAGATAACCTGTTACAACTCGTAGAAAAGCTTAGAACCCAATGACACTTCTAGAGCCTCTCTAAGATATGTGTATAATATTGCCCACAGAGTGGACTGCATAGAACTAATGTCCACTATAGCTATCACAACTTGAGTTAGCGCGTACAAAATGGCTCTAGGTGTTAACAGCTTGTTACCACAAATGACTGACAAGACCCTTTAATTTTTTGTAACACTCCTTAGTAGTATATGCATGTGGAAACCTAACTTTTCAGGAGGTCTCTAAAAGTAAACGCAGGAAGGTACTGTTACTTGGAAGCAGTCATGGGAGGGAAATCAGTGAGATGGTTCAGTCTGACGTCGGGTCTGATTATAAAATCTGCAGTATTTTCAAACCAAATGCAGATGTTGGAAGTGTAGTAGCAAATGTGGAAGACATAGGGAAAGATACTCAGAGGAAGATTTATCGTAACTGTGTGGGGGGGGGGGGCGGGGACCAGGAAATATTCTTGATAAGGACCTCAATTATTCAATTGAGGAAGACTGTGCTCACATTTCCAGGAACACAGGTAAGACAAATGTGGGATTTGTTGGTTTGCTTGAGCGTTATGATAAAACCTGGATGTCGCATAACATTAGGCATACAAATGCATCGTAGGAAAGGGTTCTCTGGCAGCCAGAAACTTCACTCATTGGTTTGATAGATGTGGCCTGCATTGGTAGGGACAGTTATACTCGCCATGGACTCCATCTGAAGTTCAGAGGTATAGGGAAGCTACCTTCTCAAAAAATCTCATTTCTGCTACCTGGTTTTTTGTTTTTGTTTTTAAATTATTATTATTTTTTCATCCTTTGCTTTATGATTTACCATACTTCCATACAGCAGAGTCAAGGCAGCCAATTTCATTTTTGTGTCCTTTTTTATTTTGTTCTGAAGTGTCCTATTTATTGCCCAACATACTGACTAAAATTTTTAATTCTTTTTCTCTATATCTTTATCTACATCATAACTGATTTCACTGCCTATGTAGTTAAAATTAATTATCTCGACTATAACTTATCGACTATTACTATTTTTGAGTATATGCTGTTCACCATAACGGGCCATTACTGTTGTCTTGATATCTTGAGGTTATGTTCTTTTACTGCCAATTGAGGTGGTTTATATAATGCCATTTGTAGTTTATCTTCACTTTCTTGTAGTATTGTTAGATCTGCATAAGGAGTGAATTTAGGTACGTATTTATTCTTTTTCAACTATATTCCTGGATTGGTAACCTGTTTCCAGTTTCTATTGTCATCAATGTATATGTTGAATATATATATATTGGCCACAGCATCTTCACAGATGATAGTTGTAGCGACTCAGCTATCGCTAGGGTTGAGTACATCACATCTTCTTTTGTGGCTGAATAGTCAGATGGCGGCGCGACAAATTTTGCCACATCTATACCACACGAAAGAGCGATCCGGTGGATGTACTTCTCTGTTACGAAGCTTTTTCAGTTTTATTTTATCCAACCATGCTCTGCCATATTTGGACATGCCGGTGGTGATATGATGACGCCATAAGGGTCTCGTGCTGGCGCAAACTTCCAGTCAGAAGTGCGCATTCCGAAGCTCTCCAAATCACGTTTGCATGAGCCCTTAAACCTTAGCATTGGGTGCCCTACAGGTCTCTTGATATTGGCAATCTGACTGAGCATGACTTTCCGCGGTAGTCTTTCAGGTTCCATTGTATGGATGTCACCAAGCCAGCGGAGTCGTCTTTGTTTTAGGATGGCTGTAATACTGTGACACTTCGTGGTAGACAGAACAATCTCACTACTCATTTTGTCCTGCCACGTGACTCCAAGTATTGTCCGCATGCACCGCATATGGAAAGCGTTCAGCTGTCTTTCTTGCCAAGCGTAAGTGGACCACGTCTCAGCTGCGTACAATAAGATGCTTAGGACACACGTCTGGTATACTAGAATTTTGGTGGAGAGAGTTAGCTTGGAGTTTATCCAGACACGTGTGGACAGCTTGCCAAAGGTCATCGCGGCTTTGCCAATTCGTGCGTCAATCTCCTTCTGAATGGACTGGTTGGATGTAGTGATGGAGCCGAGATAATGGAAGTGTTCTACTACTTCAAGAGGGATGCATCACAATGTTATTTTTGGAAGACGGTTTGTGCCCTCAACCATGACAACCGTCTTCTTGGTATTGACACTCACTGAGAACAGGTGACATGCAAGACCAAATCTGGTGAGCACCTCGTGAAGCTCATCTTCGGTATTAGCGACGAAAGCCGCATCGTCAGCAGATAGAAGTTCACGAACAATTAGTTCAATACGCTTTTTAGTAGATCTCAATAGACTTACATTAAAAAGTCTACCATCACTCCTTGTATGCAGATGTACTCCAACATCACAGTTTTTAAAAGCTACTAAGAGCAGAGCAGAGAAGAAAATTCCAAAGAGTGTGGGCGCTAAGACACAGCCCTGTCGTACACCGCGGTTTACTTTGAAGGGTGCAGAAGCTTCGCCATCAAATATCATAGAGCCCTGCATGTTATCGTGAAAGGCCTTGAATAAAGACAACAGCGTAGGTGGGCAGCCGATTTTGTGCAGGATGTCGTAAAGGCCGGTAAGGCTTTATTTAGATCGACAAAAGCCATGTATAAAGGCACACGATGTTTACGGCGAATTTCTTGAAGTTGGCGGACAGTGAAGATCATGTCACTCATGGAACGGCCGGCACGAAATCCGCACTGAGATTTGTGGTAGACACGTGAGGCGAGGGTTTTCAGTCTTCTCAGAACGACTAAAAAGTTTGTCAGACACACGTACTTTTGCTAGTCATGCACGTAAGCTTTCATAGAAAGAATCTTTAATTTCCGGAGAGGCCTTTAATGTAGGCGCATAAGCTGAGATTAGGGTTATGGACCCCAAGCAGTTGTTATTCTCAAGGACATAATTCTCTCTGAAACACAGATGGGTGCCTCAATGCAGTTGGACAAGCTGTTGAGAACTGCGAAGCCCACCACGTGCTCTCGCTTTGAACCATTGTCTCTACCCTTCCAGAAGAATGTGTAATTTTGTTCACGAAAACTGCCCTCATCCGAAAGCCGAGTCTCTTGCAAAGCAGCGGTATCAACTCGCAAACGCAGCAGTTCCCTGTCGATGATAGATGTTTTCCTCAGTTCAGGGACACCATCAGTTGGGGTGTCAGATCCCGGTAAAATGGTTCTCACATTCCATGAGGTGAATCTCGATGTCGTTATCAGGTTTTTATACGGTTTATAACTGTTTTTCTTTTTGCTAGGTAATTGCTTTTCTCATCATTGTTACAAGCACTGTGACATGCTTGCTGCTCCACACACCTATAGAAGCGCAAGATGAGGGGTGGGTCAGTACCTAATTTGCTGGGGGCGGTAACTGATCAATTAGCCACAATGCACTATCCCACCGACAATAATCACCCCTGGCGCTTGTGCGCACGCCCATCAGCACAGAGCTTGTAACCGGTTACTGTGACTCCCCGTGTTGTTTCCGCACCTTGACAGGTACGTGTGAAGTGTCCTCTCCACGTCACTACATCGCCTGGGACGGAGTTAGAAGCCATGAACTTGCCCAGCATTCGTGACTTCCTCTCGACCTCGACAGCTAGTTCTGCAGGGGCAACGGGTCGCCACGTGCAGAGCCATCTCGGTTGCAGGAGTTGCCGACTTGTTCGGGTAGAACCCTAATGTCTCCTACGGTACCCCGGATCCGTTGCCACAACCGCCAGCAGCGCCGTACCGAAGATCTTCTTCTCCGCCGTTGTTGCCGTTGAGGACTTCACCCGTAACCCTGGGCAAGGGGACTGCGATATACCCCGCTGGACTTAGCCGCTCCACACTCCGGCCTACTGAAGTGCAGAGCGCCCACCCCCGCGACTAGGACGCGCCGGACAGGATTTACTACGGTGGCAGACAGAGAAGGAGGCTCTGACCACCCCAGGAGCCGGGTTAATGCCCTCGTATTCAGCCGAGACCAAAAGGGTTGTTAATTATTATTCCTTCAGTTTTCTTGGTGGCAGAATTTATTATTAGCTTTATATAAACAGTTGATGGTTTAAATTAAATTCTCAGACTACCCGGTATTTGTCACTATGTCTTACATTTAGAACATATTCACACTATCAAAAGCTTTTTCAATGATAGCATTATACCACGCGAGATATGGCGACCTTGTGACGAAACTGAACTTGAGATCTTCGGATGCATTTGGCAAGTACAAAGATCTATCTTCTTTTGGGAAAGGCAGTAACGTACGCGTGGCCAACTTCATTCAAGAAACCAGTGCAATTTGCGAGACATTTGTTTTTAAATTAAAAAGTAAATATTTGTTAGAAAAGCAAACAGTGACTAAAATTTTATTTTATAAGGTAAATTTAAACTGAAAAATTCACTCTTTTTTATTTCAAGAACTAACATAAAGTTACAAATAATAAATGCACTGCACCTCTTACGTAAGCAATAAAGCTCAAAGCTTATCTTAAACGGGGTAATTTAAGTCATTTCATATTAGGAAGTTTTCTATATGTGTTTGATTGAAATTTTTGTCAAGTGATTTCTATTGTATTTCTCCCCTTTAAAACTGTTTAATTTATTGAATGTGTTTATTTGCTTGGTACAAATGGTATTCTGTACAATAAGCGGCGTTGGCTTGATTTTTGTCGTTTCGAGGCTAGAAAAAATCTTTTTTTAAAAAAAGTTTTTCTTAGTTGCTAGTGTTTATCTTTGGTCAGAAAGCTATTGTTAGAAACAAATTTTTTTTTAAATAAGTACGGAAAGTGATAATGAATTGCCTGTTAGCACAAATTCTGAGAATTGCGTATATGGAGAAAATCAGGAATGTACAGCAGTAGATAGCGATGGATCTGGAGTAATCACTTTTTGCTCCAGTGTAGAAGCAAATATATTAGAGGCTAATATATTGTCGCCAATACAGATCGAACATACTAATACTCAAGATAGAAGAGGTGATACTGGTTCTGTTTTAAATATTATTTTACAGCAATTACAGGAAATGAATAAAAAAAATATGAATTGTCACAGCAGAAAACAATTGAAGAAATGAATAAACGATTTGAAGCATTAGAACAGAGAATGGCAGAATGATTTGAATTATCAGAACAGAAAACAATGCGACGATTTCAAGAAATGAATAGACACATTGCTGAAAAATTGCAACATAGTGTAGAAAATTTACGGCGGGATTTACATCAAGAAATTGATGAAATAAAACATAGTATGGAAATCAAAACACAGAATGTATATGAACATGTAAAGGAGAATGAGGGAATTTTGAAGCATAGATGCATAGAAGAAGTGGAAAATTAGATAATGGACAGCGTCACCAAGTTAAAAGGAAAATATGATGCCACTGGGAATTTTAGAAGTGCGATTTGTAGTAGACAAATTGACAGCAAGAATGACATGGAAAAATTAAAGATGTACTCTACGGAGGTTGACCAACGGATGACAATATTAAACGAAAAAGGCACTGCAATGACTAAAAACGAGCTGTAGAAAAATTCGAGAATTTCAAAGATAATGGAGAGTCGAAAAAGATCGATAGTGTAGACAGAGATACGGAGCAGCAGCGTTTCGCGATTATGAATGGCAACAATGTAACAGATAACGGAAAAAATTTACGGGAAATAAAACTTACGCTTGGTGGAAGCATACATTTTGAAATATTTGTAAAATCCTGCAGATTTGTTTTACCCGAAGACTGGACGAACAAGAAAAAGATTAAATATTTGAAGAATATATTGAAAGCAGATGCTATTACATGGAGCTGCGAGGAAAAAATGTCAGCATTTTGAAGAGTTTCTGAAGCTTTTTCCAGGTAGGTACCGGTCTAGAAAAAATCAAAGGAAGGTAAAAAGTGATTTGCGAAACAGCAGACCATACAGTAAATGCAAGGGCACTATGAGATACATTTGTGAGTCACTATTCCGAAAATTAGAACGCCTGGAAGAATAATTACAGAGCACGCAACGTGATGGCAAGAGAAAATGAACAGAATGGTAGGGTAAAGTTGACAATAATCCGACAGAAGGGAGCAAATTTGAACCGTTTGGGTGAGAAAAACGGAGAATAAAATCGACACTCAGGCAATGAGAGAGGTACAAGAGAAGCTAACAAGAAATGGAAAGGAACTGGAAAAGAAGAAAGAAAAAGAAAACATGATAAAAGTTTTGAGTTTTTAACAACCCCAACTTTTTGTTTTTTTGCCACGTGAACCTCTAATATAGAGATAATATGATGCAAAGAGCAAAAAAGAAAGCATAATTAACAATAATGTGGGTTTTCCCTTGGAGAACTAATTTATGATATCCGGAGCTAGCAAAATAAATGCTGCGCGTGAGGCTATAAGCTGCAATACAACCAAGGTTTTCGTTTATTTTGCATTGAATTCCAGAGAATGTGAGAAATTGGTAATCAAGAACCATTAAAAGAAAAGAATATGAGAAGAATACATGTGAAACATGAAAATGAAGTAGTTATGGTGGAGTAGTCATTGAAAATGATTTACTAAGAGAAGAGTCGTTTGAAGTTACAGAAAAAATGTGTGTCAACCACTCATTAGCGTGAAAGTGTTTAATTTCAGTAATTACGCGTTGTTGGATACAGGAAGCGAGATTTCAGCTGTTTCTGTGTCATTGTAAGAACATATAGCCAGGGATATTACAGAGATGGAAAACGGTGAATTAAAAATTATCGGAGCTACTGGAAAGCTGAGTAAACTAGCAAAAAAGTTTATTTTGTTGTTATTTAATGTTGATTGAGTCAGATTCGACTACCCGTGTCTGGTAATTCCTGGGCCGAATATAAATTGTATTTTAGGAATCGATTGGTTGACGAAATTCCAGGTGATAATTGATTGTGGTAAAGGCAGAATAACTTTTACTAAGGACGAAACGAATCATGTGTATTTCCGTAAAGAACCAGTTAATGCAAATAAAGTTGTTGGTGGTTTAAAAATACTGGTGATAAATCTGGATATTATGAATGAAATATCTATTGATAAATTTCCAATAAGTGAAATTCAAGAGCGAAAGAAAAATTTGGAAGACTTTATGGGGAAGATCAGTGGCATTGAAGACATATCTCAGGTGTAAAGAGAGGATTTAAGAAGTACTTTGGAAGATTATACAGATGTATTCTCAGAACGTCCCGGATTTGTAAGAGATTCTGAATGTGTATTAAAAATTTAACCACACACACCATTTTTCTTGAAGCCCTATCTCGTACCATTCGCAAAAAGGAGTGCAGTGGAGCGAGAAATTGATAAGATTCTTAAATGGGGTGTGATAGAACGAAGTATTAGTCAGTACAACAATCCTTTAATTGTAGTTCCAAAGAAAGATGGAAATGTAAGGCTGGTGCTGGATGCGAGGACTTTGAACATAATAGTTGAACGAGAAACTGACAGACCTGGAAATCTCGAAGAGATGTTACACAAATTCTATGGTGTAAGATTTTTGACTAGTTTGGATCTAACAGCCGGATATTGGCAGATACCTCTCCCATTAGAATCTAGGAAGTATATCGCATTTTTATATGGAGGGAGATGCTACCAATACAGAATTGTCCCATTTCGTTTGAATATTTCATTCTCTGTTTTCATACGGACGTTATATTTGGTTTTAGGTGATCTATTGTAAAGTAAACTATTAATATAAGTTGATGATATATTAATTGCTGCTATGAATTGGGAAGAACATTGTAAATTTTTTGCAAGACGTACTTATGGCTCTACGAAAAGGGGGCATGACGCTAAAATTATCTAAATGTGATGTTGTAAAAAAAGGAATTAAGTTTTTAGGTCACGTTATAAATTCGAATGGGGTAAAACCAGATCCGGATAAAATACGAGCTTTCGCTGATTTTCCGCTTCCAAGGAACAAGAAACAGTTAAAATCATTCTTTGGTCTCTGTGTTTTCTACAGAAAATTTGTAATACATATTTACTTTGTGTGCTTCAAGCCCATGATTGAAAGTAATGTGTATTGAAAATAAATTATTTTTAAACTGCACTGAATCTGAATTTCAGTGTTTTCGACTGTTAAGCTATTGATCATATGGACTGAGAAAATTCGACATGTGTGGCGTCGATGTGGAAATTTTATGGTGAAAAATATCTGTAACGCCAAAATGGGGGGCATGTATGGCACCAAATATTACTAAAAAAAGTAATGTAATTTAGTTGATGTATTTTTAATAACAATCGGGGGATTATGAAACAGAGGTGATAAGTGCAGTAGATTGTAATAATATCGTTGATGTTTATATATAATAATGTCTTTGAATGGTGTTATTGAGAATAAGGGTTCAGTTGTTTTCGTTTTGTTATCTGGAATCATATGAAGAAGAATTATGTATCTGTAAATGTAAAATGGAATTGTTTAAAATACATGACGTTCAAATAAAAGAAGCGTCGATATTTATATTAATATGAAAACTATTATATTACAACGCGAGAATAGCTAGGGCCAATATGAGTTTCCATAATGATTTCACGTCTCTTTTCTAGAATTCCAAGAGGGTGTTGTAATTGCATGGTTGTTCCTTCTGGAAGCCCGCTTGTTTCTCTTGTATTTTGACATCTGCGGTGATCTAAAGTTTGGGATTTATTATTTTTGCGAATAATTTTTACATTTAATCCTCTGATATATACAGGGCGTTCGCCGGAAAACGCTACCCTCCCAGTCTGTTGCCGTCGGCAACTTGCTCGGTCAGTCGAGCCAGCAGTTTCCGCCACACGCCACCGTGAATCACCGCACTGTTTAACACCTCCGCTGCCCCAACAGTGCAGTGCAGTGACCCTTACATTGTTAAGAACGGTTTCTTTGCATTGTAGATAGTTTGTGACTTCAGTCTCTTATTAATCAGTGTTGTGAATAAACGTTTCTTTGCGGTTTGGCTGGTTTGGGGATTCATACTCTTATTAATCTGTACCGTGTTTGAGTGTGAGTAAAATTATGGTACGTTACAGTTTGCAACAAAGAATATTTCTCTACGATACATATGTGAAGAAGAAGTCGTTTAAAAAGTGTCGCAGTAAATTTCGTCGCGAATTTCCTGGCGCTTTACTGCCAGCTAAATCAACAATTCTGCGTCTGGTTAAAAAAGTAAGAGAAACGGGTTCATTTTTTAACAAAAAGAGACTGTCGGTCAACCATATCCTCACAGAGGAGAAAATTGACGATATCGCTTTTCGACTAGAACAGTCACCCAAAAAATCATTAAGTCAGTTAGGGCAGCGTGTGTCTCGAAATATGTTCAGAAGATGTGAAATGTGCATTACACAAGAGGGTCAACACTTCATCTTTTATAAGGTAAGCTAATGAATTACGTCACATTCAAATGCTTAGCACACAAGTTTATGAAGTTTATGAAGCGTAATTATTATGAAATAGTCCGCGGCCGACGGTCGAACAATGCCGGAAACTGAGCGCTCGCTCGCCGGGAGCAGTTTCTTCCTTGTAGCGCTAACAGTGGGTTGCGTTTCCCGGCGAACGCCCTGTATAACCTCTGTCGTTTTCCAGCATTTCCAGAACTGAAGATATAAAGTGACAGAGATATAAATTGACAGAGGGTCTGCATATTTTAATAATGCCGTCAGGGCCGCAAGCTGAACTATTTTTCATATTTCTCAACAGCAATTGCAATTCTTCTAAGAAGATGTTATCCACAGGATAGGGAGTCCTGCGTCTTCCAATGTTGTACATGAATCGACTGGATAAATGTGTTTGTGTTTTGTATGTGAAGTCTTGTCTTCCACATACGTCATTTTCTATACTAGCTATAAATTGTCCCACGTTTAACAAAATGAAGATCTGATTACCTTTTTGGCATTATTTCTGAATTGTATGCATTCTTCTTTTGCTTGTTGGGATTTATTTTGAAGGGATTTTCTTTATAATGTTTCTTTATCTTTTACCGTCTATCCTGTCCAATCATTCCGTATTAGTAATCCCTTACTTTTCCTAGTAGTGTTAATACCTTTTTTGAAGCACAAAGATCACTTTGCCGCCACCAGACGGCAGCACCAACTGATGGCGATAGTGTCGCCCGTGTGACGTCACTAGTTCACCAACCCGCCACCAGAGGGCGCCACCTATCAACCGCACGGCTTGTCACCACCCGGCCTACGCCGCTAACCTCAATTTGCACGGCTATTTTTGGGATGTACGGCTAACCTACGACGCGACAGCAGGATCCTCAGTCTTAGTATTTCTGACACAACACCCCCGCGGGCGAACGTCACAGACCGCTACACAACAAGTGTACCACGCCATCTTATTTTCATCGCATATTAGCGACATCACAAGCTACCGCTATTTTCATTAGGGAATGCGGTTGCTTGCCGGTGCTATTTCAGAATCATGTGTCTGGTGTCTATCCTCAACGATGCATTCTAAAATAGGAAAATACGTCATCTGTTCGAGTTATATTACGCGAAAATCGAAAATTTTGTTTTCAGCCTGGCCGAACAGAAAAACTGCTTGACTTGTTGTAATTAAATAAAAAAAATAAGTTAGAGACGATTTAAAAGCATAATTTTTCCTTTAAAATACGTTAACGGCCTAAATGGAAAAACGTCATTAAGTCAGCATGAAATTTCGGTTGACGGAGAAGTTAACGATAGCCGCGACAAATTAAAAATTCATTCACAGACAAAGGTATGGAAAAACAACCGCTTTTTGAGTTCTGGAACATGATACATACTTTAAGTTTATAGAAGTTTCTTGAGCTCAACAGCAGATCGGTGGATCACATGTTCTGACATTTGGAGTACGAACAGCACTAGAAGAACACAAAAAATTTCTCATTGGGCATTAACCATGCTACAGAGACCCATTTAACATAGACTGCGTCGTTTCTCTCAAGTGATCCTGAGACAACGAATACTGTATTGTCAGAACAGCGTGATACAAGCCTTAAAATCAGGTAAAAAATGTATAGGAAGCATAAGAGCATACACCAGCTCAAAGGCTAGAAAAACCCGCATCAACACTTGGGTAGCCAGTCATTGTGAAAGCTCAAAGTCCAGTATTAGTCGCTATTCGGAGCGTATCATTACGGATTCACTGGCGTGGAATGTGCGCGTCATGTTTTACACTGCTTGCTGGTATAAATTAGAGATCCCTCTACAATCCTTATTACCATACCTGAAATTTTCTTCCTAGGACCTTCGAAGAGCATTTCGTCATGTCTTATTGATATTTCCAATTATCATACTTTATTAATTATTTAGTTACCATAAAATTAACTTTTTAGCAGAATGTCACTCATCACTTTCCATCAATAACACTGATGAAATCCACTTGCTTGCTGTTAGCGTTCGTTATTAAATTTCTTCGTAGCATTTTGTCATGTGTTATTAATATATTGAACTAATTGAATTCATTAATTGTTAAATTACCATAAATTAACTTCTAAAAACATTTTTTTTTGCATTTTTTGGACAAAATTTATTGTTGCCTTCTGCAAATCGTATTTTTGGCTCAAATAACAAGTCCTTACTGGAAAACCAGCCCTCCCTCCCTCCCACCTCACTCTTCTCTACATTATATCTTTGTTTTTATTTAGCTGCCAGAATATACCAATTTATTGGGTAGGGGTTTCGTTAAATAAATAACATAATTTCTTGATAAATGATACAGATTTATTGAAATTTTAAAATATATTTTATTGCATAATAATACACCATTCAATACTTATGGTTCCATTCCATGTGTGTCATAGGTCTCTCTTGCCTTCACATCCAGGCACCCCCCCCCCCCCCTTTTTACCTGATTTTTCACTTAATATCCATTTATTGCCTTACACGTTATGAAATTCCATGCCAAAGCATGTATATCTTTAAACGTTGCTAATGTTATGAGATGAGAAATGTTATTATGTGGGTGACACATACTCTCTGTCACACATTGCTGTAAATAAAATAGACGTGCAACTTACGGGGATATCTCAAACTCGAATGTCACGAGAGATGAAAGAATTCATATAAACATCAAATCTCAACATCTTGACAGTGGATCAGTGGTTAAGGCGTCTGACCGGAGGTAGAAAGGTTCTCGGTTCGATTCCCTGTCTGGGCGGTGAATTTCATAAGCCCTTAACTCACCTTCACCTCTGGCACAGATTGCTGTGTAATGTGAAGTACGCCAGAACGCTTCCGTGGCTCGGATTCCACGTTGTGTGTGTATTGGGATGTGCAGTTCATTTCCTCCACTAATGTGTGTGTGTGTATGTGTGAGTGTGTCTTCTTCCTCTGTGGGAGTTCTATCTTGGTGCTGGTTGAAGTGTCGAGCGCGCTGTGGGCATGGAAATGTGCGTATGTGCGTGAGTCCTCTGTGGATTTGAGTCCAAAATATATGGTTATAGAATGATATTCACCATGAATGTGTGCTTCTAACCATTGTTTCAGGGCTTAGGCATTCTCCCATTTCACTGTGCTATTTACAGTTTATTGCTGTTTGTATTGGCATACGAAGTGTGTTTCTCACGTTTTTCACTATATGCACTTCGGGGAAAAAACATTTAATGGAGACTGTGCTGAGGGGGTGGTCCAGAGAAGCGAAGGACTTGGGTACAAACCCACAGTCAAACCATTGCTTGCATATTGTGGTGTAGTATGGAGGCCACATTTTTTGCAGGGTGCAAAGGAGGGCAGCTAGATTTATTAATGGAAAACATTCAACAAGTGACATAATAAGGGAGCTGGGCTGGATGTCACTGGAAGATAGGAAGAGTGTTGGGGGCTGTATATGGCGTATAATGATGTTAGAATGGATATTGGTAGAATAATTCTGGTTGGTGTCTGGAGCCTAAGTTGACCATGACCACAATCGGACACTAGACTTTAGGTGATGAGGCGTGAGTGGATAAAATATCCAAACACACACTTTCATATACGAATGACCTAACCATTTATGACAGTTCAAGTGTGTGTGCTATCTTCGGCGTAATAGAACTAGTGTCTGTACCTATGGTGACGTTTTGGATACTTGTCAATGTGTGATGATCTGCTATGAAAATGTGGGTTATGATGTCTGTTTTGATGACGATGAAATTATCAGTTAGCTAAGAGCATTATGACAACTTTATCGTGTGCGATGTGTTTTTTCCATACCTTTGTCTGTGAATGAATTTTTAAATTAGGTGTTTGTCGCGGCAATCGTGACTTCCCAGTCTACTGTGTATTATTACTGGCACATTGCTGTCGCTACACATGTGAAATTTCAACGACCATCCAAAATTCTAGTATTTGAAGCATATCTGGTTTTTATTTTTTTAGGACTTTGTGCCTCGTCGATACTATCGTCATAAGTGGTGAGAACTGATGCTGAGCAAGAAACCATTATGAATTTGACCATGGACTTTTGAAGGTCTCTTTCCCTGCATTCGCCTTTAGAGATTTCCAGGAATTCAGGCACTCTTCCATTTCACTGTTCTGTTTATAGTTTGCTGCCGTTTGTTTTGGGCTATGAACTGTTTTTCTCGCGTTGTTCACGACATGTCCTTCGGGGCAAAAATCGTGATGAGTGGATGTACAAGAGAAGTGAATAACTTGTGTTAGAAACCCAAAGTCAGACCATTGTGTGCATATAGTTTTGTAATATGGAGTCCACAGTTCTTGGACTTGAAAGGCAGTGCGCAAGGGAAGGCTGCTAGAGTGTAAATATGGTGATAGCATTCTTTCATTCGTCTGCCCACATGTAGGATGTGTTGTTCATTTCCACCACTAATGTGTGTGTGTGTGTGTGAGAGAGAGAGAGAGAGAGAGAGAGAGTGTGTTTTGTGACGTATGCAGCTGTGAGTGAGCAACCAATGTATTGCATTGCATTGCAGCCTGTGTTAAGAAAGGCTCTTGAATCTACTCATGCCTTTGTGGTACTAGGGGACACATGTTACTGGATGGCTTGTTGTTATGTGGGTGATATGAGATGATGCTGATGTGAACAGTTGCGTACTTGTGCACATGCTACTAGATGGCAAAGATGGCTGATGTGTGTGAGAGGCGAGGCAATGCTAATGTGAACAGTTTGGTACCTGGTAGCTGTTACTGATGGATTTTTTCTTGTTCCAGGGTTAATGAAACTATAGAAAAAGTGTGTACATCTCCTCATCAGGTATTGTTCTCACTGTTTGCTGTATATTCTTTACAATTACCACTCGTGTTTCACCTACACTGCCCATACCTACTTCCATTTGCCTTATACCTTCTTAAAACATATCATTTAATGAGTGCGGCTGTGTTTTATATGCATAGAGGAATATGTTGAACTCAGAGACAAGAGTCGATCGTGATATTAAAATTGTTCATCCGACTGGCTGACTGTTTGCTCCCCCTCAATCTAGTATCTTTGCTTTTGAAAGTGTACACAACCATAGAGTTGTTATCCTTAGAAGAGACCTACAGTTTAACGTGGAATCCGAGCCACGGAAGCGTTCTGGCGTACTTCACATTACACAGCAATCTGTGCCAGAGGTGAAGGTGGGTTAAGAGCTTAGGAAATTCACCGCCCAGACAGGGATTCGAACCAAGGACCTTTCTACCTCCAGTCAGACGCCGTAACCACTGAGCCACTGTCAAGATGCTGGGATTTGATGTTGATATGAATTCTTTCTTCTCTCGTGACAATCGAGTTTTAGATACCCCCGTAAGTTGCACGTCTATGTTATTCACAGCAATGTGTGACAGAGAGTATGTGTCATCCCCACAAATACATTTCTCATCTCATAATATTAGCATCGTTTAAAGATATACATGCTTTGGCATGGAATTTCATAACGTGTAAGGCAATAAATGGATATTAAGTGAAGAATCAGGTAAAAAGGAGGGGGAGGGTCGGTCAGGATGTGAAGGCAAGAGAGGCCTATGACACATGGAATGGAACCATAAGTATTGAATGGTGTATTATTATGCAATAAAATGTATTTTTAAAATTTCAATAAATCTGTATCATTTACCAAGAAATTATGTTTTTTATTTAACGAAACCCCTACCCAATAAATTTGTATATTCTGGCAGCTAAATAAATACAAAGATATAATGTAGAGAAGAGTGAGGTGGGGGGAAGGAGGGAGGGTTGGTTTCCCAGTAAGGACTTGTTATTTGAGCCAAAAATACGATTTGCAGAAGGCAACAAAAAGTTTTGTCCAAAAAATAAAAAAAAAATATTTTTAGAAGTTAATTTATGGTAATTTAACAATTAATGAATTCAAATAGTTCAATATATTAATAACACATGACAAAATGCTAGGAAGAAATTTAATAACGAACGCTAACAGCGAGCAAGCGGATTTCCTCAGTGTTATTGATGGAAAGTGATGACATTCTGCTAAAAAGTTAATTTTATGGTAACTAAACAATTAATAAAGTGTGATAATTGGAAATATCAATAAGACTTGACGAAATGCTCTTCGAAGGTCCTAGGAAGAAAATTGCAGGTATGGTAATAAGGATTGTAGAGGGATCTCTAATTTATACCAGCAAGCAGTGTAAAACATGACGCGCACATTCCACGCCAGTGAATCCGTAATGATACGCTCCGAATAGCGACTAATACTGGACTTTGAGCTTTCACAATGACTGGCTACCCAAGTGTTGATGCGGGTTTTTCTAGCCTTTGAGCTGGTGTATGCTCTTATGCTTCCTATACATTTTTTACCTGATTTTAAGGCTTGTATCACGCTGTTCTGACAATACAGTATTCGTTGTCTCAGGATCACTTGAGAGAAACGACGCAGTCTATGTTAAATTGGTCTATGTAGCATTATTAATGCCCAATGAGAAAATTTTTGTGTTCTTCTAGTGCTGTTCGTACTCCAAATGTCAGAACATGTGATCCACCGATCTGCTGTTGAGCTCAAGAAACTTCTATAAACTTAAAGTATGTATCATGTTCCAGAACTCAAAAAGCGGTTGTTTTTCCATACCTTTGTCTGTGAATGAATTTTTAATTTGTCGCGGCTATCGTTAACTTCTCCGTCAACCGAAATTTCATGCTGAGTTAATGACGTTTTTCCATTTAGGCCGTTAACGTATTTTAAAGGAAAAATTATGCTTTTAAATCGTCTCTAACTTATTTTTTTTATTTAATTACAACAAGTCAAGCAATTTTTCTGTTCGGCCAGGATGAAAACAAAATTTTCGATTTTCGCGTAATATAACTCGAACAGACGACGTATTTTCCTATTTTAGAATGCATCGTTGAGGATAGACACCAGACACATGATTCTGAAATAGCACCGGCAAGCAACCGCATTCCCTAATGAAAATCATGGTTCATAGCGGTAGCTTGTGATGTCGCTAATATGCGATGAAAATTAGATGGCGTGGTACACTTGTTGTGTAGCGGTCTGTGACGTTCGCCCGCGGGGGTGTTGTGTGAGAAATCCTAAGACTGAGGATCCTGCTGTCGCGTCATAGGTTAGCTGTACAGCCCAGAAATAGCCCTGCAAATTGAGGTTAGCGGCGTAGGCCGGGTGGTGACAAGCCGTGCGTTTGATAGGTGGCGCCCTCTGGTGGCGGGTTGGTGAACTAGTGACGTCATACGGGCGACACTAGCGACATCGGTTGGTGTGCCCTCTGGTGACGAAAAGTGAATTTTGTGTTTTAAAAAAGGTATTAACACTGCTGGTCCTATGATTCTTTTTCTTCCCTTCCCTTATATTCTGTCATTATTTATTAACATCTTCCACCATTAGTAGCATTAAAAAAGCACTTGTAATCGAGTTTGATGTAGTTTTTTAATATTTTTTTTGTTCTAGTAGGCACAGTAGTGTGTGTCTGAGTTTGGTCTTACTTTATTCCGTTTTTCAACCATTGGAATCGTTGCAACCACTATACAGTGGTCTGAGTATATATCACTTCCTCGGTGTGCACGGACATTCTCAATTTGGTTACAAATTCTATCATTTGCGATTAGGTAATCTATTAGTGATCGGTTTCCTGTAGCACTCTAAGTGTACTTGTGAATATCTCTCTTCCTGAATTAGTGATCTTCAATTTGTTAAAAGTAGCACACTATCTAAATTTCTTCCCATTTTGGTTTCTAAATTGTCCTCCGAATTCGACAAATTCCCCTGATATTGAGGCGTCACCATGCCTGGCGTTTAAGTCAACACGTACAGGGCGTTCGCCGGAAAACGCTACCCTCCCAGTCTGTTGCCGTCGGCAACTTGCTCGGTCAGTCGAGCCAGCAGTTTCCGCCACACGCCACCGTGAATCACCGCACTGTTTAACACCTCCGCTGCCCCAACAGTGCAGTGCAGTGACCCTTACATTGTTAAGAACGGTTTCTTTGCATTGTAGATAGTTTGTGACTTCAGTCTCTTATTAATCAGTGTTGTGAATAAACGTTTCTTTGCGGTTTGGCTGGTTTGGGGATTCATACTCTTATTAATCTGTACTGTGTTTGAGTGTGAGTAAAATTATGGTACGTTACAGTTTGCAACAAAGAATATTTCTCTACGATACATATGTGAAGAAGAAGTCGTTTAAAAAGTGTCGCAGTAAATTTCGTCGCGAATTTCCTGGCGCTTTACTGCCAGCTAAATCAACAATTCTGCGTCTGGTTAAAAAAGTAAGAGAAACGGGTTCATTTTTTAACAAAAAGAGACTATCGGTCAACCATATTCTCACAGAGGAGAAAATTGACGATATCGCTTTTCGACTAGAACAGTCACCCAAAAAATCATTAAGTCAGTTAGGGCAGCGTGTGTCTCGAAATATGTTCAGAAGATGTGAAATGTGCATTACACAAGAGGGTCAACACTTCCAGCATCTTTTATAAGGTAAGCTAATGAATTACGTCACATTTAAATGCTTAGCACACAAGTTTATGAAGTTTATGAAGCGTAATTATTATGAAATAGTCCGCGGCCGACGGTCGAACAATGCCGGAAACTGAGCGCTCGCTCGCCGGGAGCAGTTTCTTCCTTGTAGCGCTAACAGTGGGTTGCGTTTCCCGGCGAACGCCCTGTATAAAGACATGATTGCTCTTATTGATTTTACTCAGCTGGTGTTGAAGCTAATCACTCGATAATTTATTGTAGTTCTTACCTACAAATAATAATTTGTGCCGGAAACGAGGAGCTACTGCAGTTTAACGTCAAACCTTTCTTATCCAGCCACCCCTTATCAACAGCACTCTATTAAACCTACTCTCAACCAACTCTTTAAGATATCACTTACAGACTGGGTTCTGCGGTAATTACGAAATAAATATAGCTGCCTCATTTATACCCATGACATTCAGTCCCCTCACTGCACGTGTATCCTTGTTAACATTTAGCCGGTTAGAAATTATTGGATTTCTTGTCATATACATGAAATCTAACCAATTTCTCAGGAATCTTCCAACTGTATATTGAGGAAATGAGCCTTCTCATGAAAGTTTATTTAGACTATTAAATTTAACTATACTGATACTGGAAACTCACATTACGGTTGTGAACTACATTTCGTGACTGTAACATCATAGGGACATCGGCTACTCGGCGACGAAGAGCCGTACAGCCTGTTTCTTTCTTTCTCTCTATTAAAATGTTACCTGAGGTAGAATGCAATGTTTTGCATGGAAATGACATACACCACTGTATTGTTTATGATCGGTTGTTATTCCAAGCATGTTTTCATGCGGTTTCGAGCGTTTGACGTCAAAGGTGTCTCTTGTAAGTGTGTGATGTTAGAATAAAGAGTTTTCAACCATAAAAGGCGGAGAAGGAGATAGTGTTATCTACAAAGGCGATGAAGCTACTTCGCAACCCCCCCCCCCAACACCTGTTACGTCTCACTCATCCCTGGTGCTCCAGTTTGGGAACCTATTGTACAGATGATCTACTGTTTCAATTGAAATTGCGAATTTCGTGAAGGCACTAAGCTAATGATGATAGAGTTATAATATCCAAGCTCAGATCGTAATTCCAGCACTGTACTGTATTGTTTCCCAGCCACCAAAATGCACCATTAGTGTTTACAAACCGTCCAGTATGCAAGGACCAGTTAACCTACTTCGGGTGCTGTTATCTTAGCTATCCTTAAAAACTGAATTTCTGATCAAACATTAGTGTTTTATTACTGTATTTGCCAATATACAAGGTGTGTGAGAAAAGTAATGATACTGATCTTTTACTTACCAAAGTGTTTATTTTTTTTCTAACAACAATATTATCCCCTTCAAAGTAGTTCCCTTAGGGAGCTATACACCGGTGGAGTCGTTGTCTCCACTCTTGGAAGCAGCTCTGGAAGAGCTGTTAACTGGTCGGTCACAGTTTTTTGAACGTTCTACACAGTTCCAAAATGACGTCATTTTAAGACATGTTTCAATTGCGGGAAAAAAAGTCACAAGGACTTAAATCAGGTGAATTGAGGGGAGGGGGAGTTGAGGAACTACAGGAATGCGTTTTGAGATCAGAAATTCACTAATGGAAAAAGCCGTGTGACACGGGGCATTGTCATGATGAAGCATCCACATGTCTGGTCTTACACGAATCAATGTAACCTGAGCGATTCAAGGAAACCTTTGTAAAACACTTGGTTAACATTTTGTCATGGAGGAACAAATTCTTTATGCACGATACCCCTACTGTCAAAAAAGCAAATCAGCATTGTTTTGATCTTTGATTTGCTCATTCGACATTTTTTCGATCGAGGAGATGACGGAGTGTGCCACTCTTCACTTTGACGCTTTGTTTCAGGATCGTACTCAAATATCCAGGATTCATCACCTGTGATCACACGATTGAAGAATTCTTGGTCATTATAAATCCTCTCAAGAAGATCGGGGAACACGCTTCTTATTGTCCTTCTGTTCAGTTGTGAGGTTTTTTGCCACCATTTTCTCATAAACTTTTCGCATGTACAAATCATCGTCAACATTGGATGACACCCTTAGATATAGGCCATCACACACCTCAACAGCTTTTTAAATGAGGAGACAGGATAAAGTTTGTTATTCGCTATGAATCCGTGAATGAGAGTAAAAAGATAACTGATATAGATCTGACATGCTCTGGCAAAGACAGCACACACCATGTCTCCCCAACTTTAGCATCGTTCCGTTTCCCTCACGCAACAGTCTCCGAGCAAGTTGATCTCTCTCCCACCTGTAGACTACTTCTTTCTTATTTGGAAAAATTAAGCCACCACAGTTAATTCTTCGGCTACTCGTAATCTTTAAACGTAAACCTCCACTCCTTAGAACTATGGAACCTTCCACTAAAGCAATGAGCCAACTCAATTTATTGGTTACACAACACAGTATGATACTGTAGGATACTGAAAGAAGTATGCGATGGGACAAACAGAATTGTCAATATTATACAGTGATAATAAGTTACACTGAGGTTACTGTGACGTTACATGGTTCTTAAAGGATGTGTGATCACGTCTGCTCTGTAATGTACTCCAATCCTCCGCCAGCGTGTTTGAGTGTGCTTTCTGGCCTCGCATTCGGGAGGACGGCGGTTCGAATCCCTGTCCGGGCATCCAGATTTGGGTTCTCCATGGTTTCCCAAATCACTCCAGGCAAATGCCGGGATGCTTCCTTCAAAAGGCCATGGCCGAATTCCTTCCCATACCTCGCCCCCCACCATCCTTTCCGCCTCTAAAGACCTCGCTGTTAGAGAGACGTTAAGCAGAAAGCTGCTCCACCTGTGCGGTCACGCACTGGCATGTATAAAATGAAGTCACGGCCGAATAAACGCCTAAATGACACACATGAGGAAAGAGTTCAGTATCAGAATAACGTCGACCGGTGAGTGTACCGAGTTTAAAGATTTGGAAGTCGACACAACCATGCAACATTATGCCTCTCCAGACCATAACAGTTGTACCATCAAAACTACCATATTAGATTGTTCGACAATGTTCCTAGGCGTACTACGGTACATGTTCCCGCATACGTCAAGAATCACTACTCACCAGGGGCACCTTTGACCTCGAACGCTCGGAACCGTATGAAAACATCCTTAGAACAACAACCGATCATAAACAATACAGTGGTGTGTGACATTTCCAATGAAAACGTTGCGTTCTACATCAAGTAACATTTTACCAGAGGGAAACAAAATAACAAGATATCAAAATCACATGAAGGAAATTATACGTAATTCATTGACGTCGGCGCATCATTACATTTTCAATCAACAGTGCCAAAAACTCTTTACTTAAAGTACGTTAATATAGCGCAAAACACGCATATACAGCAGTACCACACACCTGATCATGTTTATATTAGTCCTCAAAGTGCGGATGCGGGATTTCGATGAAGTGGTTAAAACAGAGTGGAAGAGAACAATGTGCACACCTCACTAAAGCCACGTTTTCACATTCCAAATCATTTTCAAATTCACGCAGTCCAATATAAAAAGCCACAGTAATTACATTTTCAAATGATGATGTTGGTATGTCAGTGTCATAACCCGGCTTTTGATAAACATATTGCAACATAGGTTTGTACGTAGGTGCAGCAAATTGATTGTAAATCACAGAGCTATGTTTCATGATAAAATAACGATAATGTATCTTCTCTTGTGGTTTGGCACATTGTAGTCTTACAAAATCAGTAATCCTTCTGATATAGAGCTTATATTTCCGAAAGAAGTAAACATCAAGGGATCGGAAATATTTTGTTTGTTTTCGGTGGCAATATCTTCAGCATAACCTCATTGTTTGTAAAAGTTGCATATAGAAGGGTACGAACTGTATGACCTGACCAGGAATCACGCAACAATAGGCTCTTTTCATGGCTCTTTAATGGCGCTAGCAGACAAGTGCGCAGTTCTGCATGTAAATGACACACAGTGCACTGTTTTGTTTATGATCGCTTGTTATTCTTAACATGTTCTCGGGCTGTTCCGAGAGTTCGAGGTCAAAGGTGTCCCTTATCATGTGAGTGGAGTCCTCACGCTCTAGTCACCGCCGCCGCTGGGGGGGTGTCGACGGAACACCATCCCCCCTCAGTCACCAAATCACTGCCTTACTGAACTCACTGTGTGATGTGGGTCCCTTCTTGCCAGTTGTCATCTGTCACTGTTGCTGATCATGGCTGACCACCTCTCTTGGTTCGGAACGCTCCCCAAACATGTCAAACAATTAGTGACCAATACCAAACTCCTGGAGTAAACTCGTCTCTCTTCGTCCTTTTTCCATTTTCCCGATGATATTTCTCCGTGTGAAGTGATAAAAATATTGTTTCCGGGCCATATTACATAGATAAGGATAGGGAAGTAGTTACTGAGGATTTGAAAAAGGAAGAGCGTTTAAGTAACTGGTTTAGTGTGAGCTTTTGGGACAATAAATAAGAAACGGGAGGGTCTAAATCGGAGAAAGAGCTTAATAACACAATTAGAAATGACCAGACCAAACTAACTTGAAATTCATACCGAAGATATCATGAAGGAAATAGGAGAGCTGAAGAAACATAAAGGGGCTGATGTAGATAATACGACTAAAAATGTCTTAAAGATAGCAGGATGTGACATTGTACCTTATCTTGAATATTATTTAAATTGAGTCTGGATGCTTGCTACGAGCCAGAGGTCTGGAAAAGTGCGATAGTAGTGCCGGTACATACAGGATGGGTGAGAGGTAGAGACGAAAATTATAAGCCAATCAGTTTGACATTAGTGGTAGGTAAATTAATGGAGAGATAGATATGCAACCACATCAGAAATATAAGTGAGGAGCGTAAGTTGTTTTAAAGTTGGAAACATGGCTTTACATTACATCTACATCTACATCTATACTCTGCAAATCACAAATACTGTAGGTGGCAGAGGGTGCTAAGCACCAATTCTAATTTAGTGCATTCCAATCACGAACAGAACGAGGAAAAAAGGAATGCATAAATGTATCAGTACGGCATTTTATTTCTCGAATTTTATCCCTCCTGTCATTGCGACCTAAATAGGTTAGCGGAAGAAGTATTACGCTGCACTCGTAAATGAAAGATTTTCGCATATTCTCCAACAAATTCAAACGAAAACGACGTCGTCTGTCCGTCAAAGAATCCCAGCCCAACCCGCGTATCAGCTCTGTGACACGTAAGGACTGTAACTAGCGGTCACGAATCGAGCGGCTCTCCTCTGTACTTTCTCTAACGTGTCAATCAATCCCTTGCGATACTGTATCCCAAATTCCACAACAGTATTCGGAATGTGGACGCTTTAGGCAAGAATATTAATGCGAATCTGAGTTGGTGGGATACATAGAAGATATTTCGGATGAAATGGACATGACAGGCCAAATTGATCGTGCTGCACTAGATATTTCAAAGGCTTTTGACTAAGTGAGCCATAAAATGGTAGTAAATAAGATAGAAACTATTGGAGTGTATGTGAAAATGATTTACTGGGTAGAAGAATTTTTAAAATGTAGAAAGCAGAAAGTCACGGTAGAAAATGCGCTATGAAAAGAAGTGGAAGTAAAAATGGATGTACCACAGGGTATCGTATTATTATCATTGTTATTCATTATTCTAATAAATAATTGTGTTGATTTGTGAGTGAAGACTTTCCCGGCGTAGTTATTAAATGAATGTCTAGTTTGTGATTTCAAATAATAATATCTGAAGTAATAGACCTGATGAAGACAACCGAGCCGGTTGTCGAAACATTGTCATTTTACGACACTATTTGGCTGAACTCCTGTGAAGATTTCAATTGTGTTGATTGTTAGCAGATGACATAATGCTATATAAAAGGATCAAAACGGTAGATGACTGTAAGCTGTTGCAGGGTGATCTGGACAGGATATCTAGTTGGGTCGGTATACACTGGATGAAGATAAATGCAAAGAAGAGTCAGCATATTAGATACACAAATAAAAAAGTAAAGTTTGATTATGATTATATGGTGGGGAAAGAATTGTTTGTTGAAGACTTGATATGTAAATAGCTTGGCACTACATCTGAAAACAAGCTTAATTGGGCAGGACACATTGGACAGGTAGTAGGAAAATGTTTCAAATTCTGCACTTGTTGGAGAGAGTGATGAGGGGATGTACGATAGAAGTAAAGGAATTGGGTTACAAAACTTTGGTCAGACCATTGCTTGAATGTGGTGTTGTAGAATGCGACTCACATTTTGAGTATCAAACACAGGAGAAAGGGCTGCTAGATTTGCTTCTGGTAATTACCACAGAACGCAATCAGTAACAGATATGATAAAAGAGCTGGAATGGGATTCATTGCAAGACAGGAGGAGGGTGAACAGGGTCATAGGAGTGTACATGGCGTATATTGGTGAGGAGGCGTGGGAAAATATTGCTGTAAGAATTAGAAGTAATGCATGGACGGGAAAAGATGGCTGTGATTACAAGCTGGCATTCCATATCAGACACAAGTCTAGTTGGAAGAGTCTCTTTTTTTGGTTAAGGGTGTCAAAGAAATGACGTTTAATTTACCAAAAACGTTGAAAGAATTCAAAGTTAAAATTTGTACAGGGCAAATGTAGGTGGTTGCAGGAAAGGAGGAAGATGGGTGTGTAGGGAAATTGCCGCCGGAGAGTGCGCTCCATTGCAATTTTAATTAAATATTAATAATAATTTTCCAAAGATTTAGATTCCCATGAAAGAATGATTGCAGCTGCTGAATGACTTACGTGACTATCTTCTGAATCAGGCTATTCTCTACTGAGAAAATCATCTTCTGGGGAGTAGCTACTATGGGGCTAGGCGCTGCAGTGCACCGGGGCCCTACGCTCAGGGGGCCCCCAAGCATACCTCAGGGACTCCCAAGCGCAAACTCTCGGCTAACTGGCGATCTGAATCTGGATGAGAAAGACATTGCAACCAATTTTGGAAATTAGTAAAAATCGTGCACGAGTTTCAAAACTTCTGCTAGTTAAACTGAAAGAAATCTTCTTCTGTATATTGGGGCACTGATTTTAAAACACCTAATGCAGCTCTAACCCTGTACTGGCTGAACTTTGTCACTCAAACCGATTTCACCATACGCTAATAAATGTTGGTCGAGAACTAATTTACTTTCATGGGTCTATACGTATATGTCTTCTACCAGTTAAACTCATAACCATACGACAAGGACAAGTAAAATGAAGAACACCGCCATAGTGCACCATGACACTGTCTTAGGCCGTTCCTTTAACAACGTAAGTGTGTAGTAACTTTACAGAGTGAACTCGTTAGGAGTTGTTTACTGTCTGTAACCAAACTAAGTGTGTGACCTGTGAAATATTTCGTCCTGTTGCTCAGCATCTCCACAGTAACGTGAGGCTCACAATATTTATTATCAAACTAATGTCTTTCCAATCCTTACTGGTCAACAGCCACGTTTGCAGATAAGGATAAACATTCAAATGTATGCTACGGTGATTAAACTCCAGACACAGGTGACAGAGAATAACGCCTCATCGAATAGATAGCTCAATGGGTGGGGAGACTAGCTAAACCGAATAATTAAACAGACTGGCTGCGAAAGGAAAATAATATGATAATAGCGAAACCTGGAAATATGCACTTGAGCAACTTCTAGCATTGTCATCCTTACAAATCTTAGGAATAGATTGAGAGCGCTCAAAAGAAGCTGATGTTTACTGTTTACATTCAATAAAAAAAAAAAAAAAATCGGAAAGGGGTAACCGAAGTTCAAAAGAAATTGGCGGAATTAAATAAGGATGAGAAGCATGAGAACCACGGCTAAAATGAAGTCGAAAGAGGACACTATGAAAATCAAAGAGGAACGTAGGTGTGAGCAGCCAAAAAAAAAAAAAAAAAAAAAAGATGGCTGTTAACAATATTGTACGATATTCTGACTGGAAAACATCACAACACATGTGAATGTGATTCAGGGGCATAACCTTCTAGGTTTGTGCCTTGCAAGAAGCGAGGGAAATGAAAAAATGTGCATCAAACTATTACTGTCCAACATACAAGCTGTTGGCTAAAAGAACCATAAATAGAACAGACTATGGACAGTAAGACCACAACATTTCGCACTATCAACGAAATATGAGCGTCAAACAATAACTCATAGGGAATTATACATCTAGTATCGAAGAAAAGTAGCACAAGCCCCCAAGTAGAAGATTATGGGACTTGCTGATGGAACAGGAGTACGGGAAAAAGAAATAATGGAAAAGAGGGCGAAATACTGATGCTAGCCTACAGACCGATAATCAGCACAGGACATTATCAGGGAACACGGCAGTACATCAATCTACAACCGCAACAATAAAAACTCTCCAAATAAACGTAAGTGTTCCCGCGTTACCTGAAATAGGGAAAAAAATTCACAGCAACTTGCTCGTAGAAACCCAGATGACATTGGTGCGACAAATCTCATATCATTTACTGTTAATATAATTTGCACCATAATTTCTTTGAGATAATGTAGTACGTTGTTTAAGGCGAATATCAGTAAAGTTAGTGTTCTTAGGTTCGATCCTCGCTTTGGAATTTTTTTTGTTATTTGTGAGCGTTTTCTTTAGATACTAGTTGCTGTTGGTAGCACCGCATATTCTTTTTCTAAAATCCACCAAAACATTAATTTTTTTCCGAATGTTTCACAAATTTTTGGATAGCAAGCTCATTATAAACATTTGAAACATAACCAAAAAGGACTTCAAAACTGAAACAGGGCGTTACTTGCACACCGATAAAAAGTTAAAAAAATGAAAATTACTTCCGCATTTTATTTTATTTTATTTTTATTTATCAATCTTGTTTCATGGATCCCTGCTGGGGAAGGACCTCTGGGATGTGAAACATGTCATGGTTAATTCACATACATACAATATGAGTCATTATCATAGTAAAAACAATTATATGTTACAAAGACAAATAAAGAGAATAACAATAAACATTAATTTTTACAACTGAATTTTGCAAAAGTCATATTGAATACAATTAATTAATTTTTTTGAATTCTTTAATCGAGTAGAAGGAGTTGCCAATAAGATAATCTCTCAGTTTTTCTTTAAATAAATCTTTATTATCTGCAGACTGTTTTATACTCATGGAAAGATTATTAAGCAGATGAATACCAGAATAATTAACACCTAATGACAAAAATGTTTGTGTTTTGTGCAAGTTATTTATGTTTATGTATTGAAATTTTGTACCTGTGAGTTAGATGTAAATAGGATAAAATAATCTATGACAAATCACATGAGAGAATGTATATACTGAGAAGTCATTGTAAGAATATTGAGTTTTTTAAAAAGTGGCCTGCAAGAAGTTCTTGGTTTTACCCTACACAAGTGATAGTGATATGTTCATGCCAATAGAGTTTCTCATCTATTTTAATACCAAGGAATTTTATACTCTTTGTTTCTAATATTGTGTTATTTTTATAGCTTACTTGTAAATCTGACAGTTCATAATTTTTTGTTTTAAACCTAAAATAATGTGTTTTCTCAAACTTAATTTTAATGAATTTGCCTTAACCCAATTTCCATTAAAAGTGAATACCGCCTAAATACATGCATTTATGTCAGAAAGGCAACATGCAGTTGTATCGTCACGTAAAAATTCCAACAAAAGGTATTCAAAGCGTTCTGGAACTGTCGCGAGATTGGCGTGAAATGTTATTGTTAAAATAAATTATATTACTCATTGGCGAGCACTTGGATTTTTTGCAATGATAATGCATTTCTGGTATGTTTCAAAATTAAAAGCGGGAGGTTATCTTTTTATAAAAGTTTTCTTGTAAGACAGTAATTTATGTTTCAAACGTTTGCATGACGTTTTATAACTTCTTATAATAAAAACATGATTCTGTAAAGCAACAAACAGCAAACAGAAACGAAAAAAAAAAAAAAATGTGCAAACGAAAAAAATATTATACTAATCAGGGTTGGAATATAGGATCTTCTAATTCCTATAGCACTCTTTAACCATGCAGCTATCTGGACACCATGGCATCGTTACTTATCTTCTCGCTAATAGTGAACACTTAAACATCACAGTTTCTACGTGCGGTGAAGTGAACGCGGTCGGTAAATAAATAAACAATAAATTCAGTTTCGTTGTAAAAATTATTTATCTGCAGTTAGGAAAAATTGACCATAATATCCAGTTATTTAACTGTTGTGCCTACCTTACACTACACTCGCATTTTTCTCGTAAATATATCCTAAAACAACTAACTTAATTTAAAATTTTAGTCATTCTTGGAAAGGATTTCTGTTAATCTCTAACTTCCAGTTTAAATATGTAATAAAATTTGTAGAGGGCAAATGTAGGTGGGTGCAGGGTAGGGGGAAGATGGGTGTGTAGGGAAATTGCCACCGGAGCCTGTGCTCCATTGCAATTAAAAATAAATTAAATTAAATAACTTCTCGAATTGAAGTTATTACATTCTCAAGCTCCTCGAATAAAAGTCAGTGGTTGTTTCTATAGCTATCCCGACAAAAAATATCGCTATTTTTCCGCTGTAGGCTTCTACAAATTGTTCTTCATTTTATATTCAACACAAAATCTCATTAGAAATAAGAGATAACCAGCAACAAATAGTTGAAAACTTGGTTACAGGGAAACGCTCCATACCCAGACGCAGAGCCTATAGGCAGGTGACGTCACTAAAGCGATCTCCAGTCCCAGAGCCTTTTCTGTCACGTGACAAGAGGCAAGAAAAATTAGATTTTTGTTTCGCTTTTTTATTAATAACAAACTACCTTTCTTTTCAAATTTAACAAAACTAGCTTCCTTAAGCATTAATCTACGCGAATGACTTCAATTTGTAATATATTTTCAATACTGTCAAATAGCTTATTCCAAAATGAAGATCTCAACACGAAACAACTTACTGCGCAAACTAGTTGGATCACAGTGGATTAGTCAACCACAAACTATACGTACATCAATCAGCAATGGCCCTTTGTTACTCTGTAGCAGAATACGCACGCCCTGTTTGATATTCATCATCTCACACCAAACAGGTGGATGTACCCCCCAATAACACCTGTACGCTTGTGACAGGCTGCCTAAAGCCTACCCCAGTTGACAGGGTTTACCATCTTACGGGGATTGCACCACCAAATATCTGGTGAGAAGTGGCTGCGAACAAAAGCGCTCATCCAATGCACGGCCATACACCACCAACCCAGAGACTCAAATCCAGAAAAAACTTGCTACGAACATCGCGAGAACTAATTGCGACACCCGAAAAGGCAAAAATACAGTTGTGGAAAATGAAGGTCCCTAACAACTCGGGACCACTGACAGTTACAGACCGCTTTCCACCTGATCACGCAGAAAACTGGAACGTCTGGCGGTCCTTAAATCGATTGCGAATAGAGTGGGCAGGTCCAAGGAAAACCTAGTGAAATGGGTTATACTGATGCTACCAGTATTAAGTGCGAGTGTGGCGAGGACCAAAGAATGAACCATATGCTCGAGTGCTCTACGTTTTCATCATCCTACAACAAAGATGATCTGTTTGGAGCAACATCGAATGCATTTGAGGTTGCGAAGTACTGGGCGAAATGTGTTTAAAGTTGATAACTTGCATAATGTTTTAACTGTGTATTTGATGTTAATGATTCGAGAATAATAATAATCTAATAGAGTTTGTTTAAGAATTGTTTGACAGAAGAGAAGAATAATTTTATGATGAAGATTTATATGGGCTATCAGTGATAACTCATGACAGCATTGTTAATTATTGTGGGTAACAAAAGCCTAAAAATGACATACATAAATACCATCCATGAGAAGCTGCAATGCAATACAACCTAATGGAATGTGCAGAGTGGCGTTGTTATTAGAAGACGTTTTAGCCAAAACGAACCACATTCTAAGAAATGGAGAGTCACGTAACAAGTAGTTTGTGTAGATGAATGTCCAATGGCTGCATTTGTTGTTCTTAACAGAATCCGTACAGTCACCAAGTTATGCAGTGAGGACGTCGCTTACATAGAAATTACAACATGTAAAGATTTGCGATTGCTAACTTCTACTTTCAATGCGGGGAAGAAATATCTATATATTTAAAGATGAATGTATGTTTGTTCTTCATAAAAATTCACAGTTTTCATTTCGATGAATCTTTGCACACTTATCATTTGAAACAAGGAGAAAAATACTGTCTACATATGGTTGAAAAATTATCTGTATAAATAATACATGTTGTCTTACAATTTCGAAATATTACTGAACGGCGATAGACAGACGCATTGGATATGAAGGTCTCTCTACTGTTTGCTGTGTAGCGGTCATGTAGCTCGGTGGCTAAAGCGCTGTCTTGCTAATACTTGGGTAATGGTCTCCTGTTCAAATCTCCGTGGAGGCTAAAGTTTTTAAAAATTGTTTTTGATCGTAAGAGTCAGGCCTGGGCCGTAGGTTATTCGGATTGAATGTTAAAATGTAGATATTACAAAGTTAGGGGTGCAATGCGAGGCAAATCATAGGCAAATCATAGGTAGTCTTGCAATGCTGTAGCTGTACACTTTTTTGCGTTATAATGATCCCTCAGGGGTTGTTCGCAGTCAGTGTGTGTGTGTGTGTGAAAGAGAGAGAGAGAGAGAGAGAGAACCGCAGTAATCTATATATATTAAGATGAATGTACGTATGTTTGTTTGTTTGTTTGTTAGTTTGTTTGTTCTTCATACAAATCCATAGTTTTCATCCGATCTCGATGAAACTTTGCACACTTATCCTTTGAAACAAGGAGAAAAATACTTTCTACATTTGGTTGAATAATTATCTGTATAAATAATACATGTTGTCTCATATAGACAGACGCGTTGGATATGAAGGTCTCTCTACTGTTTTTGCGTGTAGCGGTCATGTAGCTCAGTGGCTAACGCGCTGCCTCACTAATGTTTGAGTTGTGGTCTGCGGTTCAAATCTCCGTGGAGGCTAAGATTTTAAAAAATTGTTTTTGATCGTAAGAGTCACGCCTGGGCCGTCGGTTATTCGGATTGAATGTTAAACTGTAGATATTACAAACTTAGGGGTACAGTGCGAGGCAAATCATAGGTAGTTTTGCAATGCTGTAGGTGTACACTTTTTTACGTTATAATGATCCCTCAGGGGTTGTTCGCAGTCAGTGTGTGTGTGAACCGCAGTAATAATACTATGTGATGGGCACAGGACATTTTTTCCAGTATGATTAACATTTGTAGTCACGAAATTTTGAGACCTTATCGAATGGTGACAGAAATATGTTGGAAATTGATTCTCTTCAAGAGACAGGTTCGACGGTAGAATGATATACTGATAGCTTTCCTGTCATATTATGCCGACTCGGTTTTTTTTGGGACCAATCCTTCGTTACCAACAACTTTCTATATTCAATTCTGGCAAAAAAAATCTTAATCCACGCGTACGAAGTCGCGGGTACGAGCTAGTATGGATATAAGGAAGAAATGAGGAAAATTAGTGAGGCAATACGAAACATGCCAGTCATATACACAGATCTCTCCCCTGGAACAGCAAGACCACGGATGGGAGAGGATTGTCACTGGAAGGGGCTATTTTCGAACTAACGAATAGCTTAAAAACCACATATTTCAAAACAGATAAGGTGCAGCAACAAACACTGATGTATCATTAGCCAATGGCAAAGTGTTCTATCTAGTCAAGGACTGGAATGTTGGGAAAAACCTAACAACTTCTGACCATAGCATCATACACTTCTTGGTATACAAGACACATAATCGAATCATAGCAGAAAACTGTTGGGCATGCTTATACAAAACAGCCTAGAATCCTTTAAGAATGTTTCTCGAAATATCAGCAGTGCCAGGCGTATCAGATATTGTTGACATCAAGGCCAATCAATACAATAATCGATAGTGGAAATGGTTCAAAGGTAAGTTATACATTCTATGGAATGATACTCTCTGGAGACTTAGAAGAACGCGAAACCACTACCACCAAGCTAATACAGCTGCTAGGCCTTGTAGTATGACAGACTCATCCTCCAATGAATATAGAGGCTGCGACCTGCTATATTCAGATTATTTAGATTAATTATAACGATTCATTCAATGTAAATTGTATTAGGGTTATTCAATTCATAGGTAATTAATTTATTATATGCCCGGGTGGCCAAATTGAAATATAATTTTTAGTTAATGCAAGATTGCTGTTATAAATGAATGAACGGTGAAAATGCTAGCGGTCAGTGGAAAGTTTTGAACATTCGAATAACCGGACATCGCCGTTTACTGGCGACGCTCTGCCGCGCCGAACGCAATAGCGGAGTCCAGGGAGAGAGAAAATGTTCCATTAGACGAGGGCATTGTACCCTCGGCCAAGATGCTAGAGGGTAGAAAGTCATCTGAGCTGGGCGCAAAACCAAACGGCGAATAGCAGGCGCTTTGCAACTCACGTGATTTTGGCATACGCTGATTCACCAATGGTGTATGCCTACGGGGTCTACAAATATTAAAGCAAAGCTTCTCTTTCATGTCACGCGGACGCTGTACTGGAGGAGGGGAGCATGTTTCTTCGTGGTGGCAGGAAGGACGCCATAACTTCACTTGCTGTTCGGTGGACTTACTGGCCGGACGTGGCCGAGTACACACAACACTTTTCTGGCCGGACGTGGCCTAAGGCAGACTTGATGCAGCGCGTACTGACTCGCTGAGGAAGCCACTGTATACGCACCTGCACGGACGAGCCATCCGTGAGATCGCTATCTGACGGTGGCACATTGTACCGCAATCTTCAAGCAGCTGCTGCAGCACGGTCAAGGTTCCATGGGTTTTAACGAGGCTTTAAATACCCGTAAGCGATACCTGGGAATAGAATCTTAGTCTTAATTGTGGAATGTCCCTGAGCCAGATGACATTTCATTTTCACCCGAAACTGAACATTGAAAGCTTCTTGTTCATTGTACCATGGTTCAAATAACGTTGTTTTCAATTTAATTGGGGGCCCTGGGTATTTTTATAATATGTTTAACACCTGTTTGTTGGCCTGCGATGCCACAGTGTTTCATATTAATTTTGTAAATTTTGAGATATTTAAATCCAGTTAATGTTTTCATTAATCCGGCAAATTGTAAGGTCTGATTATTGCTTGCTTGCTTTGCATGTCTTGTATTTAATATTAAATTTAAATATACCCAGCAATGTAAATTCCATAAGACCCAATAAACTCAATATTTTATTCACCTGTAATTTCACAGAATTCGATATTCTGGCTAACCAGATTAGCAAAATTAGTATTAATCTCAATATATCTAAAATTAGTAGTTGCCCCCCCCCCACCAGTAGCTCTCGCTACTACAACCTAAAAAGCTAATACAGCTGCTAGGCCTACTGGGCACTAGAGTAATTGAGAGTATCAAAGACTGAATATTAGAAGATTACTACATTAACCAGCTGGACGAAAAACATATGAAAATACTTGCTAGCAAGTTCATTTGGACTTCTGTAAAACTTAGCTGCACAGAAAGTAAAATGATAAATTCATTTTTTCTACTCTCAGAAAAGAATACGGAACTATGACAGAAATGAGCTCCCCCTGGAACGCTTTTGCCAGCGACCAGCAGGAGAAGAGCTCAACAACGAATACGATAACAACTTAGTAATTTTGCCATTTGCTAAAGAGGAAGTAAGTACACTTGCTTCAGTTTGGGTTTCAACAGAGAATGTCATAAATAAAGCTTAAAGTCATATATACTCAGGAAGTAGTGGACATGTCATTGACATTATCATTGACGTCCCAGGCGCCTTTGATAATTTATAGTGGCTTGGGTTGTTTATCCGACTCATAGATTCATGATGCAAACGAGTTTTGTATGAAAGATGGAAAGATTCTTGCCGTACTTCACAGCTCTGGTGTGGTTCAGTAAGTGAGTAAGTGAAGGATGGCCGGTGTTTGTCTGGTGTCGTAAGTCTTTCAGAAAATTTACTGAGGGCTCAGCATATTGTCTGAAGAGCCTGTGATTAGCTTTAGTTTTTAAATTACGGCGACTGTTTATGTGTTGTGTAGGGCTATATAACTTCAGAAGTATATAGAGATGATTCAACCAAGCTTAATTTCAGTATTAAATTTGTTTAGTTTCACTACCAGAGAGGAGAGAGAGACAGAGAGAAAGAAAACTGACTGATTGCGTGACATTGGAAGAAACAAGTTTTACAGTGCTTGTTATTGCTAATTAGTTATTCCAGTTAGATGAAGATAGTCAGATGAGTAACTTTGTATGAAACATTAGATACAGAAAGCGAGATTAAAGTATTAAAGACGAGTATGAGGCGTTGTCCAATCGTATGAGACTACTAATCCGGGAGACATACCAGTAGACAGTGTTTCAAATTTTCTGTGAGTAAATACAGGGAACTTTTTAGGAGAGTTTACGTAACATACAGAGAATATTTCTTGAACCTTACAGATGAGAAAGCAACTGATAGAAAAATTTCTATAGTGGCGTAATAACATTTTTTTTGTTTTTGTTTATTGTGAGGTGGACTCTCCTGATTATTTTATTTCAATTTAAATTTCGGTCTGTGAGCTTAATATTTAAATATAAGAATATTGTGAACAAAAATTGGTTTTGGATTATTGGATTATTTCATAGCTCTTTGGAAACCCATTCTACTTGGATTTTTTGTGTTTTTTTTTATTAATTTTTTTTTTTTTTAGGAAACTGGATTTGCACGAAGTTAGTGTTGACCGCATCGTTTCAAAAATTACCACGATTTGTAAGCATTTAAGGCGACTTGCACATTTTATAAAGGAGAAAATTTATGACGTAATGTTGTTATAGTAATAGTCTTACAAACTTTACATCAGAGGAAGCAAAACAGTAAGATTCTTAGGAATTAGAACGTATGAGCACAGGAGCTTTAATGTTTACAGTGATTATATATGCCAAAGAACAAGAATAGCAAGGAACAAGATAATATAAAAAGGACATTAAAATGCTTTATCCTACTATCAATTATTAGATTTATCACTGTTTATGCAAGTTACGGAGCTAGCACATGAGTAAGACCTGCAAGGGATATTAGAAGGATGCAAAGAGGAATTCTCTTACATCTTACAGGAGAATTCTGAACTACACGGTCATTTTCAGAAAATGTCTTTCATATCTGGGACAACGAAAAGGAAACAATGCTAAAATAATTGAGATTCTGAGTCACGCTGCTTCCAATAAGAAAGAAATTAAAAACTGTATCTCAAAGAATAGCAGCAGCAGTGGAACAGTTCAGAAACAGGATGGAGACTATATGAAATCCTTCTCTGCATTAGAGAGATGACGCCTATGAAGTATTTAAATCCATGCCGAAGGTTAAGACATAACCTCGCTAACAAAGAACCATATTAAACATAGATGCAGACGATCAATAGGACAGAGAGTAATCTAAGTGCATGTGGATTTCCAGGGACACCTGTTAGTATACTGTTTGATTGTTCATCTGTAGACAATCGAGGAAAATGGTACAGTGTGAAGCTCACTAGAAAAACTACCTCAGAGATACTTTAAGATCACCACCTGGAAGCTATGAAGCAGAGACAGCAGATTCTCAATCTACCAGAAAACCTTATACATTCGGAAGGACTTGGGTTCGAATCCCTGTTCGACCAAGCAGATTAGGGATTTCCATAGTTTCTCCAAATCACTGTAGGCGATTGCCGGGATGGTTCCTTTAAAGGCCATGGTTTATTTCCTTCCCGTTCTCCGCCCCCAGTCTTTTCCCGCCTCTAATGAACTGGACGTCGACGAGTTGTAAACCCATAAGCAAAAAAATAAAAAAAATCTTGTAAGGAGTGAATGAAGACATCCAAAATGGATCAGTATGGACAACTCTTATAAACAGCCGCTTTGGACAACTATGTGAAAACGGGTATGCCAGAAATGTGGCTTCTGGAAAACTGAAGCTTATTCTTCAATTGATACCAGCAAAGAATATGATTTAGCCTTGAAAACTAGGATTTTTACTTGTAACTGTTGATGGGTGGTAACTTGAATAATGGGTTGCAATAATTCAGATTATTGTAGCAGTACTAGTAAAATAATTGTACCCTATTGCCTAAAATTTAAAAGCTTATTAATCAGGACGTATTACAACAACAATAAATACAAAAAACGCTCCCTTACAGAGATAATAATAACGATGTATTTCAATGTGCAAATCATCTTCTTCACCTCCTTTTCCCAACATTGGGGGTCGGCTGCCTTTCGTGAGGTTTACTCGTGATTCCCATGGCCATATTTTTACTCGCGATTCCCATGGTCATGGTTTTACTCGTGATTCCCATGTTCATGGTTGTACTCGTGATTCCCATGGTCAAATTTGGTGCTTTGGTTTTACGGCCTGGTGCCCTGCTTACGTCAATCGTTTTAGGAGGTTTGTGAGAAAAGTAATGAGACTGATTTTTTACTCACCAAAGTTTTTATTTTTTAAAAACAACAAAATTATCCCCTTCAAAGTAGTTTACTTGGGCAGCTATATACCGGTGGAGCCGTTGTTTCCTTTCTTGGTAGCATCGCTGGAAGACTTCAGCTGGCAGGGCTGTTAACTGGTCGGTCACAGTGTTTTGAATGTTCTTCAGACATCCAAAATAAAGTCCTTTTAAGACATGTTTCAACTGTGGGAAAAGGGAAAAATCACACTGACTTAAATCAGGTGAGACCGGGGGGAGGGGGGTTGAGGAACAACAGGAATGCGTTTTTAGGTCAAAAATTCACTGATGGAAAAAAGCCGTGTGACAAAGCGCATCCATGATGAAACAACTACTTGTCTGCAATGTCTGGTCTCACACGAATCATTCTTTTCCTGAGCCATTCAACGACATCTTTGTCAGGCACTTGGTTCACAGTTTTTCCTGGAGGAACAAATTCTTTATGCACGATGCCCCTACTGTCGAAGAAGCAAAACAGCATTTTTTTTTATGTTTTATTGGCTCATTCGACATTTTTTCGGTCGAGGAGATGACGGAGTGTGCCACTCTTCGCTTTGACACTTTGTTTCAAGATCGTACTGAGATATCAGGATTCATCACCTGTGATCACACGATTGAAGAATTCTTGGTCTTTGTCAATCCTCGCATGAAGATCAATGCACACGTTTCTTCGATTGTCCTTCTTTTCAGTTGTAATGTTTTTGGGCACCATTTTGACACAATCTTTCGCATGTCCAAATTGTCTGTCAAAATTGGATGTACGGTGAAAGTGTTTAAATTTAACTGTTCACTCATCATTGTTAAACGAATGTCTGATCTCACAGGATACCTCGCACGCTCAACGTTTTAGTCAGTTTTTGAAGCTGAAGGTCTCCCTGAGCGAGGTTGATCTTCGACGTGTTTTCGGCCTTCCAAAAATGATTTGTACCAGCGGAAAGCATGAACTATTGATAAGCAATTTTCCCCATAGGCCTGTTCCAACTTTTCAAAGGTCAACCAAGCGGATTACCAAAGTCTAACACAGTACTTGATTGCACAACGTTGCTCTAAATTCCAATGCTCCATTTTAGTAACACACAACTCCACTGATGGCGTTGTCAATAAGTATGTGTTTGTTGAACGGTGCTGAAACTCTGACTCAGCATGTGGAAGGGATGAACAAACCGGTCTAGCACAGAGCTGTAGACACAGCGTTGCCAGATCGCTCGCAGTATTACAAATCTCATTACTTTTCTCACACACCTCGTTTACCTACATTCAGGCCGTACTAAGTACTACTGAAGGAAGTAAAGTTTTCGCATCGATCTGTGAAATGTGTAAATATGTTCTGTGTCTGATAAGTGTATTTGTTGTTTCTATGTGTAATTTATGAGACGGAGATTGGGTACCGTCCCGACATTCCACTTGATGGCTGATGAAAACCGCCTAAAAACTGCAGTCGGAGGGTCTATCCAGCACACTAGCGGGTGTTTGAATGTACAGGTCTATACTGTATAACACACTCATATCTTCGATATCCATGGGAAAACATACGGCACGCTGATAATGAGTGTACTGGAATGGGCCCTGGCCTGTGACATACAACAGACACAGACAGTGAACTGCAATGACCCCTTGCGGTGTCACAGGGTGTGATGACCTTGCAATGGTTAGGCCATCCAGCATTGCTAGACAAAGTATTTCAACAATGGTACGTGGTGTTAGCGCTGGCCACTCTAGACGTGTGATATCCTAGAGTTGCAGGTACTTGTCCACCAGGTAAGGGCATTATCATACATAAGATGAAACCTAGGTCCATATGTACCACGAAAATGCTGCTCATACTATTGCAGGATGTTATTTGTAAAAGCAGCGGCCATCACAGTACCCCTCATGCAGTGGGGTAGAACGCCGCCCCAGACGAGGCGATATCGGTCCCATTGCGCAGTATTGGCAGGGTCGTAACGTGCCCCAGGGGCGCCATGTAAACAAGCGGTGAGGTTCACGCTCAAGGCTAAACCGCGAACAGGACGCTTTATATTTCCAAGATAGAATTACTGTGAACATGACCCCATATTACACGAGAGAGGTCTCCAGCCAGGGCAGGTACTGTCGACCTTGCCCGTATTGCTGTTGAATCTTCTCCACAGTCGTGGCTAATATAATTATGATCTGACCACGATAACGCCATCCAGATGTATTCTCTACTTCCCTATTACTCGATACTAACCTATAACTCGATACGTTTCAGTGTGACATCGGGAGGCCGAGAAATTAAAACATTGTCCTTCGTTTGTCAGTATTACTTGCAGTGAAACTATTGGTCATATTTGCCATTGAATATGGAATGCAAATGATTATAATTCTTTAAATATTTTTCTGTTATAATAATTTTGTTCGATACTTCTGTCGAGATGTAAGAAAGACATGGGAAGCTCTTCAGCAACGCACAGACAAGTGATGTTAACTACAATTTATCATTTTGTCTAAAGGAGTAGTTATTTAAGTAGAAATCAGTGTTTTAGGGAAAAATGGGAAAGTATGCGTCAACATGCTCACAGTGTTGATCATTCTTTTTTTTTATCTGCTTAACGTCTCTCTAACAGCGAGGTCTTTAGAGACGGGAAAGGATGGGGGGCAAGGAATGGGAAGGAATGCGGCCATGGCCTTTTGAAGGAAGCATCCCGGCATTTGCCTGGAGTGATTTGGGATACCATGGAAAACCCAAATCTGGATGCCCGGACGGGGATTCGAACCGCCGTCCTCCCGAATGCGAGGCCAGAACGCTAGCCGTTACACCACCACGCTCGGTTTAATCATTCCAGACTTGTCGGTCATTGCGTAGTCAGCAATGTGACTGGTTTTATGACTGCACAAGTTCAAACATTCCCAAAAATTTTCGTCACTTAACCTCTTCTCATTTTTCAACCCCAAGATATAAGGTTTAGAAGTTTAGCTTTCATTAATCAGAAAACTAATTTTTAATTTAAAATTACCTAGGAACTTGGAATATGTACCCAATATCGATTACATCTTGTATTTACACAATAAATGCTAAAAGTACTTACGTCTAATATAGTTTCCAAGTTTTGAGAAAAACAAGCAAAAATTTATATTTTGAAGTTAATTTGCTGCGAAATTAAACAATTTTATTGAGAATTATGCATATTAATGATAATGGTGGCTGGCTTGGCTGTTCCTCCCTGAAGCTGTTACTATGATGTGTAGAACGTTGTTTGTGAGCAAATGAAAGACGAAGAAAGGGAGAGAGATTAAGGTGAAGATATAGCGTGGGCTTCCATGTCGTATGTGATTTAGCCCAACACTTGGGAATTTTGTACCACAAACTCTTCTTACCTGCCGGCCACTAGGACTCGAACCGTTTCACATGTCGCAACCACCTGCAACTGCGGTGTAGGAAACGTGTGACGTGTAGGTACTGCAGTGATTTCAAATCTAAAGTTCCCGATTTTTATTTACTTTTTTGTAGTAATAAGACTATATGGCGTTAAGTATTTATGTTGGTGCGTTACGTTCTCTTTAAAGATGACTATTCAGCAACCCAGAGAGAGAACGAAAATCTGGTCTAGATGGATGTCGGCAAGAAAACGTAAACGAATATGAAATGTAATGTTCTGTAATTTCTGATGATAAAAACTTTTAGCTATAAGAAGGGAATAAAATGTGTCAAAAGTACAACGGGAGTGACCAGAAACTATTAACAAAGTCTTAGAACTATTAATGTTTTATGCAAAGGATATGTATAATAAGCAAATATGATGTATACTAAGATCGTTGTAACACTCGCTTGTTTGGAAATTGTTTAAAACAGAATAAAAAATGATGAAGAATGCTGTTGATGTTCGATTCAATACATTCGTTAATTGAAGAGTTGGGGGGGGGGGGGGTAAGGGTTTGGGAGAGACTATACTTGCCTTTTCCAACCAAATGTCAACGTCTTCTTCACGTGGTTCATCTTGTTTGCACGGACGAGGCTCTGGCGACTGAAAGATTCCCGTATAAGGAGTCACCCACTACTTGCCAACGGCCTCCGAAGGAGGGCGGAAGAGTGGGGAGTGGTTCAGGGCACCCTCTTGCCCTAGGGGTTGAAAACGGAGGAGGAATCAGAAATGATCAACGGCATGGGGATTCAGAAGGCAACGGGAAACAACAGCATTAAAGACCCTAAGGGTATCCCGAGGACATGTAATCCTCTCAAATTATATATATCATGATGGATTTTCCTGGGTAAAGTATTCCAGAGGTAAAATAGTCCCCCAGTCTGATAGCCGGGTGGGGACTGCTCAGGGAGGAGTCATCAGAATGGATAGAAACATTCTACGAGTCGATAGAAGCCTGAATAGGGCAAGTAGGTCAGGAAACCTAAAAAGGGAGATCGAACAACTTAAGTTAGATATCGTCGGGATTAGTGAGGTTAAATGGAAGGACGCACAGGATTTCTGGTCTAGGGAACATAGGATAATTAGTACACAAGCTGTCAATGGAGTCAAAGGTGCAGGATTTGTAATGAATAAGAGACTAAGGAAACGGGTGAGTTATTATGAATAGTTTAGCGACAGGATTATTTTGATGAGGTTAGAAACTAAGCCCGTCCCAACCACATTAGTACAAGTCACAGGAAGATTACGAAGAAATAGAAAAAATATACGCTGAAATTGAAGAATTAATCCAATATGTGAATGGGGAGGAAAATCTAATAATCATGGGTGATTGGAATGCGATAGTGGGAGAAGCAAAAGAGGGGAATACTGTAGGAAGTTTTGGTATAGGAGAAAGAAATGAGCGAGGAAGCAGGTTGTTAGAATTTTGTAAAAGATATAAGCTGGTAGCGGCTAACACACTGTTTAAGAACCACGCAAGAAGGATATACACCTGGAAACGTCCTGGTGGTACAGGCAGATATCAGCTAGATTATATCATGGTCAAACAAAGATTCAGGAATCAAGTTCTACACTATAAATTGTACCCAGGAGCAGACATAGACTCTGACCATAATTTGATAGTTATGAAGTGCAGGCTGAAATTCAAGTAAATACGGAAGCAGCATAAGCAGAACAGAATGGACGTGAATAAACTGAGACAATCTAGTATGAGAGAAAAATTTGCAGAGATGGTAGACTTAGGTATAAGGAGTAACTCTGAAAGGAACTCAACCGAGTTCGAAAGGAAAGTATTAAAGACCGAAATAATGAAAGCTGAGAAAGAAACACTAGGCTTTAAGGAACAAGCTGCCCAAAAACATTGGATCGCAGAAGAAATTTTGCAGCTAGTGGATCAGAGGAGAAGATACAAAAATGCTCAGAATGAAGCAGGAAGAGAGCAATACAGGCAATTTAGAAATCAAGCCAGTCGAAAGACTGATAACAGCCAAAATAAAATAAAAGAATAGTTGGTTCGAAGAAATTAGGTTTAGAGTGGAAGGATTTAAAATAAAAAAGTAATAAAAAAACCACTGGGCTAGGGCTCAGCTAAATTCCCTGTTGGGAAGTGGAATTGAAGAATTTCTGTCTTACGAGTCTGCGGGCAATTAGTATGGCTCACGAGTTATGTCTCATGTCACTCTCTCTATGGACAACCTAGACACCATTTTCGGAGTTACATTGCAATTTTATACCCTCAACACAGATATTTCAAAGAACTCGCAGAAAAATCTCTCGCATGTGATTCTTTAGTGAAAGAAATGAATTAATCAAATCGTTTACAAACGAGTGGTGTAAGGAAATGAATAATTAATGAGATATATAGTGAATTACTTGAAAGTTAGTTTGGAATTTAATTTTCTAAAATTCAGTTTAATGAACAAGTGACATTTTAGGTTAGTCCCAGCCACCTAAAACATACCGCCAATTTTGTATTATATTCTTGCTGTATGATAACTAAAGGTACGAGTATAACAGCACATACTTTGCCGTTGATATTACTGTTTTTACTTCGGATGCCTAGGGGGGAAAGAGAGTAATACCCTATTATGTAGCTGTAAGCCGCCATCCCACTTTGAACAGTTTCTTGTGAGGGAGGAATTTGACCAGCCTACCACCCGCGGAGCTTGGGATGCCCGCTATTGCTTTATTCTGCCAGCCGTAGAAAGCCTTGACTACGCAAGAAATATGCCGCTTTGAATACAAACGTGTCCAATTCAAATGAACTCAATCATTCATAAACTCGTTATTCTATCAAAAGGCGGATTGTTGGTAGAAGATTTTTTGAACATATCCTAACTAAACATACGTAACATTACTCAACTGAAGTAAAACCACTCTTTTTTGTATCGATAGGGTTTTGAACTCGTGTACTGCTTACTGCATAGCACAAAATTTAGAATTATTACAATCTGTGAATTTTTATATGACAAACACATTTAGAGATCTTAATCGGCCTATAGTTCAATTGAAACATTAAATTACTATTTGAGACTGATTAATCAGTTTAATTGAGTAACACTTTAAATTAAATACCTGCAGGGTATTCGATTACGCAATCATTGAATACCAAAATAATCTAACCGCTTTAATCACAATTATTATTAAATCAAAAATCATATAATAGCCGTTTAACCCGAATTTTAACCATATATTATATTAAAACTAGTTATTAACAGTCAGATACGTTAGAGTCCATTATTCTACGTGGCCCGGTGGTGGAGGGGTGCAGGAAGCAGGGGGTGTAACCTGTCAACAAGTGGGTCATCTTGTTTACCAACAACAGAAGGCGGTCTCTTTTGTATTTTGTCACCAATTGCTGACAAAGTCAGGTTTGTGGAGCATGCGCCCTTTGTCAGAATAGCAATTAATATACCATTGTGTCGACTAGGTGCAAGGTCTATCAAAAACCCCATTAATCTAGCTTACCAACAATAGTCGTCGGTCTATTTTGAATTTGGCCACAAAAGAGCAGTCAATGTTAGGTTAGGCACTCCGCGGGCGGTCCCTAATTAGCATAGCAATACGCCAACTAGTACGCCAAACTGGACCAGACTATGGGGGAGGAAGGGGGCTTGGCAGTCATCAATCAAAGCTGTCAACAACTAGTAAGGTGAATTCTTCATGCCTTATTTGCATAATACTGTAATAGGACACCTAATTTGAATTTCCTTTTTTGGGATGTAAGGACAGTTGACGTTTGGTATTTTTTTTATTTTTATGAAGACGAATATTTGGTGGTGGGGGAGATAAAAAAGAATGAATAACAGCAGATTGTTCTGCAAGAACAGGATGTTCAAACTATTTGCGTACGAATAAGTGTTTATCGAAGAGATACCATGATTGGTTAGGACTGATTATTATAATGTATTTCGACTTGACTAACTATTATAAGTGAATTTAAATGAAATCAAGAAGAATTTTTCTTTTTCTGTGCGTGGTTCAGAGTCCTATAAAACACAAGGTAATTCCTTGGACACTAAAAAATTGCACTACTTGCCATTTTCGTAGACATTAGAAGTTCAATTTTTAAAAAATGACGTCTGCGAAAAGTGTGAAATTTTATGTCCTTGGACACTGATTTTTTATTTTCAGATTCTGTATAGGATAATGCACTAACGACAGCAGCACCAGAAGGGATGCCGTGATCACGAAAGGAAGCAGCAATTATTAAAACAATAACTCAAAACATTCGTGAGAACTATTTTTCCATTTGAAATGTATGAAACATAACCGGACTCGACACATTCTAACCATAATGCTGACGCAATTCGTTCGACTACTCGTGATGGTACTGGTTCACTAAATGTTAGAATTTTGTTTCTCACTAGCACCGATATCAAGTTTTACTTCTGTTGTTATAAAGTACCCATCTATGATAGCCAGGATGCGTTGGAAAATCTAAAATACTGATAATAATTTCAACATTGGCAGCGCAAGTGTGTTGGGAAGCTGATAAGAAGCGTGTGTCTTACTAACAAAACAAAAAAAAAAAAAACGAAATAAAAACCCTTTGTAAAATTTTTTGGTTCGCAGTACTAAACGAAACGAACTGAGGAAGCACGTGTATAAAAGGTCACATTTTTTTCTTATTTCTACCAATAGTTTAATGGCACAGAGCGCCGTCAGCTCCTGCAGAGAGAGAGATTAATTAATTTAATTAGTAAACAACTCGTTGGCCTCTCAAACATTAGCTCAACAAGCTGCGCGCAGCTAACAGCATAAACCGAGATGCATACAACAGAAAAGGTCAACCCTTCAGATAATCCCAAGGTAAACATAAAGTGAAAATTATTACAGCTTTAAACCAGTGACTAGTTGCTAGTTTGTGGCATATAATTGAATACTTGTGGTTAATTGAAAAATAAGAGTTGTTTTCTGATATGTGTAAGGGTATATACTTGAAATTATTTTTTCATTAATCATTTGCACCAACTTCTAATTCTGGATGTTGGTTAATGCTTCGTCAAGTATTCATGTTCCTGTTTGTTAAACAGTGATTTTTAGTTGCATGCATCTGTGCATATTACGCATTTGTTTTTATTGTTGTCATTCCAACGATGCAAATAGCTGGTATCCAAAAACTAATGTGAATACATAAAAAATAAAACAATTTCTTAAATTAATTTGTGATAACTGTGGTCATTGCGGTGGTAATTATTGTTTGTAAATGGTCTTGTGATGTAGTTAGATCGTGCGTGGTGGGTGAGGGAAAATACTGCCATTCAAGTGCAACAGGAACAACAAACGAATAATCACGGTATAAACTTCTGGAGTGTGTAGTTTGACCACGCCGAATAAACTGTTCCGATGTGTACAAATGTGTAAACGGTAAGACGAATGATCGCTCGGCTAGAATCTAATTCACCATCAACAAATATTGAAATTATGGAAATTAAGTATAGGGGAGAACGTCGGAATGGGAGTCTACGGCTAATAAGAAAACATTCTTACTTATTACAACTAGTTGCTCAGTAGTAATAAGACGACACAGTGTGTTTTTTGGTGTCCAACTGTAATTTTTGCAGCTATTACCTTAAAGGGTTATAGTTAGCAATATTGCTTGTAAAGTTATCTTAATATATTGTGATGGTTGCGAGATTAATGTAGTTTAAAGGGCAATATCTAAAACGGGAGGAAAAATTATACTATATATATATATATATATATATATATATATATATATATATATACTATTTAACAAAGGTGTTAACATGTGGGGTAATGAGAGCCAAGAGCAAGGGAAAATTGGAGCCTAGCTCTGATCACCTCATAATTTCCTCAACGACAAACATTAGGCCACCAATCCCCCATAAATGCTCATAAAAATCAGCATTCGGAGATTTTTACTGCTTCACCCTTTAGAAAACCCATGAAAAAAAAACCGAAAGAAGAGAATACAGACGGCAACAGTGCTCCGAAGGAAATAACCACAAAAAAAGGAAAGCAACGGTGAATGTAAGGAGGGGTAGACCACCTAATTAGAGATTTAGGGCTACAAGCAGTTTTTTACAATATTCAGCGATTTTAATTAGCTATAAAAATGATGGTTCCTACATAAAACTCGTTTCTCTGCTTTTCTAAACAGAAGCAGAACCAAATTACACTTTAACGTCTTGTGAAATATGTAAAACTGTAGCACATCTGGAAAATGCAGACTGATGATGAACCATCCTTGATTTATAAATTTTGTGCTAGCAAACAATAATGTATTTCTAATGTACAAAAAGTAAATGATTAATTTGTAGATCCACAAGAGTGAAAACGATTGTATTAATTTCCAGTTCTGTCAGTATTAAGGTTCTCATTACCCAATTGGGGGTTCCCAGTTGACCGGGTAAGGGGTACCATTCGAGTAAATCTGGTTTTTATTTTATTATCTTTAGTGAAGTGCCTATTTTCGTTTTGTTTTACATAGGCCATCGATTGGACATAACAGAATTCAAACTTAAAAAAAAAAAAAAAATGTCAAAAAAAATCGTTCTCCCGTATAGATTTCTACGTTAATTTTCGGATTGAACTGCAAAGTGACGCGATGACAAAGCAACTCTGTCGCGTAAACTCACGGATTTATTCACAGACTAAGAAAATGTCATCGCAAATTTCTCTCGCAAATTTCTCTCGCAAATTTTCCAATTGATTCACAGAGTGAGGTAATTTGATCGCAAAATAGGTGTAATGAAAGACGAGATGAGCGCAGAATTACAAACTGTGTCTACATCTACATCTACATATATACTCTGATATTCACAAAATTGTGGGTGACAGAGGGTGCTCAGCACCAAAGCTAATCTCTTTGCTGTGCATTCCAATCCCTAATGGTACGAGTGAAAAAAGAATCCATATAAGAATCAGTCCGGCACCTTATTTCTCTAATTTTATCTTTCCTATCCTTTCGACTCAAATAGGTTGGTGGAAGAAGTATTTCACTACACTCAAAAGTGAAAGTGGGAGTACGCATGCTTACCAATAAGTTTAAACGAAACGAGACTCCAAAACTAGTCTACTAATCAGTTCTGTGACGCTTTCATAAGGACTGTAGCAAGCGGACACGAATCGAGCGGCTCTTCTCTGTACTTTCTCTATACTTTCGATTAACCCCTTACGAAACGGGACCCAAATGGCACAACAATAATCCAAATGTGGACGCACAAGAGATTTGTACGCTATCTCCTTTGTTTGTTCATTACAATTTTTCGAGATTCGACCTATGAATCGCAGCCTAGAATTTGCTCTACCTACTAACGAATTAATGTGTATGTCCCATTTCATGTTCCTTTGAACTGTTACCCCCAAATATTTAATAGAATCGACCATATCAATAACTGTATTGTTTAACTGGTATTTCTGAACAATTGGATTCTTTTTGTTAGTTATGCTCATTGTCTTGCACTTTTTACAATTTAGAGTAAGTTGCCACTCAGCGCACCAAGCCAAAATAACATCCTGATCGCGCTGAATTTCTAATCAATCGGCCAAATTTCTTACTTCCCTATAAATAACCGCATCATCAGCAAACAATCTAAATAGGCTTTTCACTTTGTCTCCGAGATCGTTTATAAAAATTAAGAAAAGAAGTTGTCCTATTACACTTCCTTGAGGTACACCCGATGTAACATCTAGATTAGAAGAACTTTCTCCTTCAACGACAACATACTGCGACCGACCAGTCGTTTATCCATTCACAAAGCTGATCCGATATACCGTACGCTCGAAGCTTCGCTAAAAGGCGGTTGTGTGGCACTGAGTCAAAGGCTTTCTGGAAATCTAAAAAATTGCATCTACTTGTGAACCTGCATCGATAACTTTCATTACGTCGTGTGTAAATAGGGCCAGCTGTGTTTAACGTGATCTTTTCTTCCGAAATCCGTGTTGATTTGTTGTAAGCAAATTATTATAATCTAGAAAATTCGTAATTTTCGAGCATATAATATGCTCTATAACTCTACTACAAACAGATGTTATAGATATGGGACGATAGTTCCAGGATCACTTCGATCACCTTTTTTTGAAAATCGGAGTTACTTGCGCGATTTTCCAGTCTGAAGGTACTATTCGCTGTTCTAATGATTTACTGAATATATCAGACAGAAATGGCCCGATTTCCGCCGCATACTCTGAAAATACTCTTACTGGAATTCCATCCGGGCCCGGTGGTTTCCCCCACTTCAGGAGCTCTAATTGCTTTATGATACCTGCAGTATCTATTCGTAATGATTCCATCACCGACTCGCATGGCGTGGGAAAACGGGAATACTATCCTTATGTTAATTTGTAAATGAATTTTTGAATACAGTATTTAGTACGTTAGCTTTATCGCGGCTTTCATTAACCTCGGAACCTTCACGAATTAGTGCTGGAATATTGCTGTTGGTACAATTAACTTTTCGTACATACGACCAAAATTTCTTTGGGTATTCTGTGAGACTCTTAGAGAGAAAGTTGGAGTGAAAACCTGTGTGAGGACAAATTGGATCTTTCGAGTACAAGCAAGGTGGATTGAGCCAAAAATTAAAATCTTTGGGGGGAAATGGACATGAACCTCGTTGACTCAGCCTTGACGAAGCCTGGAATGTGCAAAAAGCATCAAACCAACTTTTTACTACATTTTTTTGTGATTAAGAAGACAGGTCTTCCGGAATACCGGATGATGCGGATAGAAAGCGATGTGTCAAATGTACACAATGAAGCCACAAGCGAATGGAAAACGTTATTCGAGCGAATCGAAGCATAATTTTCGACTCTGTGGGTTACACGTTGGATGGGATGATACCTCAATAAACTTGATCTCCAACAGGGAAATAGTGAATTTTGTTTAGCTAGAACCACATTCCAAACCAAGATAGTTGCATGATTATTTTTTTTTTTAAATTATGGCTCTACACCTCGTCGACGTCGAGGTCATTAGAGGCGGGATAGAACTTGGCGACAAGGATCTGGAAGGAATTCGGCCATGGCCTATTAAAGGAAGCGTCCCGTCATTCGCCTGGAGTGATTTGAGGAAACCACGGAAAACCCAAATCTGGATGCCGGTACGGGGATTCGAACCCGCATCCTTCCGAATGCAAGGCCAGAGAGTTAACCGCTCACGCACCACTCTCGGTGAACGATTAAGTGGGACAAAAACGATGGTGGCAATAAGAACTGAAGGAATTATGAAAATATTTCCGAACCAAAACGGTCCCAGATATATTAAAGATGAGGACCATAATTCAATCATTTGATCGGAGTAAAATGCGTAGTGTTCATTAACATGCCCTCCGAAAGCAACGTACATTTATTACAAGAGAGCATTTCTCTTTTCATTATGGTCTCCAACCATAATATACAATTTACGTTTATATCAAAAGACAGATGATACGAGAAATGGTGATACCACGAATACGTCAAATGTTGGGATACTTTCCGTTATCTTGGTGAGCCACTCCATGAAACGTAACTAATCACAGCATGAAGCGCACACTTAGCACTGGAAGTACGATATCAAATCAGCTCAGTTGTTGTAATTATGGCGAAACAATTAACATTTATATAATTAACTCATACCACAATCTTATATATATATAAAAATCTCGCGTCACGATGTTTGTCCGTGATAAACTCCGAAACTACTTAACCAATTTTAATGAAATTTGGCTTACTGTGTGTAATTTGATCCAACTTAAAAGGTAGGATAGTTTTTATCTCGATTATTGACCTCGATATTTATTATTCCGATTTAAATGTTCATTAAATGTTTGTCATAGGAAAATGCTTTGCAATACCTTGTAAGTTCGAGCAGTCTGGTGGTTAAGAGGATAAGGCGTCCGACTGGAGATCGAAAGGTCTCCGGTTTAAATTCCTATCTTCGCGGGGATTTTCATAGGTGCTTAACCCGGTCTTCACCTTTGGTGCAGCTTGCTATGTAATGTGAACTACGCCAGGACGGTACCGTGTTTCGGATTTCACGTTAAACTGTAGGTCACCTGTATGCGGCAGAGTTGGCGGGCTAGGCTAAGGCGGCTACGGCAGGGGGCGGAATACGTAGCCACCAAAAACCCTGTCAGCAGGTCATTACGACAACATGAAATTATTATTATTGTTCCGTAAGTTTCTAACAATTGGCGATATGTTAATTTATCGACACAACACTTGGTTACCCAGGCTAGGTAACCATCCAGTAGATGGCGTTGTGTTTTGGTTTCTTTATGTTACAGTCTATTCCACGCCATATCTGTTTATATTTACGACATAACGGACTTTTTAAATTTTTCGTGGATTACCATTTTTATAAGTGTGCTGTGTATCTAAACTAATATTATAAATATGAAAGTAACTCTGTCTATCTGGCTCTCTGTCTGTTTGTTACTTTTCTTGGGCTAAACGGCTAATCCGATCGTGATGAAAGTTAACGAGGAGATGCTATTTGGCATTAGGATGGACATAGCATACATTTTTTTCTGTATAAATAATTCATGTCATAATGTAATTTAAAAAATTACTGATCGGCGATAGACAGACGCGTAGAATTTGTAGGTCTCTGTATTACTCTTCTATATAGTAATCTGATAGCTCAGTGGTAAAGCGCTTGCTTAGTGATGCTTGACGCATGGTCTCCGAGTCAAATCCCCTTAAAGCAAGGACTTTTTAAAAATTGTTTATGATCTTATGAGTCACGCCTGGACCGTCAGTTGTTAGGATTGCATGTTAAACTGTAGATATCACAAATGTAGGGGTGCAATTCGAGGAAAATCGTAGCCAGTCTAGCAATGCTGTAGGTATACAATTTTTTATGTTTTATTGATCCCTCAGGGGTTGTTACTCTCGCAGTCAGAGTGTGTGTGAGTGTGTGTGTGTGTGTGCGATCTGCACTAACTATAAATGCGGAAGTAAGTCTGTGTATTTTTGTTACGTTTTGACGACGAAAGCGTGAGCATTGAATGCACGTGCTAAAGAAGACGGAGAAAGACCGGAAACCATACCCAAATTGATGTCACCATTTCATGGCAAGGGACTAGGATTTAATCAAGTTGAAGCAGCACAAGGCAATTATTTTCTAAGGGCAACAATTTCTATATAATCTGTTTTACTTTTGGTCCAAAAAAACTGGTCTTATTCTTTTATACGAGTGAACAAACACATGAAATTTTTAATGTGTATAGAAGAGAACTTGCAACAGCAGAAACGTTTGACTAATGCATCGGACATAAACTAAAATTGTTTACGGTACTGATAGAACACTGAATTACTTTGGAACTAGAAAAGGCAACTCATTGTTTCCCTCAGGCAAATTACCTAGGGTAGGTTATCAGCAATAAAGACATATGGAATTCAAGCGAAAAGGTACTAGAGATTGTGGACATTCTGGAACCAACAACGATTTTCGCAAATTCTTCGGCATTTGCTGCAATAGTACAGATATTATACTTGCGGACTGGCTATGCCGAAACCCAAACTGAATAAAACCTGGCGAGGAGTCGACAGTCGGTTTGAGGGAAATAGTTATAGCTGCAATGCAGCTCCACGGTGGAACAAGCACCTAAGTCTTAAAGAAACGTCTTTTCGCTGCGTAGAAAGCACACACAGACGTAAATGATGTGAGAAAATTGTTGGAAGATTGAGTAAACAGCAATAATTTATCTACCCATGAGTACGATGCTTAACGAGAAATGTATTGGGCGCATTAATTCCACCGAAAATTGGTAAATATGATAACCTCAAACAATGCTAAAACTATATCACGCGCTAATACCACGAACACTACAGAAACTAAAAATTACATAAATTAATCATAAAGCACTAGCCCGCAGTGTTAACCCAAAAAGAAGTTGGACGATGTGCAACGATATATAATTTGTATTAAAGAATAAAGCATGGGAATTTACGGAGTACTTGTGATTTCCACGCAACCATACCCGAAGGACCCAGACAGTTGGTATATGTAGATCATTTTTTGATTCTACCGAAACGACTACTTTGTATGCAACGTATCTTTTTGTCGTTGTGGATGTCTTTACGTAATATGTAATGCTATATCCAGTATCCCATATTAACAGGAGTTATTTTCTGAAAATTGTATACAATGTATGGAAGGCTTACTGTACCGTATTAACCAGTCAACGGTGAAGAGAATAAAGGTGATCAGGTGTTCAATCTGTTCACCACAGGGTTACCTAGCCGAAAGGACGATGCCTCAGCTTGCCACATGCTCTCGCTCGTTGGTAAAAGACCGAAAAAACCGATACCATTCACGAGCAAAATGTGGGTTATTTTAATGAGATTTCTATGTCGGCCGGATGACCTGCAGTTCATCACACCTAGAAAATTATCAGATAAACACAGACGTTAAATCGGGTTTCGAATTTAAGGAAACGTTTGCCATAGGGTATATAGTGAAAAAGGCTAAAAACAGAAAGGAACGCGAGGACAGAAAATAAACGCAGTTGCACAATATGGAATGGACTTTTTGATCAAGAATATCCAACCAACCAACGCCAAAAGGAATCTAATATTAGGATGTATTGTTCAGCTTCATCAAAGATTTAGACCCATACAACAGCAGAACGATGAAACTATATCGAGGGAACCTAAGGCAAGGCCACAAACACATAAATCAGCAGATGGAACCACAGAATGATAAAAGTTAGTGCCAACCCAAAAGTAAGGTGAAATGAAAACATGTATGATGAACTAACAAAATCAGTATGTGTTCAGTCTGCCAGTAAAGGCCCCTGCCAGGCAGACCTCACACACAACGCGCCTGCACGCCGGGATACATATACGACTCCAAACAGGCGCAAAACAAACCAGGAAAACAAATAGAATCATCTAGAAGCTAAGTGGGACTATTTCTTACAGAGGTCGCCGTACTACCACACAACGGAATTCCTGCGCCAGGCCGCCTATATAAGCGTAGCCGGCCGCTCCACCGCCAGTTCCAGCCTGACCGCTGAACCAGCGTCAACTACAGAAGACCACCGGAAGTTCGCGAGAAGTAGAAGCCGTCACTCTACCCCGGATCAGGACCAGGCTGAAATTCTCGACGGTCTTCTGATAACTGTACCACATTTGTTTATGGTTTACCTGTTGTATTGTGTACCGAGTAATAAACTTCAAGGAACCGTTAAGTGTAGTTCACTTCAGTGGCGACAAGGTTGGGATAAGAACTCTCGACCATCATGGCTACGCCAGCAGCACCTACGGAATGGCAACAGTTCCTCCAAGGACTTCTACATCAGTTCTTCGAATCTCAGAGACAACTGATTGCGGAAGTCAGGAATCTCCGCCAACCCACGGCCCCGCCTCCGTTCCCAGCATTCAACGACGACGTCGAGGAATGGGAGACCTACGAGAAGCGCATAAGACAACACTTCGCAATTCACCACAGAACCAAAGAAGAAGACCAACGTGCATATTTCCTTTCCTGGAACCAATCGAAGATGTATGTCACCAAACTTCAGCCACAAGACCCCGACACCCTCACCTTCACGACCATCTGTACGACACTGAATGCATACAGACGCCGGTACCATGTCGTCGCGGCCCGCGTCGAATTCTATCAATGCCGGAAGAAGCCCGATCAGACGTATCGCCAGTGGGCGGCCGAACTCCAAGGCCTTAGCAGAAAATGTAAGTTTCAAACTCGTTGTTCCCACGAATCCTACGCCGACGACATGGTGCGTGATCACATCATACAGGCTGCACCAGATGCCGCACTCCGGCATGACGCCCTCAAGTTAGAGGACCCATCCCTGGAGCAGGTCATCGAACTTGCCTACAAATTCGAAATATCTACGGCCGCAGATCGCCGCCTGGAGTCCTGGGCGGATGTGGCCGCAATCCGAACCGACGTAGAGGACACACAGGACGTCGCCGCCATCCAGAGCTCCCAGTCGCTCTCCTCCCGACACCACAACCGGGGACCGCTTCCTCAGAAGGACATCGAACCGACCCGTTCCGGCCGGGGCACCAAGTCTCGGCAGCAGCAGCGGATCCCGCAGCGCCGACGCCGCAGCCCGCTTCGCCTGCCCTCCTGCCCCACCTGTTACTCAGCACATGAGAGGGAAAATTTTCCGGATCGTTGGGCTGAATGCTCACGTTGCGGCAAGGAAGGACACCTGGCGTCCGTCTGCCGCACCAACACCACCAATGCCAATCCCGGCTCTCGCCGCCCAGGGTCTTACCAAGACAGGTTGAGCGGCGCACCTATGGATATCAATCAGGTAGACACTTCCACTGCATCCAAACTTTTTATTGACGTTACGGTCAATGGCAAGCCTCTGCGCCTACAAGTCGACACAGGAGCAGCAGTCTCATTGCTTAATTATACTACTTATGTGCAAATTGGCTCGCCCCCCCTCTCGCCGGCCCCCAAGCGCCTCCTGACATACAACAAACAGGAAATAGCACTCCTGGGTCAATTCACAGCAAACGTCATGTATAAGTCTGTACATCGTTCAGTCCCCTTTTTAGTAGTTAACAGTTCTCTCACAGCAGACTTATTTGGACTGGACGCCTTCCGCTTATTCGGATTTTCAATTGAGGATAACATACACCTCGTATCTCAGCATGTTCCTTTTCCTGAAGTGGACGCCCTTTGCACCGAGTTTCAGGACCTGTTCTCACCAGGCGTCGGCTGTGCAAAGGACTTCGAAGCATCACTCCAACTCCAGCCGGACGTACGGCCTCGATACTTCCGGGCACGCCAGGTACCCGTAGCGCTTCAACAACTACTTCAGGAAGAACTTCAACGTCTCCAAGACGAAGGGATCCTCCAGCCGGTGCGGTTCAGCCCCTGGGCCACGCCGTTGGTCATAGTTCAGAAGCCATGACGCCGCTTACGTCTCTGTGGTGACTTTAAGACCACCGTCAACCCGCATCTGCTGGTAGACGATTATCCACTTCCGAGACCGGACGACCTCTTCCGTAAACTAGCAGGAGGTACCTACTTTACAAAAATTGACCTGGCAGAAGCATACCTTCAAATCCCTTTGGATATCCAGTCCCGACAATACACAGTCATCAACACACCCTCTGGCCTCTTCCAACTCAACCGGCTCATGTTCGGCTTGGCCAGTGCTCCAGCGATTTTTCAACGGTATCTCGAACAACTTCTCCAGGATATTCCGGGATGCATCAACTATCTCGACGACATAGTCGTCACGGGACCCTCCGCTGCCGAACACATGACCAACCTCCGCCTACTCTTCCTCCGCCTCCGTGCAGCAGGATTGAAATGCAACCTTTCCAAGTGTCAATTTTTTCAACAATCCATTTCCTACCTGGGTCACATCATCGCTCAGGAAGGCATTTCCCCAGCATTTTCCTATGTGGACGCTATTTCCAACTTACCTCGGCCTCAGGATCTACATCAGTTGAAATCTTTTTTAGGCAAGATTTCATACTACAGAAAATTTATACCCTCAGCAGCACAAGTGGCAGCACCCCTGTACCACCTCTGTCGCAAGAATGTCCCGTTCCGTTGGACCCCAGCTTGCGAGACCGCATTCCACACCCTTAAACAGCAGCTCAAGTCCGCAGCATGCCTCATGCCATACACTCCAAACCTCCCCTTGATACTTGCCACAGATGCATCCGATTACGGTGTGGGGGCAGTTCTGTCTCATAAATTACCAGATGGCACGGAACGCCCCGTAGCTTACATCTCCAAAGCCCTATCGGCTGCTCAGCTTAAATATTCTCAAATCGAGAAAGAGGCGCTAGCTATTATTTTTGCCTGCTCCAAATTCTATTCCCTTTTATATGGGATTTCTTTTCATCTCATTACCGACCACAAGCCACTCCTATCACTATTTGATCCGTCCACACGTCTGCCTACCAAAACATCCCACCGCATCCAGCGTTGGGCACTATTCCTGTCCCAGTTCAGATATACCATGCATTTCCGTACCACCTCCAGGCATGCCAATGCAGACGCCTTATCCAGACTACCGCAGGGACCAGACCTTGCCTTCGACAAGTCGGAACTTCTGGTGTTCCAGATCGACGATGACATACAAGAAGCACTGAAGACATTTCCAGTCACGGCCTCAAAAGTCGCGGCAGCCACAGGGGAGGACCCCCTCCTCCGTGTCATCCGACACCACATCCAACACGGGTGGCAAACACGTTCCCCTCCACGCCATCATCAAGACCTCAAGTTCTACTACTCCATCCGCCACCAGCTCTCAGTAGTAGAGGGAGTGCTCCTCCGCACAGAACCAAATTCCACCCCGAGGGTCGTCGTTCCGAGATCCCTACAACCGACAATCCTCCAAACTCTCCACCAAGGACACTGGGGAATTGCCCGCACCAAATCCCTTGCCAGACGCCATGTATTCTGGATCGGCCTTACCACGGATGTCACGGAGAGGGTGCGGCGCTGTACCATCTGTGCCCAACAACTGCCCCGCCCCCCTCAAAAGTTCCTTTCCTGGCCGGCACCGTCCGGACCCTGGGAACGCATTCACCTCGACTTCGCTGGCCCATTCCTAGGCCACCAGTGGCTCCTAGTGACGGATGCCTTTTCCCACTTCCCATATGTCGTCCGTTGCTCCACAATCACCACAGAGGTCACCATTTCAGCCCTCACGAAGATCTTTTCCATCGAAGGATTACCATACGCTATCGTCACAGATAACGGACCGCAATTTCGAAGTCGGGAATTCCTATCCTTCTGTACCGCCAACAATATCCAACACCTCCTCACCCCGCCCTTCCACCCCCAATCTAACGGGGAGGCGGAACGGCTAGTCAGAACATTCAAAACCCAAATGACTAAATACACCACAAGTCACAAACTCGAAGAGGCATTGACACTCTTCCTCAGTTCCTATCGAACCACTCCAGTGGGGGCCAAAAGCCCGGCGGAATTGCTGCATGGCCGCCAACCTCGCACTCTCCTCCATCTCCTCTTACCCCCGCCCAAAGTACAGGTACCTTCGGGCCCATTCCGTTTCACCCCGGGCTCCCTAGTCTGGGCCCGCGGGTTTGGCTCCCGGGCCGGTTGGCTTCCGGGGGTCATCCAGCGGCCCCGGGGCCGCCAACTGTTCGACGTCAGCCTGGATGGCCGGATAGTGCGACGCCATCGAAACCAACTACGTCCCCGCTACCCCACGGCACCGTCCTCTTCCACCACGGCACGGCCATCCACTTCTTCCTCTCCTTCCCTGCCACCTCCACCACTCCTGCCGTCTAACCGTTGCTCAGGGACAGTTACAGTGCCACCAACGACGCCACAACCTGTCGGTCGCTCCGACACCCTTCAGCCGCAGCCTCTCGACCACCTGCGGGGACCATCTTCAGCGCCCCCCGTACAGCCCCCGGCCATCGACGCCGACGAACCGATGCCGTTAGCTCCACAAGTACCTCCACCACAACCTGCACCACGACGCAGGTCGGCACGCATTGCCAGGGGAACAGCTCCGTATTCCCCTGGAGGTAGCCTTCATAGTCTGCTCCAGGGCGCCGCGGCAGACGACCTCGCAGACGTCGCAGACGTCGCAGACATCGCTTCCACCCCCCCCCCCCCGGGAGGGAGGTATGTTCAGTCTGCCAGTAAAGGCCCCTGCCAGGCAGACCTCACACACAACGCGCCTGCACGCCGGGATACATATACGACTCCAAACAGGCGCAAAACAAACCAGGAAAACAAATAGAATCATCTAGAAGCTAAGTGGGACTATTTCTTACAGAGGTCGCCGTACTACCACACAACGGAATTCCTGCGTCAGGCCGCCTATATAAGCGTAGCCGGCCACTCCACCGCCAGTTCCAGCCTGACCGCTGAACCAGCGTCAACTACAGAAGACCACCGGAAGTTCGCGAGAAGTAGAAGCCGTCACTCTACCCCGGATCAGGACCAGGCTGAAATTCTCGATGGTCTTCTGATAACTGTACCCACATTTGTTTATGGTTTACCTGTTGTATTGTGTACCGAGTAATAAACTTCAAGGAACCGTTAAGTGTAGTTCACTTCAGTATGGTATCCTGCAAAGTGAAAACAATGTGATGAGGAGAATAACAGAGACCATACCGTTAAAATGTATGCGCTGAGATAATGAAAGAAGTGCATGAAGTGATGTTTTAAGAAGGCAACTGTTGCAGATGGAAAGATGCAACCCACGGTCGTTGGAAAATCATTTTTTTTCCGAAGATTCGCATAAGTGTAGAGAAACTGGTAAGGGAAAATATTAGTAAAATTTTTCTGTATGGAATTTTCTAGCAATCGGCAATCTGTATCCGTAATTTTTTTTCATACGTCATCCTATTCAGAAGCAGTTGCACTACATTGGTTATCGGAGGATGTCATGCTTAATCTTGTGATCGATTGATCCAGAAGTCATGATGGGCAGACGTATTACGCGTATAGCCTTTCACACTGTCAGCTCTGGTTGGGCCTACCTGCACTTAAGCAGACCCTTCCCTAGGACCAGAGCCTCTCCTGAATTCACATGCGCAGACACCGCAGAATCAATTTTCTGTTATTATTAATTTATTTATTTACTCTAAAAATGTACCAATTGTGTTCTGGTGGAAATTGTTTTTATTTATTGTGCCATAGTAATTTTATTTCTGACTTCAAATATTCGTAGTCAAATTTTTGGTGATTCCGAAACTGCGCGCTTATATCATTCATTTCAAGAAAAAAATTATTCTGTAATTGTACTTGTTATATAACTTAGTAGTGTAACACTTTATATGTCATAAGCGGTTGGAGAAATGAACTGCAAAGCCGTTTAACATTTGCTTCCGTCGCTTATAACAGCTTTCAGATTTATGCTTCAGTAAGTTATCACTCATAAGAATGTAATGCTTACTTTCTGTATCCTATATTGTTAGTAACACAGATTTCGAGGTCGGTCAGAATGTATAGTGAAATGGCAAAACAGATGATGAGAGATCTTCGCAAAATGAATCTGAATTTTTCTTGCCTTAGCTGACAACTTGTAAATCTTGCTTTAGAGCATTGGTATGAGTTTTAATCACCGTCCTGGTTTTTGGTTTGGATAGCGTCTGCATACTGTTTAAAGAACTGTGTCGGAATTTTCGCCGTTATAAGCGTATTTCTCGGAAGTCATACAATAAATGTGAGTGAAGTGCTTTAGGATAGAGCTTTGCTGTTACGGAAAAGGGTTCATTTTTATATAAAGCCCTGTCCCAAAAGTAAAAGGATCCTTTGCAACACTGCGTAACTGGCAGAAGTCCAAGGAACCAAGTTATATGACTCAATTTCTTTTGTTTTAGTACACATTTTCCTTTAAAATCTGTTCTATGGTGCTTCTAGTTGTAGCATATTGATGTGCCTAAACCTTACAAATTACAACCAAACAGATTCCATTAAAACTACAACCAAAGTCAATAATTAGCAGCATCAAACATTACTTATACATGTATTGTGGTCATTTCAATTAGAGATAAGCAAATGGCCCATTATATTCAGAGCCTTACTTTAACAGGTATATTATACGGCACAAACACATTGTATAGCTTTTGCTCGTTGCGCAATTGTCTGTCTCTGAGTGCGATCTGCTTTCAAATCCTCCTTCTGCGGGACACTACTATTCGGACTGAACAAGAAGTGTGCCAGTGCCATTTTTTTATGCGAATATTACGCATCTTCAACATCGAAGGTCATTTGAAGAGGGAGAGGATGGGGCAAGAACCACCCCAGGCATTCTGCATTGTCGATTACTATAAACGATTACACCGCCTGACCAAAAAAAAAAAAAAAAAAAAATTGTAATTAGACTTTCAGGTAAGGTCCTGATTTGGTATTTAAAAGCTTTACGCATTTCTGCCCGTAACTGTAATAATTTAGGACCGTAAAATGGTCCAAGGATTTCCTTACCCCAGGCATGTAAAGGCATTTGCTTCCTGATTCAATGACGGAAAGATCTTGTTAGTCTTAATAAATTTTTAGGAACAAATTGATTAAGACTCCACTTTGTTATTCCTTTAAAATTATTCCAGTTTCTCAATCTTTGAATCCCGCTTGTATTTTTTTAAATTTTTTTGCGAAGTGATGTACCACATCTGTATCGTTTCTGTATGTCATCAACAATTCTCACTGTCTTAACAACATAGGGGCACCACCGATAACTAATTTTTTCAGCCTCAATTTTGGTATACAGATTTCTTTCTTCCGTGGTTCTTGTGCTAAGCCGAAAGTGCGAGCTTTCTTAAACATAAAAATCGTATGATAAAAGCAGTATGGCTTCGTAGGCCATACAAGTCTCAATTCAGTTGATTCTCAATCTGAGTACAGAAAAAGAAAGTTTTTCAGTACTGCAATGAAGTCAAGCAGACAGGGGGATGATAATGTTTCAGGTTTAAAAGCAATACTGACAGCTGGGCGTGGTGAATTACGTTCAGCAATTAACAGAATGGTTAATAAGGCAGCCATCGATGAGTTATGTAGAAAGTTGTTTGGGTGGAAACTCTTGCGCTGGTAGTATCTTTGTATGGTTACCATTGCATTGAAACTCTCGTTTTACCCACTACTCAAGAAAATATTTATCCACTTCCGTTAAATTAATTCACTTCGTTTTCCAGCACGTCTTGTCAAGGGAAGTTAAACCAAATTTCGGAAATTGCAGATACACTAAACATCGGGTGCTTTGGAAAAGCGATTTAGTAACTTACCTGGAGCTACACTGCAGAACCTTCACCACTTGTCAGCTAATGTCCGAGTGCTCACAGGTGACATTTTTCAGGTAATGATTATTAGCGCTCGTTACTCTACTTTAATAATGGGGTGAACGTGACTTTATTTCCCACAGCACTGACATGAACGATAATCTGCTTGATGTTTATCTTTTTGAGAAGAAATCCAGATGCCAAACAAACTGTGATGTGTCGACTCTTCGAAATGCTTCCGCCGGAAAGTGAATAATAGCTGAACAAGACCTGATTATTCTTAGGAAGCCAGTGATCTCTTGGTATAATTTATGTAGAGGGTGAATGAAGCAACAAGGCAGCGAAAATTTTAAAAAAATCTTTTATTTAAGTGAATGAGTGTAAGTTTACAACCTACCGTAAAAATAAATATCAAATCTCAATTGCCTCAACAAATGCTTGTTTACTTACAGAAAAATAATGAGTAGGTAAGTAGTGTAATGTCCTACAGAGCACGTCGGCTCGCTGGCGCGGAGGTGTGCTGCCCGACACTGTGTGTATCTGAGGGCCAGTCGATGATAGAAGGCAGACGCCTGTCCCCAGAGACATGTTTGGTTTGGCGAAGGGGCGCGGGACACAGACCGCCCTCTCTTCTCGCGATATTTTTGTTTTTTCTGGAGGGCTTGCCGTATGTGGTACAGTGTGTGGGACAGCCAGAGGATGGAGGGGATGGCATCTACTCCTCCGAGGTGTTTCTTTTGCTATGTTCTATGTCGTCGGGAGTGGGAGAACGTTGCTGGACGCCCGAGAGCAAGGTTGTGGGCAGTGGCTGCTGCTACAAGTGATAAACGGAGGTAGCTGTGTGTATCAGCCGCCTACGCCGACGCCGCCGCCGCCGCCGCCGACCAGTGTCCTGCCGGGTAATGTGTACCGCCTGCTGATATAGAGACATTCTGCAACATCTCAAAACCCTGGAAACTGCCCTGAGTGACTCATGCCAGAATTAAAGAGCTATTAGCCTGGGTGCCTATCATATGTTTGCCATACATTTGTGATCTTGAAATGACAACAATTTTGTCTTAATGAATAAATTCATTTTCTTTTAATGTGAACCCATTTCTTTTGTGTGATCCCCTGAGATTGTCATGTAAGAGCCCATTATAAATATTATTGAATTAAAATAAATTAACTTTGCTACTTTTGCAAGCTGGCACCATACAAGGTGTTTTTCAAGTCAAAACTAATACCCCGGCCAAAACGAGCTATTATAACATGGCGCGCCAACCTGTGGCCTGACTGTTTGAGATGTTGCAAACGTTTCGTTTTAGCGAGTAGAACTCTCTATGTGTTTTTCAGCATTTTTGCGGTGTGGCAGTGATAGCAGAGGTCCAGCATATACTATGTATAATGATAAAATGGAGTATGTGTAATATTTGTTGTTTGTAACAGCATAGGACTCCTGTGGGCGTTCCGAGCAAGGTGATTATCTGTTCATGTGTGTGATATTGAACCGCTGTTTGTTGATGTTTCATGGGTTGTTGATGTATATAAAAAAAAATATGATGTTGCATGGATTAGAAGGTTTGGTGAAGGAAGATTAAAGTGATGGTCTTTGTTTCTGTTCTGGTTGGCCTTGTATTTGTAATTGTTGGTATTGATGGTTATTCTGTTGTTGGAAATTGGAAACTAGGTAGGTAAGATTTTCACAACGTCTCAGCGTCGGAAAATTTTGCTTGCTTTTTGGCTGTCCTCTGTGATGGGTATAGTGTTTGGAAATTTGTTCTGCTTACTGTTGGATAGAGGATCATGTTTTTCGAAAGCCCGGAGCATCTATGCGCTGCATAATAAAGTTTGGTGCGTTCATTCCATCCATAATTGTGCGTTTGAGAATTTATCGAAGCTTCACGGAAATATACCGTCATAAATATTGGATTGTGGAGGGAAAAGTATGGTGTAATTTTAGTTTTACGTAGTCTCTAAATTTTCTATTGCTTTTGAGTGCTTGCTAGTTTTACTGAATGAGATTGAGGTCCGGAAATCTACTGGAATGGCCTAAAATTACAATCCGTCAGAGCCAAAAGAGCGGGAATTCGCGATGGAGGGAAATTGCGATCATTTAGTTGACAACGCCATGGTTTGAAGTGTTGAGCAAACCATTCAGCAGACAGAAAATAAGGCTTTACTAGTTTTCCTCCAACCGCAGAAACGAGCAAACGGTTTGTATCGACACCGGAAAATCACGCTAGCAAAATGGTGACGCCACAAGATATTTTGCTAATGTTACAGCAACTGCTGCGTCCCATTAACGAGGAACAGAAGAAAACTAATGAGCAATTGTCGGCGTTCAGGGAGGAATTGACGGCCGCGATGGAAAAAAGGGTAGGCGAAATTAAGGATTCGGTGCAATCGCTACAAATGGCGCAGAAAACGTTAAGCAGTGCTGTTGACCGTACTAAGGAGCAGGTGTTGGAGGTACAAAGACGCGCGTCAGAAATAGGTCAGGAGACGGAAGAAAGGAGTAACATGTTGGAAACGCGTGTCGTGGAAATTGAGAGGAGCCACAGTGCGGATTTGACCCAACTCGGAGAAGAGATGAGTCAAATTCGCGTGAGCGTTGCAAAGCTGAAAACAGAGCGCGAAACGCATGAGAGCTTTTCGATGAAACAGACAAATAAACAGCGGGACATCCTTATGTCGGCGTGTTCGGAATCGGTAAGAACGGACAGACAGACCAAACCATCGAGAATGCCAACTGTCGGACACGAAAGACGAGACCTGCGATATTTGTGCATATTTGGACAGGCGGGAACAAATGCCGAACATCTGTTCCAGGTCGAAGGCCTCAAGAGAGTGCCAGCGGCGAGCGATGTTTTCCGAACGCATGCTACCCTCTGAGCAGGACGCTTTTTTGTGACTGTGTGAGCGAAACGCAGCTGGGGTGCGATTATGAGCCGTATGTGGGAGGTTTCGAAGAGAGAGATTGTTGCGGAGAACTGAGAGGCGAAATTAGTGCTAAATTCATGCACAGTCAATCAGTGTACTTTGCTGAGAGGAAAGAATTAGCTGAGAATTTCCGAAGCACAAACGCCAGCGATAAGTATGAGTTTTGGATGTGCGTGGTACACGGAAGGCTCAAAACGGGAGCTAACTAGGCTTAGCCCCTCGCCGAAAAAAAAGGAGACTTGGTTTGGACCGCAGACATACCCAAGGATATGAAGTGGAGAATAATTATGGTAATAAATACGTATAATGTTAGTGTCATATAGTGGATAGTTCGCAGAAGTGTGTTTGCGGAGAAAAAAAAAATGTGGTTCTCCCTAATGGACGGAAAGTAAATACTGGTAGCATCTCAAAGTTGCGAGAAGAGGGAATTTTGGTTGTAATTATTGAAGATTACCTGAGCCATAGAAACAGTTGAATTGATTTGGTACATGGGATGGAATTGAAGAACAGTCACTTTGTGCGGAGAATGCTAAGATGCGATGATTGATGTCAGGTGAGAAGGAAATGGTTATTAACGATTGTAGGAGTGATTATGAGATGGTACGTCCTTTTTCTTTGCTAAACTTCTCTGGCTGCTCTTGTGAGGAAGTTGCTGAATACTTGGTGGACCTAATTTTCCAGAGATTTGGAAGTTTTGACGTTGGTCGAGTTTAAAAAAAAATAAAGGAAGGTATTTTTGAGAGTTAGTTGTAGCCAGAGTGGCACTGATGTATGGAGAGCACTTGAACTGGAGTAACGGAGTCAGTGGATGAGATCCAAGTGGTATTTGCGTTTTCCTCGTGCGAAGGACAAGGTTTTAAGGTGAAGAGACAACGGACGTGCATGGATTGGAAGGTTTCAGACGTTCCTTTTGGCAACGGATAGAAGGCCAAGGACGCATAAGCGTCCGGTTGTCGTTCAATTAATGTGGTGGTAGTAGGTCGTGGAATTTCATATGAGGGACAAGGTAATTATCCCCTGGGGCTCCGTTAATTTGTGCTTGAGGTGGTGGAAGTGTGCCGAGTCTGGTATAACGAGGTTTTGTACACTCTGGATTTTTTTCATAATAGCGGGAAGCGGGAATAATGTGGTTCCACCAAGTCAAACCAGCATCATGTTTCTCCAGCAGGATATTTCAGTTCCCTGACATCACTCCTTTGTTTTGAGAGTCGTCTGTTAGCAAAGTAATTTTGCCGTTCGGAAGAGATAATTCATGACAGTTGAGAGTATAGGGAAATACGAATCCCAGATGCAGATTGTCGTTGAATAGTACACATTAGTGAAGATATTCTTATTTGTGTCCAAGCGGAGTTACTTCTTCAGCATTTGAGAATTTTTAGAGAAAATTGTGGTTTGGTAAGGTAGGGAATGAAGTTTGATTTTCAAGTGGAGTATTTCTTTCGGCGCCAGACATGACGCGAGATTTAATTTAGATGAGGATAGCTGCGAGTTACACATTGTGAAAGGTTTCCCATGTGATTTCTCGAAGAATAGTTATTGCTTCCACTGTTAGATATTATGCAAGTTATTTGACAGGGTGACGAACTTCTTATGATTATATATGCATTATTCAGCGTGGAGGCATTTTCTGCAGGGTGTAATATGTTGTTTTTTTATGCTAGGTTAATGAGGCTGTAGATTTGGTAGAATACTAGTGGTTTACTTTCTGAGAGTTCTGAGGGATATGGAGTAGGTTTGTGGTCGCAAGGTGGCAAGGCTACCTTAGTGAAGGTGGACAACGTTGAGGTAGTGGAACACCAAGTTCTCTAAAGTGTCTGTTATGACTTTGGTCATGTGGTCGATATGAGGAATAGGTCGGTGAACCATGGCTTTCGAAATAGGAGCCTAAGCATAAGAGTGTGGGTTGTTTTGAAACTGGGAGTGTCAGCTAAGGCAGAGGGTGTCCTTGACTTCACCGGGGTGCAGGGACCTGGGCTCCATCTGTTTGTGGGCAGGCGCCTTACCATCTGCGTGAAGGTGGCTGTTTGTTATGAAGTCGGTTCTGCTCTACAGGGAATCGTTGTGACTGTAAATTCTGTTAGTTGCAAGGAGTGTGTACGCATGAAGAGAATATGCCGACCCCTCGTTTAAGTTTAGTTATTGTCAGATAAAGTTTGGAGATTTTAAGTTTTTATGGATATTTAAAGCTGTAATTAGCGTTATAAGTAGTCTATAAGGAAAATAGTGGTTTGGTTTAGAGTTCTTGATCATTACTGCGTGGCCCTGATTCATTGCTCACTTGTTTTCGGACACAATGGTTTTCTCTGTTTGGTTATATGGGCATTGTGGAAGATAAAGCCTTTATGTGATGGCTTTGTGATTATTTTAATTATATTAATTCTTCTACATTTTGCACTCTCATTTGTAATTTTGTTAACAGAGAGTACAGGAAGGATGATTTGTGAGGCCACAATCTGGTAGAATTAACTTTTGTTTGTAGCAACTGTGTGCTGGTATTTATATGTATTGTATTGTTAATGTAATATCTGTAACCATCAGAAAGGCTGGACAACGGCACAACGATGTATTTTCTGAGACCATAGTTTCTTAGGATTAAGTATTTTTCTGAACACTGTGTGTTATTGTTTAGATGTTGTGTACTGTTTAAGTTGTATCTGTAGCCATAAGATAGGCTGGACCCAACTGGTATCATTTACGCCATGCCCATTGTAATGAATGTCACAGAGAGAGTTTCATGCTCGTAGCGGAGCGCAGTGTAAGATCGAGCAGTCACTGCAGTGGTTATTGACCAAGGAGACAATCCGCATGACTTTTCAGCAGAGGGAAGCGTCGAAATGGGTGGTTTTATCAAGGTATTGTAAGACTCGGGCAAACGATAGGTTGAAGAGACAGTTCTGGCTAAAGAGCGTGAAGGTGAATTGTTTCGGGACAAAGTGAGAGGATATGTCACATGGACCAAATGAAAAATTTGAACTTTAAATAGGAAATTCAAATTTTTGTGGAGGTGGCAGTTGAAGCTGTAATGTCCTACAGAGCACGTCGACTCGCTGGCGCGGGGGTGTGCTGCCCGACATTGTGTGTATCTGAGGGCCAGTCGATGATAGAAGGCAGACGCCTGTCCCCAGAGACATGTTTGGCTTGGCGAAGGGGCGCGGGACACAGACCGCCCTCTCTTCTCGCGATATTTTTGTTTTTTCTGGAGGGCTTGCCGTATGTGATACAGTGTGTGGGACAGCCAGAGGATGGAGGGGATGGCATCTACTCCTCCGAGGTGTTTCTTTTGCTATGTTTTATGTCGTCGGGAGGGGAGAACGTTGCTGGACGCCCCAGAGCAAGGTTGTGTGCAGTGGCGGCTGCTACAAGTGATAAACGGAGGTAGCTGTGTGTATCAGCCGCCTACGCCGACGCCGCCGACGACGCCGCCGCCGCCGCCAACCAGTGTCCATGCCGGGTAATGTGTACCGCCTGCTGATATAGAGACATTCTGCAACATCTCAAAACCCTGGAAACTGCCCTGAGAGACTCATGCCAGAATTAAAGAGCTATTAGCCTGGGTGCCTATCATATGTTTGCCATACATTTGTGATCTTGAAATGACAACAATTTTGTCTTAATGAATAAATTCATTTTCTTTTAATGTGAACCCATTTCTTTTGTGTGATCCCCTGAGAATTGTCATGTAAGAGCCCATTATAAATATTATTGAATTAAAATAAATTAACTTTGCTACTTTTGCAAGCTGGCACGATACAATCAAATTAAAACTAATACCCCGGCCAAAACGACCCATTATAGTAGTTTGCCACTGAACTGGCAAAACACGATGTTAATTGTGTTCTCTGAATTGCGATTAAGTTACTTCTTTGGAATTAGTAACATTTACTTTTATAAGTTCGGGAGGGAAGCAACATCTGCGGATTTTAATTATGCGATGTAATATTCTTACACTGATAACTATCCGCAGTTGATATTTTTAATACTGAAAGATCACATAGAAGTATCGGATAAATATAGTGTGGAGGGATGGGATAGGTGAATTCTATTATTGTGTGAACGAACACTTTATCTGTATGTTACGGCCGGGTTGAAGTCAATGGTACTGATCGTATGCCGTTGTGATAATTAAAAAAAAAAATCAGTGTTAACCCTAAATCGAAACTGGGAACAGCGATTCAAAAATCATCATTAGAATATTGAAAACAATGTAAAATATACTACTCACAGCTGTTTTGTTATATTAAAACTACTGAATTTAATAATGAATGTTGAGTTTGTCTGATGTCAGTTTGTTAAAGGAGCTAAATTAAATTGTTTCTGGCATAAAAACAAAACTTTGCATTAAGACTACCAAAGCTGATGCATTTGTTTCCAGAGCACACCGCAACACTTATTGCGAAGTAAATACAGAAATCAAAAGTAATACATGGAATGATAGGACATTGTAGAATGCATGCTATCTTTTGCTGAACAAGAACTGCTTACTTAACTATTTTAATAAACTTTTAGATGATTCATATCCTGGAACGTGTGATTTTAACTATAGGTTTTTCTGGAAAGCGACAGCAGACATTCAGTACCGAAGCAGAAAATTTAACGTTACTTACAGTAGATGGTTATTACCATAGGTATATCTTTAAGATAAAACGACTTAGAGAAACACCTTAATTCACAGCGCAAAAATATTTCTTTGCTAATACAAACCACTATCATTAGTAGAAATATCAGCGATATTTGCAACGGTTCCTTTTTCATGGTTGTAGTCAAAACTTCTTAAATAAAGATTAAAACATTATTGTTTGAAAACTGACGTGCCAAAAGTCATGGGACAGCTCCAATCCAATCCCTTGCGGTGTTGAGGCTATTATCATTTGCACTCTCGTTAATCTTCTGAAATGATTATGAAAGCAAGATGTTTTAATGTGGAACTGGCACTAGATACATTTTGGAAATTGTTTTTGAATTCAACTTTCCTCAATCAACGCTGTCAAGCGTGTGCCGTGAATATTTAATTTCCGGCATTACCCCCGGTAATGCACAACGCTGTAGCCGACCACGATAAAAGTCAACACTCACTGTGGGACGTATGACAGACGTGTCACTGCGGACAGTGCAGCGAAATTTGGCGTTGATGGGATATGGCAGCAGAAGACCCAGGGGGGTGTCCTTGCAAACAATACGCTATTGAATTCAGCGCTTCTCCCGGAACCGTGAACATATCGGTTGGACCTTAGATGACTGGCAAAAGGTTGCGTGGTCAGATGAGTCAGAGGAGCTGATGGTATAGTTAGAGTGTAGCGCAGACCTCAGGTTGTCAGGAAGGCACTGTGCAATCTATCCTGGTATGGGCTATGTTTACATGGCATGGACTAGGACTTAAAGCCACACTGAACGTACCATGACAGGAAATGGTTGTATTCAGCAGAAGCCATTAAACACACATGAAAGCAACCTACGATATCTATGATTGGCACAGCGGAAGCAGTAAACACGGAACTAGCATTATGCTATTCCGAGGATGACACTAATAACCAAGTAAGTCCAACACAGCTGTATAAAATATCGGTACCCATAAATAGTGGCAAACCATAATGTGCGGGTGGATTTAAACGTAAGATCAATGCAAAGGAAAAACTCGCGTCCCGGTCGCCAAAGTGAAAATACTCCACACACAAAAGTCTAACCAATTAAGTTATAACCAAAAAGATTCCAGTCAAAATGAAGAAGAAGAAAATCCTGCCAACAACTCTCTACGCGAAACGAGCAACCAACGGGCTAGAAGTATCTCTTGGAGTGAAAATATGGAGGTAGCACAGACAGAATCCGTCAGTATGCCAATCTCGGAAATTAATGCTCTTAAATCGATTCCGAACGCAGTAGGAAGTGAGGATCACAACGCGACCAGCAACAGAAAACAATGTGGGACCATTCTACGTCTACGCCGAGTATACTGAACAACACGTGGGAACCAAAGGGCACAACCTGGGCAGATTACACCCGATGGCAATAGGCAAAATAATCATAGATGTATCACGTGAAATAATGAATGGCATCATTAATATCGCCTCAAAGGGAAAGAACAGGTTTCCCAAATTACTCCAGGCAAATGCCGGGATGCTTCCTTAAAAAGGCCAAGGCCGAATTCCTTCCCATTCCTTGCCCCCATCCTTTCCCGTCTCTAAAGACCTCGCTGTTGAGAGACGTAAAACAGTTAAAAAAAGGAAAGAACAGTGTCATGAAGCAGCTCAGCAACGCTAGATGCGCCAATAGAGTAGGGTCAATTCAGCAGCATGAGAAAAACATAAAATTTTATATCCCACTGATGTGCGTTGTCAATGTAGAAACAAATCTTTCAGAGAAAGACATACAAGATGAGATTGAATCCACGATCAACGTCTTAGGGGTGCGAAGGAACATAAGCAAAATTAAAAGCAATGGTGTACACGAAATTACAACAATGCAGCTAGTACGACTGTCATTCACAGGAAAACGTCTATCACAACATGTTACAATCCTCAGCACTAGATGCCCAGTTGAACCGTTTGTGCAACGAGTGAAACAATGCTTCAACTGTTTAAGGTATGGACATTTCGGAAACAATTGCTGAAGTTCTCCCCGGTGTGCTAAATGCTCAGGCTCTCATAAGATAATAGAATGCGCGTGGAATGGACCCCAAAAGTGCTTCCACTGCAATGACAACCATCTAGCAACTGATTGGTAATGCCCAGAATACTCGAAGCAAAAAAGAATTAAATACAATATGGAATACTAAAACATGACCCTAGAAGAATCTTTGGCAAGAGGGGACCATACATCCTACTCTCTTCACGACATGTGAACTGTATAGTACGGACATTCCAGCTGAATGATAAAAGCGCCTTCCCACCTCTCTAGGTCACGATGCCATGGTAAACTTCGAACAAGCTGTAGAACAAGGAGACGTCAACACCTATCCAAGATGCACGGACAAGCCTATTCTACCCGCCCACAACCTCAGCTTAAGCTCCCAACGGCCCAGGCCACCCCATATGAACGCTTGATGGGACAACAACGGGCAGCACCTGCAGAAGGACAATACCCATTAATGAAGATGCCTTACAGATTTCCAGCTTCAACCAATCATGTACAACGTCCCGCTATAAGCTCATCGCAACGCATGCCGTTGATGGACGACGAACAACCAACTACCATTCGACTACGTCGCAGACCGCTATGCAGCCCTCTTCGCAGTACGGGAAACAGTACCAGAGAACATCAGCACCCAACAACTCGGAGTGCCTACAGTCAACAACAGCAGAATCAGACTTAGATAAATCAAACCCACGCAGTGGAGGTCACCAGTAACAACGCCACGCAACCACATCGCACCACTGAATCAACAAGAGAAGCAGCATCCAGACCAGTTGCACTAGTCGCCCCAACAGCAGCAGGCATAGACCTCCGCCATATGGTATGTTCTATGATACCTACCTCCTAGCCATTACAGTCCGATAATAACGTCATCGCTTGATGCTATAGTTGATAAAATTTTTGAACTAATATGTCCCATTATTAATATTACCCCAACGGGAAATACTCCACAAAATGAGAGGTATAATCAGTTCTATTATTATGTCATTCACAAATGGATTCACAGCAGGTTAATAACATGCTATAGTGGAAGGCAAGGTCCTTCCGGTCCAATAAAAAAGGAAGTTTCGAGCTGTCTTTAAAAATACTCAACGTACCTATTGAGGCAGTAGTGGAAATCTAGCTAAGGCCAGAAGAAAAAACTAACATTTAAAGGCTACAACATCAGATGTAACATGGAATATGAGTATTAGGTGAGGGGGGCAGCGCTTCCCATTAAAAATGCGTAGAATACAAGACTAATCTGCTAGCCAATATAAATACAAACATCGAGGCCTGTGCAGTTAGTGTCAAATGCGAACATATGAGACGGAAGTGCAAGTGGCTTCACAATAGCCAGTGGATGCGCTTTTCGGTGAAATGCCGCCGTTGTAAAACCATTCTTCAACCCACCAGTAAAGCCGGCGTCGGTAGCGTAGGGGCTAGAGTGCTAACTCCGCGTACCGAAGGTCGCCGGTTCGCGTCCGGCCGAGGTGCATGGGTGTTTTCTGTTATCTGTTTCAAGAGCTGCTATTTAACACGCCTGCTTGAGGGGTGGACACGATCGCAAGAAGTGGCGGAACGCTGCCCCGAAGCTGGCGGTGGAGGCAAAGATTGGTTTGAGTGCGGATGTAAGCAGATGGACTTGCCAGACCATCGCCATCATCTGCGGATCCGCGGTGCGATTCCCGTCACCGGCAGTGGACTTGGTCATGTGCCACTTTCGAAAACAGAAAAAAAACGAAGGTGAGGGGATATAGGGGAGGGGAAGGTTAAAATGAGGTTAGCTTTATTTTAACTTGGTCTTTTTTTCTTTCTTCAGGAAGACCATCCGATTCTAGAGTTCTAATAAGTTTCGCCGCTCATGCTTTTCTAGATTTGCATCTTAGGCCAGGTTTACGCCCCCAAGGCATGTCAGAAAAGAAGGCAAAATAAACTGGTGCCAGAAACTTTTAGGCAGACACAAAGTAATTGTACAGTGTAGAGCAAATCAACATCTACTAAATAATAAGCTTTGTCTGTAAACGAAATTTACTAACAAATCATATACTAACAGACTGCGCGAGAAGAACAGCTTGAGCAACCGACGTAACATTACAGACTAACACACGAATCCGTCTTTCTGTCACCATTCGATAAGTTCTCAAAACTTCGTGACTACAATTGTTATTCATACCGAAACAACAATGTCCTGTTCCCATCTTACAGATAAAAAATATTTCCTTGTCAAAGTCAATTATTATCGGTATAGCCATTTAGTCAACAAAACGTAACAAAAAGACGGAGACTTACTTCTGCTTTTATAATATTATTAGTGCAGATGACACACACACACACACACACACACACACACACACACACACTGACTGCGAGACTATTTTTTTTCTTATTGCTTTACGCCTCGTCGACGTCGAGGTCATTAGAGGCGGGATGGGGAGAAGGAATGAGAAGGAATTCGGCCATGGTCTTTTCAAGGAAGCATCCAGGAGTGATTTGGGGAAATCATAGAAAACCCAAATCTGGATGCGCGGAAGGGGATTCGAACCGGCGTCCTCCCGAATGCGAGGCCGGAGCGTTAACCACTCAACCACCACGCACAGACTGACTGCGAGAGAAACAACCGTTGAGTGATCAATATAACGTCAAAAAGTGTATACATACAGCATTGTTAGATCGCGTACGATTTGCCAACCCTTGCACCCCTAAATTTGTGCCATCTACTGTTTAACATGGAATCCGAAAACTGACTGTCCAGGCGTGTCTCATACGATCAAATACAAATCTTAAAAACCTTTGCCTCCATCGGGATTTGAACCGGAGATCACAGTACAAATTTTAGAAAGCAATCGCGTTAACCACTGCGCTACCAGCCCGTTATAGAGTAAGGCACCGCAGAATGTTCGACATCCTAAGCGTCAGTCTATCACCGTTTCGGTAATTTTTCAAAATAACATTATAGTATATACTATTTATGCAGAAAAAGTATCCTAAGTCCATCCTAATGCTTGTGTAATTCCATCATGATAGGATTAGCTGTTTAGCCCAAGAAACGTAACAAACAGATACAGAGACAGAATTACTTTCGCATTTATAATATTAGTATAGATTCCGAGATATTTGTTTGAAAAACAATGTATGCTTACTCAGATCGCAAAATAATGTTACCATTTTGAAATATGTGCACAGCCGTGTCATGTCGTAAGATTTACCGTCTATAATATACTATTTTACAATAATACAAGTTTGTGTCTTAAAAATACCTATTATCTTTATACTATTTGAAAATAACCTCAAGTGTGTATCTTAAATGTGTCTTTTAGCGTTATGCTACTCTGTAATAACCTCACGTCTATAACTTAAATGTATCTCTTATCATTATACAACTTTGTAACCACCCCAAATGTGTAGCCTAAAGGTGTTTTTTTTTATATTATTGATAAGTTTGAATTATTTATGAATTGTTCCATGAAAGTTATCAGCTTTAGTAGCGCTATGTAACAATTATGTGAAATAACCATAACACTGTACTGGCTGTATGTTCATGTAACCAATGAAAATAAAACATTTTAAAAAATCGGTCACTACTGGTTTAAGTAACATTCTTGAACGATTTGGCATTTATTGCCACACATGAATCCAATCGAACATATTTGGGACATGACAAAAAAGAACGTTTTGCAGCGGCAGCACTTTCGCAACTGTGATTGGTTGCACAGGACGCATGCCTGGATATTTCTTGTGTTAACTTCCTAAGAATTGTTGTATGTCATGCCGGGGATAAAGGGTCTCACACAATATCTGCAGGCTTGCCACGAGTTTGAGCACTTCAGTGTACACATGAATGATCAGCTGAAAAGGTTAAGTTTTGTTATGCAGTGTAGAATTTTGTTCGGTTAGTAAGACTGAACATTGGATTAATATATCGGAAGATAGGAATAACTTAGAACTATCCACCACTAAACTTAGAAGGAATATCTGATTTGATGTGTTTCTATCTTTTAACTTAGGTATTTTCTGTTCCAAAGAATTTGTTTGATGGATTTTGGAAGCTAAAGAGGGCCGGGAATGTGATGTACGATTTGGCATTCGAATCATAAGTTACATTCAGTTATACTGTTTTCCGAAAGTTATGTGCAAAATAAGTGTGTTCGTGGTTGAAATGTATAGTTATTAAATTTAATACGTTATCATTACTGTTTTTGAGTTTATGAATGATATCTTCTCGTTTAGCGAATTTCCGAGATTGTGGTTATTCCATAACACACCACAGTTCGTCCATTATGTTTAATAACTGTAAGCCTATTGGAGAAAGAAGATCTCTTTTAATTAGTTTTCTTCAGTTATTTGCTCTTAGTTCCGCGAAATTTAGAGACTTTACGGACCACGCTTCCAAACAGATAGCATACCCCTCATATTTAATTTCAAAGTTTCGTGTTTCTGTTACGACATATTGCTTTTCTGAAAGGAAAATAATTATCTGACGTATTTATTACAATCAAAAGTTTTAATTAGAATGATTTCCTGTTAATTCGAGATTGTTGGCAGAGTGGGTCGGATGTGGCGGAAATTGTGGGATTTGCCGCCTTATCTGGTGTCATTAGGGCGGTGCGGGCTGTAACCGCAAACACTCGTATCTCAAAATGTCTCGAACAGCAGCAGCAGTCTTTGTTTCATGCTGTTACACAAAATTCGGAAGTGTGTTTTGAAGGTCAGATAAAGTATATTTATAATGACATCAGCCTCATTTCAGCCATCTAATTATATTGAAAGTAAGACGGAGTCAACGAAATCGTGTGTATAAAATATGGGACTGGTGAGAATTAATATTAATTTCAATATTTTTACTGTTAATGAACCAGTAGAACAACTGAGAAAACGTTTAATGCAACCGTTGCCACAAAACCATTTTTAAATTTTCATCCATTATGACAGCTGGCCAAATGTTTCATTTCAGCTAAGCAATCTTTGCTGTTAAATATTCAGGCTAACTTTAACAGGTAGGAGATCGGGAATGCGTAACTGGAAATTTTCACCTTAACCATTTCTCATGTAATACAAAACTTGTATAATAAATGCTACTGCAGCTTCTTTTTTTTTTTTTTTTGTAAGCTAACAGGAAATTTAATTTCCGAATCACCCGACACCAAGAATTATGTTAAACGATTCATGCGTTGTCTTTTATCTAGGAAGGCATGTTTCAGATAATTATTGATTTGATATTTACAAATTAGTTATAATATATGATAGTAGTGCACAGTTTATGGCGCATTTCTCCTTCCATTACTCTTTTACTTCCTGCTTGTCAATTTGTCCAAAGTGTTCCATTTATGTAACGTTCACATAACAAATAATCTACTTCTGGTTACTGTGGCTCGATTTCAGTTCAAAATAATGCAATTCCTTTGGATTACTTTAAAGTACTGAGTATACAGAATGCTTAATACGAGCCACCATGGAGAGTAATACAATCAAACTGAAGTATTTTATTCTACATTGTGATTGCCTGAATTACTAAATATTATATTTTCTCTAATCATTTGTTATGAACTAATGTAGTAAACGCTTAAGGATCCTGTTATGATTTTGAAGAAGGTGAGATATTATAGCGCTTATATTTTCTGTATGTGCTCATCAATTCAAAGCTACTTATCGTTTATAAGAAATCACCAACAAAAATATTTGCAACACATTACGTCCATAGAGTCTAGAAATTAATTTAAACCTGTATTGAAACACATAATTATAACACATCGGCCATACTGGAAATTACTACTTACCTTTTGAATAACCAACATAAAAAATTAGTTTCACTAATCATTATGTAACCTAGAGATAATCTAATTATGTTATTCTCATCATAGAAACGGAAATGTTTGCAGTAAATACTTACCTGTGATTATTTTCCAAAACTGGTACGTCCCGGTATTGAGTGAATTTTTCCTTGCAAGGTCTCATTTTAAGAACGTTAGTATGTAAGGAAGTATATGATGTAATTTTCATTAATTTTTATTTTATCATTCTCTAGCAGTATTGTCTAGAAATGAAGTGAAATTATCGAGAAAGAACCAGTGTTGTTGCTAATTTCGTGACAAAACATATTATCACAAAATTAATTTAGGAGCATCTGGAGACGCCAAACTTTTTTAAAAAATTAGAGATTTTGGGTTATGTGAAAATTTTGGAGGGAATGAAAATGCCGTATTAAACAAAATTATTGCGTCGTTTTATTTTTACATGCTCATGCCCATTTGACTTTAGTAACCCGAAGTTGTTCGAATATATTCGTTCACAACTTGTAGTATACCATGTTTGCTCAAGGCTCTGGGTTGATACGTGTAGCATCTCTCAACTTTCTGTAATATATCAGGTTCCCACAGTTACTTCACGGGTTGTGTCTGAAATTGAAGTCGAAGTAAAAAATTTACAGCTTCAATTTTGGATGAAGTTCCTGCAAAGCTTGAAGTTTCTCTCTCTTTCTCCTCGCTGCAAAATTAGATAGTAAGTTGTAATTAAGGTATAATGGCAGCGCGTGACTTACCTGTAATTACCCATCGCCAACTCGATGATGGCATAATGCATAACGCTTGACAAATCTTACCGAATGTTTAAAATTGCAATGCTGTGCTATAAATACCAAGTCGACAAAGCCGTGACTTTCTCCTTAGTGAATATGGAGCACCATGCAGCTCTGAAGCACATAACCAACCAAAAATAAAATGTACTCCAAGTTTTAGCCACTTGAATAACTGAGGTATATTAATAGACTATAGCTGAATTTCCAAATATATGTATATCCTCCGGTTTTAAAAATCGCTCTTATTGTTTATATACACTAGAATTTTAAAAGGAAGAGAAAAAAAAAGATTACTTTTAAAAATACTGAGGAAATTGGCTCATCAGAGCACGATATCTCCTACTTTATACAAATTAAACAAGAGCTAAGGACTACTAAAAACCTTGGTTCTTACGCACGTAGTAACATGTTCATACGACGACGATAAGACCGCTCATATTAACATGGTTCCATATACAAGTGAATTATACAGTGAGCTGTCAATAATAGAAAATGCTGCTTGTTTGGTGAACTGTAATACGTCTGGGCAAAATCTAAACTATTTCCTGTGTTTCTGAATCACATCCAACGTGTGACATAATATCAATCCCGAGAAAACCCGTTTTAATTACGGTAGTACTGCCATAATGAAACATGTTATTATAATTATCTTTTTTTTTGGTGATGACGTATAGTAATCGTGAATTAGAAGTACATGATTACAGCCATGACTGCTCTTTTGGCCTACATTACTCAGATTTTCAGTATTTAAAAGCAAAAAGAATCAACTTGTACAAGATCAAAATAGATATTAGGAGGTATTCAGAAATATCAAATGCAATTATTGAACGTTCTTGCGAGTATCTTTAAAAAGATTGATGTCTGAATTACAAGATACATGTTTCCGTAAAACGATGGTTGAAAATTCAAGTGAAGGACAAACTACACCCAAGATGTTGTGAATAGTTTAATGCCCAGCCCTTGTTTATTCACAAATATTAATAACAATTTCATGGAAAATGAGAAAATTCCGCAGCATGTATCTGCCAGGAAGATAAAAATTTGAATCCTTGTTCCAATTTTAAAGGCCACATTATTGTTAAGTAGAATGTTTTATCACAGTTTTATCTTGAGACCAATGATTCTATTTTGTATAAATTGAGGAGGAACTGATAAGATGAAACTACTTCGTCCTTTAATAAACTGTGCCTTTGTTTAGTAAAATCGACTTTTACAAATCTATCAGATGCAGTGACTCTATACACATAAAATAAAAATTAAACTTTTGATGAATATTTACGCGATGAGACCATCCGTTATAAACTTTACTGAACGAGTGTCTCAATAACAAATTCAAATCTTATCTTTCATTAATGAGTAGCAAAATAGAAACGCATTTCTTCCGAATTTGATGGCATTTTATCGCTTACATGAAAATCTCCTCTACCTATTATTTCTATCTTTGGATGACTGTTTGATGATCATAAAATGTCAGTTTAAGTCAATTCATCAGTTTTCGTAGGTTTGTTTTAAATTAGTGATCATTTAAACGTAGCTTCCTGATAATTTTAGCATTTAACAATACTGTAAGTTAGGGAAAAGATCTTAAATAGTGATAGTTTTGTTTTTTTGTTTTTTTTTTACTTTAAGACGCGCATCGTACGCTACTATACTTTTGTCTGTTGAAAGTCTTATTTATTATTGTGTATGGATCTTATTCCTTAGTCTATTTTTCTAATTTTATGCGAATTTAATTTTTTTGCAGGAGTATTTTACTTACTTTTAATATTAGAGTTTTTGAACTGAAACTGAATAAAAACGATAACGCAATCTTGTCATAAAAAAACAAATTTTGCGCAGTTTCTATAGATAAAACAAATAAAGAATTTCGATACAATACGGAGAAGACATCTGTGTTCCACATACAAGAAACGGCCTACAACATGCTGCTAGCTGCAGCGACTGGTTCTGCTGTGTCGTAAGGACCGCACAGTCCACCCTATCAGAGGGGAATCCGAACCACACTTCACATTACACAGAGGTGAGGGGACCAGTACATGCAGTCGTTGTGTGACCATTGCTTGATGTGTAATTCGACAGGTGTAATAAAGTGTTTAACATATGGATTTGTTTATTTGTGAGTGTGCTCTCGAAATGTTTTCAACGGGCGAACTTTGAAGTATAAGTAGAGCGAAAATAATAGTTATCATGAATCTGTCGACGATGGAGTGAATAAAGAAAACCACGACACATGGCGGAATAATATCTGAGCATTGTTGGTAAATAATGTGTCGTGGCAGTAGTAGAGGGTTGAGCAACTGTGGAAAGCATCAATGTCATGAGGATTGTAGAAATCCTGGATCAGCTTGTAGATCAGGGTCAAATGATGCGTTAAACCACGAGACGTTTGGAAGTACCTGAAAAATATCTACCCATCGACGCTTTTGAAGAATTTAGTGCTACGTAAATTGGATACAGATACTGACGTGCGTGATAACCACAAGTAAACTTTTACACAACCCACAATCTTTCTGAAATGAGTGAACCATGTATTAATATCGATATTACTTCTCAACAGCCTACCCAGTTCTTTCAGAAATTTCAAATGTGCTGTACAGTCACGCATCACCTAGCTAACCCCAAATATGCTTCAAGTAAAAGTAGAAGTTTTATTTATCTATTGTTTTTGCTTATGGCTTTACGCCTCTTCGACGTCTTCAGAGGTGGGAAAAAACTGGGGGCAAGGAACGGGAAAGAATTTTCCCATATCCTTCAATACGAACCACCCCCGCATCCGCCTGGAGGGAATCGAACCCTCTCTCTACCGAAAGCGAGGATGTGACGACCAGAGCTGCAATGCCAGTCTCATCATCATCATCATCATTAGTGTCATTTGTCAGGCGGGCTAGACCCGTCTGACTGGCTGGTTTACCGTATGCCGGTCTTCAGCCTCGGTTGTTTTTTCTTTTCGGTTGTCAGACTCCGTTGACAAACACGCACCCAAGACCAGCGGAGAGGCTTGCTCAGTGTCGGTCTGGCGGAAGAGGGGCAGTAGTAACGTCCTTTTAAGGGCTAGCGCCCTTCCCCTCCCCACCACCCCACTCCGTAGTTCCAGTCAACTGCGGCTCCGTATTGCTCCTGCAACGCTGGGTGACCAATCTTGACTCTCTGTCTTTTTGTTTGAAACGAGGTTGTCTTAGCATCACTAAGCCACAGACCCGAGTCTCTGTTAATGATGTCATTATTCAGCCGTATTTCAATGGCTTCCCTAATGACTGAACCCAAGTAGAAAGAATAATTTGCCAGTATTTTAAAACTGCCCAAATCCATTTTCCGGCCTTTTTCGATTTTGGTCGACTGCAGATTTCTCCAACTGAAACAGCCGAATGTTGCGCTCATGCTCAGCTTTTTCAGTTGGAGAAATCTGCAGTCGCGCAACATGTAATCCAAAATGGCCACAAAATGGACTTTTAAGTGCTGGCAATTTGTTCTTTCTACTGGGATTCAGTCATTAGGGAACCATTAAAATTCAGCTGAATAATGACATCATTAACAGAGACTCGAGTCTGTGGATTAGCGATGCTAAGACAACCTCATTTCAAACAAAACGACAGATATGACAGATCTTCAACGTGTATCATCATTCCCGGAGGAAGTTCTTACAGCTTTTGCTGTATCTAAGACAGAGAGTCGAGATTGGTCACCCAGCTTTGCGGGAGCAATACGGAGCCGCAGTTGACAGGAACTACGGAGCGCGGTGGTGGGGAGGGGAGGGACGCTAGCCCTTAAAAGGACGCTTCGGTGCCAGAGACTGTCATTGCAGCTCTGGTCGTCACAGCGTAAGCACCAGGCCTGAAGAAGGCGGCAGAGTTCGTCGCCGAAAGCTCGTCTTTCTCCCACACAATCCGGAAGCGAACCCGCGAAGATTATACCACAGCGACAAGCCGGGAAAGCCTTCGTTCACACAGACACTATTTCGCTATCGGAATAAGAAGAAACAACTTTCTAAGCTCAAATGAAATGAAGATTAAATACAGATGTCACAGGTGCAGTGCTATTAAAGTACAACAAGTACAACTTTAAAACCGGTGCCTATTCACGAAAGCTATTTCACGTTTATACTTGTCTTGAAATCCACCGGATCAAAAACGACATGCCAAAACTAGCAAACGAGCTTTCGACGGACATTATTGCTGAAGGCAGTGTGAAGTTCGAGCTATCAATGAACTTACCATCTGTAGGAAACACTGCAGATTATGGACATGACGTGATCATGAAGAAAGGTGCATATGTCTCTAATGAAGAGGAGATATGAAATTATTCACAGAAAGGACAAGTGGCATGTAGTACCTGTACCAGATTGAAAAGATGTATTGAAAAGTCTGGTACAGACAACAGGGGCATTTAAACGTGGGAGATTTGGCACAGGAGAGACGTGTAGTACGTAGTCATGACTTGGAAGCTGTTAAGTTTGAAGCTGGTGTTGAATGTTTCGTTTGTGTTAGAGGAAAGAAATCTTCTCCCGAGAAAGTCAGCGAGAGTTAATGTAATTGTTGGTTTTATTCACTCTGATGTGTGTGGAGCAATGTGAATTGAGTCTCCGGGATCATCTGAACACTTTCTTCAGTTGATGGTTTACCGCCCTAGATGTAGTGTCATACGTTCTCTGAAATCAGAAGCTGAAGTTCCGGTAGGAGTGAAAGAAGTCATCAACGAAATGAAACCAAAACCGGAAAGAAACTGAGATGCCTTCAAACCGATAATGGAAAGAATACATCAGCGAGACATTAGATGAATTTCTGTTGCAACGAGGAATTATTCGAGGACTTACAATCACGAACATGATGGTATTGCGAAGAGGCGAAACAGAACGATTGTTGAGATGACTCTCTGTTTAATGCTCCAATCGGGTATTTCCCTTTACTTTGGCCTTAAGGAAATCTCCACCAAGAAAATTAGTGGAAGAATCGAGAGGTTTATTGATGTTAGCCGCTTGAGGATCTCTGATCTTTGATACATGCTCAAACATTGCTAAAGGCGACACTAGGTGTACAACTGTATACTTCGTCGGATACTCAAGAAATTGCTTCCCTTGAAAGAGGAAGATTGAAGAAGAATGTAGAAATGTAAAGTTTATAGAAGATGGTGGCTGTAAGGGCAATCAGAATGAAAATTTATAACTGATGCACAGAACAAGCATGCAAAGACTGATGATGATCATCAAAAATCGTTGTGAAACTAAATGGATTCAAAGTCATCAGTATAAAAGAAGTTTCAATGCTGCTGAGTCAATCTGCTACATCGCGTGTAGATCCTACCATGTGGTTGAAGGTTACAATATAAGACCGTGTATTGCAGAAATTCCTTTAATATTGGTAAGGTCCGTTCCGAGTATGGACGCTTGGTGCTGCTGAGTCGGAAGTCACATTGTACTTAGAAATAATTACAACCAACGTAAAGCTCGACTGGTGTCACAGGGATTCCACCATCTACCAGGAATAATTTTCAAAAAGACCTTCATCCAGGGCAGGTACGAATTCTGCTTGTTATTATCAAGGCGCACGCTTGAAGAGATGAACTAAATGGAACCTCCGTAATGCTTGTTTAGTTTGCTAGAATCTGTCTTCACATAGGTATAGATTATTTCTGAAAGCTTGAAGCAGGTGATGAAGTTTTCCCTACATAAACTTCGACAGGACGATCGATGCCGGTTCAATCGTTTGAATGAGGCTTTAAAGAGGCTTGGACTCGTGGCTTCATCATGTGTAAGAGGAGAATCTAACAGCGATCACAGTATATTTAGATGTTAATCTAGTTTCCTCATGCTACTAATTCAGTTGGAAACGAAGTTTTGCAGAACTTCACAATTGAAGACTAAGATTATTCCGCTGATAATACTGTATTGATATTGAATTTTCACGGCATGAGGAGGCTGCAACCCTGAAATGGAGGGTCTACGACGCTTTCATAAGGGGCAATTCAACACCCTCTGTACTCCGATCGATGCAAACTTAAAGTTAACTAAGACGACGAACCTGCAGATAAGAAGCGAAGATGCGCATACCGTGATGTTGTAGGCTGGCTATGAGTGTTAGGCCAGATATCGGCTTTGCTCTTTCACGCCTTGGGCAGTTTAACGACTGCTTCTTCAAGGTCAATTGGATTTTGTATTGGTCCTGGTTTTACGCCTCGTTGACGTCGAGGTCATTACAGGCGTGAAGGGTCAGGAGGCAAGTAATGGGAAGGAATTTGGCCATGGCCTTTTGTAGGAACCATTCCGGCGTACGCCTGGAGTGATTTGGGGAAACTTTGGAAAATGAAAATCTGAATGGGCAGACGGGGATTCGAAGTCACGTTCTCCCAATTGCAAGGCGGGCAGTTTGTCTTGAGATAACTGACAAATCGGACTAGTCTACCAAGAAGTTTCGCAGTCGACTGTGAAACTGTGTGTTTGTACCAGAGCAGTGTTATTGCCGTCGCTTATTATTCATATTGTGCGAGAAATGCTTCGTGTGTAATTCCACGGATGCAATAAAATCTTTACTTTAACATATAAGCAGTGCTATCAGACTTGTTTATCACTGTTTGTGTCTTGCATCCCAAATAGCAAACTTCCTCGTAAGCAGAGAAACGGTTCCTAGAAATTATTTTGCTTTGGTGGGTAGTGAAAAGGGCGGTACGTTATTTTGTAAACAATTGTCTTCCGAAATATGAATTGAATGATCTTTATAATCTATGATACATAGAAGAATGCCAAAAACTGACTTGATAAGCAGATTCGTATTGCCTAGAAAAACTATCAGTATCGTAACGGAAAATTAAGACATCTAAAGAGAAAAGACTGAAAACTTTGAATTAAGGATTAATTCGTGATGCTTGAAAATAATTAAGTGCCACACTAAAAACTAACTATTTGTGGATTTGGTTTATCATAAAGGATCATGAAAACCAGATTATGTCCTTCAAGCATACGGGAACACAAGAATATGAAGTATATAAGTCTGAAATACTGAGCTATGGGATAGATAGGGTTGTAGTACTGCAGCTATAGGATTAGAATAAAAAAAAGTTACAGTACAAAGCACGAAACAAACACAATAACGTACAGTTAAAATAGCTAGCAGCCTTCAAAAGAAGTTACCTAGATTATGTACAGTTGTGGAAGTCGTTGTATTCAATCGACCTTGTGTGAACCAATGTCGTCAAATTTTCACGGAACGACTGCTTCGGTTTAGGACCAAGATGCCTAAGAAGGATGGACAGTGCCATAGAAATACCAGCTAGAGTGTCAAGATAGTGTACGATGGATTGTGTTTTCGTGGAGAGGTTATTTGACTGGCGCATCGTTCATGCCGTAGCAACATATGCTCCGCGCTCACAACGCTGACCCCGGCAGCTAGAAGCAGCATGCTTGCTTCTTGTTCACGGTTCGAATTCGGCCTAGGGCTTTGGTGGTTATAATTAAGTGTTGCGTCCGTCTTGACTTGTCTATACGTAGAGAAAAAAATATTCACTATGAAAACTCAACATGTAAACCTGGAAAGAATCACAATCCCATAAAGTTGTTAGCTAAATGGTTATGAGTCAGAATGACTTTTTTTTTTTTTTTTTTTTTTTAAGAATTTTGCATCAGTTCTGTACGGCAAATGTCCTCTTGCTTGCTTGAGACCTGATATTTCCACACATACCACAGTTCCACTTTTCCTGGAGCTATCTGGATTTCTGGTGCTATTACGTTTGCTGTCACAACACTGTAAGTTGAATCATTGTCTTTTTTATTTTCATGAATATCATCTTATATCTTCACCGTTTAGTGCTTTTCAATACCACCGTTTGACAATAGCTTTACGTAAGGAATTTTTTTTTTTATTAGTGCAATCTTTTTATTTTTAAAAATTAAATTAAATTTGTGATATGCTTAGTAACTGTAATAATGAAGACATTTTCGGTTAGAGATTTAGGAACTTAATTTTAAATTTTACTTATTATGTTAATTATTATTATGATCTGTGCCAAGACATTTATTTGTGGATATACGCTGCAGTAGAAAAGTGTTAGCATAATTAAAATCTGAGAACCTGAGATGTTTGGGGATAATTTTTGCCAGATTTAGAGATATTGGCAATTTCAGAGCTATTACTTGAAACTATTAAATGGTGGTATTGAGGAATTGTAAAGAGTTCCAATACCGCGAGAACAGCAAGAAAGGGGAGAAAAAGCAATACAGTCCTGCATGAAACAGTAAACAAATAAATATTAGATAAGAGTCTGGCTAGCTTAGTAAATTAATGGTAATTATTCTGCAACGTTTGCATAGATGAATTGTTTTGATGAATAAACTATGCTTCGAGAACGATGTCGTAGGACGCCAGAGTAGCCCAATATAAAGTGTCATTTCTTGATTAAGTTAAGTTGACCGAAAGATGTTGATGAAGCAGGTTGACACTTGTTTCGTTATTCGGAGCAAACTTGGTTGAAATGTATTGAAACAGACGGAAATTTTTTTTAAACCATAGGGGAGAATTTTGAAGCATTTCTATGATTGGAAGATTTTTGGACACTTGACACTTAATCGAATTTACAAGTTTTCATCGACTCTTTGGACTCGCTATACTGTACTGACTATCGAAGTGAATCTGTTAACACTGAAGGAGAAGTGTTGATATAAAATTGTTTTCACAGTCAAATTGAAGTTCTGATTCCGGTGATGGATCGAAAATTGAACAAAGAAATAAAATGTTTTGCTGTCATTTCATTGTGTAGTTACCGCCTGCACACTTCGGCAGTCCTAATTTAGCATAGAACCTATAAGTTTGTTGTAATGTAGTGTTAAAGAACTATCAAACTTTTCATTCTTTACTCACTATAACCCCTAAAAGAGATGATAATGCATATCTCCAGTTGTGCTTAAACAAGAATCTTGACATTTAATTACCAGAAAAAGCTTTTATTCCTGCGATGCTAAATGACCAAACACCTTGAACAGATAAAAAATTAAAAGGAAGAGGATGTAGATTTTCATTTTATCCTATTGTGAGTTTTATGAACTCTTGCATACAGGAATACACTCTGAAATTAGTATGGGAATAGAAAAACGTTAGTGTCAATAAGCTATTTACTAAACAAAGATGTATGACTTTCAATTATCTCTTTTAGTTTTTTGTCTTTTACTAGCATACCTTTTTTTCGTGTAGAACTGGTTATCGGTTTTCTCGTATATATATAATTTTCAACGTGGTCTACTAAACACGAAATGTGATCTTAACAGATTTTTCCTTGATATGACAACGCTTGTCACATCTCATTATATATAACAGTTCTCACGTTTCTCGCTTTTTCAAACATCTGACTTCATTATTTCCGTAAAACGGTGTTTCGTACCTTTACGTCGATTCTGTTAACTTTTATGCGTATTTTTAAATGTAAAATTAAGAAAATACTAATTTAATAGCGTCATTTGTTCCACTCGTAAAAATCAAAGTGTGCTCATCATTGTGTATCAATTTAACATTTACCATGACATTCTTTCGTTTTAAATTAAAGCTTCTGCACCTGAAAAATCGACCACGTTCAAAAGCGGAAGCAATTAACAAAACGGCAAATAGACAAAAGTGCGATAAATATCATGTATGAAGCAGAAGGTGAACGACAGGAAGCAAACGAAAAAAAGGAGATACGTAACTATAGAAAGCAAGTAATAAGTATTCTTACCAAAACTCTTCCTTGTTGAGTGTTCGTAATTATTAATGGTTTTTGCTGATGAATTTCGTATTCGACTGGAATGAAATATATGACTCAATCAGAACAAACCAATTTTTCTGGGTTGTCATAAAAATCGAACTGAACGTTAGCTGTAATTTTTATTCAACTCTAAACATGCATTGGACAAGGAACAATAATTCAAAATTTATTCCAGTCAGCAAACAAGTTGTAAATGAAAATCGCGGGGCTTTAAATAAGAAACCACGAATGCTTGTGACTGCCGAAAGGGGAAGAAATCTGGTCTGTGCGCCATGTTACGGATATCTGCCATGACATTATCCCAGTTGTACTGAATCACGTTGGTAGTAATTGAGAGAGAAAAATCTCGATACTATTCAATCCTGATATAGGTAATGTTTCAAAACATTAAGTATTTATTTAAAAATTTATGATTTTTAAATACGTTGTTCTTGGTTCGTATTCAAAATAATGAAGCGAGAAAATATTTAATTTATAAACTCCCTGTATTATGCTCAGGATCTATATTTGCCGTGAAGAAAGAAAATGGAGTCGTATTTCATAATTGTAGAAACGTGTTGCAACTGTTTTTAAAATCTATCAAAAAGTAGTAAAATAAATGAGGAAAACAAAACATAGAAATTAGTAAAGGCTCTGTCGCTTGAAGGTGAATAGAAACAAATATGAGACACCTACCAAGTCTGCATGTGATCGTCGTGTTACAAAAATTAAGTACTCATATAACTGATATGCAACGATCAGAACCCAACTTGGGTAAGCTTCATTCAGAGATTGTGGTGTAACACGAGTGTTTCTTTTATTGGACCTTTATAAATTTCATACGCTTGTATTAAAGTCGATATCTTACATTGTTAACAGAGGCTAAGTATTTAAAATGTGTGCATAAGCTTAAGAGCTCGGAAATCAGTATGCAGGAAACTTGGGAAAGATGAGGATAAGTATATTTGTGAGATCATCATTACAAACACATTACATACATACAGGCAGTGAATAAAAATGTCAATTACAGGCATACACTTTGCAAGAAGCATTTTTTTATTTTTATTTTGTGCGAGCAGAAGCCATTCTCACGAAGCTTGTGCTTGCAGTAACAATAATTGCTGTGAAACACTTAATAAGCGTATTAAAATTATCATTAAAAATTCTTACATCCTACCTGCCTCGTACCTTAGATCCAGGTCAAACCATTTTTTTAAGCGTGCTGGAAGAAAATTAAAAAAAAAATATAATTACATTACAGGCTCAAGACGAATAAGAAAATCCTCGTGGCTTGTTGCACGTAAAACAACTTATTGCCCGAGTTTTGTTATTCGTCCTCCAGCACAATGAGAGTCGCTGTGATACATACTTTTTCCCGGATACTGCGTCAAACTAGTCCTTCTTGATTCTCCATCTTCGTATAAGGAGTTGTTCCCATTGCCTTGCACGTTATAATCCTTCTGATTGGCACCCCAAATGCCAACTAGAGGATTCTCTAACTGAGACTCAATGCCGTCAAACGACGTCCCATTCACCTTAACTGAAATTGACCCCGAATAGGAAGCAGTCAGTTTAGTGTCCGACTCATCGTAATCTACTGCAGTGTCCTCTACTGAGTGCTGGTGCGAATTGGGCGGGGAGAGAAAGTACGGGTACAAGCTGGGGTACCACAATTCGCGCAAGTTTCCTTGCTCGGGGTCATACGGATACAGTGCAGAATCTGTGCCTGATAAATCAAGGGAGGCTGGTAGAACGTCTGAAATAAAAACAGCAGGAAAACAAACAATCAGTGCAGTGCTCTCAGTGGATACATGCAGTGCAAAATATAGAGTGGGGCCGGCAGGCCGGATTTACCGGCGTACCGTCCCTCAGATACACTCAGTCAGTGTGCTCTCATCTATGTTTATCGCAAACGTGATCGCTACCCTGGACGATGCATAGCTCGCATGCATCTGCTGTGACGGTGCTGTGTGCTCATCTAAATAGACTTATCCACTTTACAACAAAGAGACTGAAAACCTCTGTTTAGCTATTCACATAACACATCTCAACATTTCTGTTTCTGTAATAAGGTGTTCAGGATAATGGTGAAAAGTTTAAAAATCCAGCTTGTTTATGTCTATGAACGTGTTATTTTCTTTCGATAACTCGTGTCTATTTTATCAATTTTCTTTTGACAACAAACTGTCAAAGTTGCCATTACAACAGGAAAAAGGTGGATCACATATCTTTTTTAAAGATTTAAATTATTTACATGAAAATGGGTAACTCGTGGAAGTGACTCGGAACTTTAAAAATATAAAAGTTTTCCATAATTCGAGTCCTTGGAGTGTGACATATTAATATCTATTCTAAAACCAAGTGCCTAGATCAATTTCTATTTCTGTTTTGTTTGTGTTTTAGCATGAAGCCAAAATTTGAAGAAAAGAGTGACATCATTAAGTCTTCACCTATATTTATTTATCTTTACCTATGAAAATAAGATTTAAGAAGTATATTTTTAGGGTTTTATTAGTGCTATGATCATTCTATCTAAAACTAAATCTAGAAACAAAACACCGATTACCAACAATGCTGATACAGTGAGTAGAATGTGGGATTGTGCATCTTGTTCTAATTCTCTGGCGCATACACCAACACGGATATTAAAACACCGTTTACTAAAAAAATACATAGCAGACACAAAAAACTTGTTATTTGAAATTTTTTAGTTCTAATCAAAAATATCTTAGCTGCTAATCAATTTAAAAGAGCATAATAAACTGAAAAATTATGGCAATTACTAATCCAATAGTTGGAACAGTGTGCTAATTTATTTGCTACTATGTAAAGCGTATAGCAACGAAATGGCTACAAGAGTTGTTCCAAGTCCTTCAACGTTCAACAACTACGCCATTTCAAATTGAAAGTGGCTCTGGAACAAGAGGTTAAATTTAAGTGTAGACAGAAGTTTCTTATGTGTCGTGTAAGACTGATCGTAATTAATTCCTATTTGATTGGCGCTAATGATGATCTATTTTTATCAGATTGTTCACATATTCAATTCTGAATATTATTTATCGTACGACAAACAAGCAACAGAGCCCAGAGTCCTTTTTAAATTCTTATCTCCTATGCCTTGCATCTCTTAACGTCTGAATTGGTTATATTTAATAAATAAGCAGAACTGTTTGCAAAATATCGCTTTACCCATGACACTACACGTATGCAGACAATACTAGCAGTAACGTGGTGAGTAAAACGACACACACCTCTGGCATGTTGGGTCAGATTGCTAAGGGGCGCCCAATACTAAAATTTAAAGATTTCCGCAAACGTTACATGGCGTCATCACATCGCTGACAAATATTATATTGCTTGGGTGGAAGCAGAAAAAGCTTCTCGACGCTGAAGACCATCATCTTGACTGGCGATGTGTATGTAACAGATAAGGCCACTCAATCCTTGTAACTGACGTTCCATACAGTCATTACAATTATCATCTATGAAAACGTTGAGCATACTTCAAATTTTTTAGAAGTAGCAACAGACTCTGTAGAAAGGAGGAAGGAGCAATACTATAGTACCTAAACATCGTGATGAAACAGACAGTTCAGCTATACGGAACTAAAGAAAATGAAATCTACAGAAATAGGCTTTTTTTTATCACATACAGATAAGACAGGAATGAGTTTAATAGATTTTTGTGCACTCATTTTCATCAAAGGTTAATATCGGTCTCCAGAAAATGTGCATATGGAATAAATGAGTTTAATTTGTTTCGTAAAAAGAAAAAAATTATATGGTCAGTAGAATCTTCACCGAAACAAGGAGCAATGAAAAATTATAATGGATATCTGTACATGTACAATACTAAAATGCAGGACTTCCGTTGTAAAGATTTTTTTAACCACCTTCAGTTATTCAAATCCCATAGTTATTATCATTATCATCTGTCCGTTTTGGCCCATCTTTTCTGTAAACGTTCCTTTTCCTGTTTCCTGACAGCGTTCTACTGTTATAATGTAATTATTATCAATTCTTGAATCTGTTTGATAGTATAGTATCGTCTGATATCCACACTGTGAATCTGGTCTGTTCTTTTCAATCCAAATAATGACCTGCCTTCTAAATTCTATATTTTTTCAAGATCTAGCTTTCTACACCAAAAAACAATGTGACGATTCCATAATTTTTTAAGATTATATAATGGAATCAGAAATTACCTTTCCCTGCAAAGTTCTTTTAACTGAAGTAAAAATGCTTTGCGTTATAGGATTTTAAAATTGATATCCTTAATACGAGGCGTATTTTTTAAGGAAGTACCGTTTTGTCACACCGTGGCTGCAGCGCTACGGTCGGCGTTCCGTGCATGCGCACAGGGTACCTGCATCTCTTGCCTACGCACTGACGCCATTACAGTCTATTTCTTCCTTGTTTACGTTGTTCACTGAATGTTTAAGATGCCTCCGATAATCGTGAGTCCCGCCGACTGTGAAGTAGGGCTGTTATAAGATTTCTTTGTGCTTAAGGCCTAAAATCGATCGATATTCATCGTGAGATCTGTGCAGTTTACGGACAAAACATTATGTGTGATGGAATGGTGAGAAAGTGGGTGAGAGCATTTAAAGATGGCAGCACAAATGTGCATGATGAACAACGGAGTGGGCGTCCTTCGGTCGTTAATGAAAGTTTGGTGCAGAAAGTGGACAATAAGGCGAGAGAAAACAGACGCTTTACGATTTTCTCCTTGTGTGATGACTTTCCTAATGTTTCTCGTAGTGTTTTGTATGGCATTGTGACCGAGCACTTGAATTACCGAAAATTGTGCTCACGTTGGGTACCGAAAATGTTAACGGATGTGCACAAAACCAAACGTTTAGGCAGTGCATTGATTTTCCTTGAGCGGTACCACAACTATGGTGATGATTTCTTAAGCCAAATTGTTACGGGCGATGAGACATGGGTGGCCTACGTCACACCTGAATCAAAGCAACAGTCCATGGAATGGCGGCATTCAGATTCACCCAAAAAAGTGAAGTTCAAGCAAACGATTTCTGCCCGGAAAATCATGTGCACAGTTTTTTGGGACAGAAAAGGAGTATTGCTTGTGAAATTTCTGCCTCGTAATGAGACAACCAATACAGCAGCTTATTGTGAGACATTGAAAAATCTGCGCCGTTCAATCCAGAACAAAAGACGTGGCAAGTTGAGCAAGGGCATCATTTTGCTGCATAACAATGCCCGTCCACATGTGGCTAATCAGACCAAAGATCTCATCACATCTTTTTGATGGGAAACTCTAGATCATTCTCCGTACAGCCCTGATCTGGCGCCCAGTGACTACCATCTGTTCCTGTTTGAATAAACATCTGGGAGGTCGTCTTGAAGACGAGAACGAAGACAAAACAGTTGTGATGCAGTGGTTAACAAGTCAGGCGGCAGACTTCTATGAGGAGGGTTTTCAAAAACTGGTACTACGTTATAACAAGTGCCTCAGTATTGAAGGGAATTATGTAGAAAAGTAGAGTAAGTTACAGGCTTTCATGTAAAAATAAAATTATTGAGATATATTTGCACGTCTTTTTTTAATTTCAAAACGGTAATTACTTAAAAAACATGCCTCGTATTACTTAGGCTGGATATGTGCCCAAGGCAACCTGCTCTGCAGGAGTGCCTGAATTGCTCTTGCCAAACGTTATTCTGTGTTTGCATTTGCCCATTGATATTTATAGTTAGTGACTGTAGTTCATCAATTTATTTTCTACAGCTAATCATTTGTATCAATTAGTGTTACTTGACCATCTGCAAATTAATAATTGTGAGCAGGAATTTTTCATCTGTGTTTGCAATAATGTTTCTTTCACTTTGCTGATTTCTTTGTTTATGATGCTCTTAATATTATTTGATTTCGATGATTCTTTCTCTATATAAAACTTTTTTTTGCGTTTGGACGATGTGGAATCCATTTTCCTTCCACATTATCCTTCAGTTTATTTCTATTAAGTGTGTCAAATGTTTTAACGTAGACTATATGAGCTATAAATTTAATTCCTTATGCTTTTCAATTGGCTGTGTATCCTGAAAATGCATTACATGCATATTCTGACATTACTATAACCATGTTGTTCGTTTCTTAGCATATTGTATGATATGGAGCTAAGTCGTCAAGATTTTAACATTTTGTTCATATCCGAAATTAACTAAGCTGATACGTAAGCAGTTCTCAAAATCTTTTCTGTCTCTTTGTGACATGGTTAAAGATTCATTCCAATCATTTGATAAGTAGGTGGTTGACCAAATTATATTTATAAGTTTAATATTCGTTTGAATAATAGATCTCTCTTTCAATACTATTGTGTCGTATGGAACATGTGGTAATCTCAACGTATCCTGATGACAGTTCTTCTTGGTATTTTCACCACCGTTCTTTTTGTGTAGTATTTAGAGTCAATTTAGGTTTTGATTTATTTATTTTTTTGGCAAGAAATCGGCGCTGTACTAGTGTTATCAGCCACTGATAAAACTTGTTTCAATCTAGCATGTGACTCTGGCCTCACATTCTGGACGACGCCTGTCGGGCATCCAGATTTGGGGTTTCGATGGTTTCCCCAAATCACCTCAGGCGAATGCGCCAAATTCCTTCTTGTTCCCTGTCCCCTATCTTTTCCTGCCTATAATGACCTCGACATCAACGACGCGTAAGGCCGTACGAAAAAGAAAAGAAAATGAGCATGTGAAGCACTGAGCTTGCTCGGCTCGAGAGTCCATTAACTTCTATGTATCCCACCGAAAGTACAAAGTAGTTTAAATATTGTAAAAAAAAAACTATTAATACCTTTTTCAGTTAAGAAATTGTACAAAATGAAAATGTACATGAGGATACCTTCGAAGTTAATCGAAGTTAATCGAACTTCATTTCATACTTAATTGCCCTTTCTCATTTAGATTATTTTGTTTTGAGAAATGACTCGGCTTTATTAATTGGGGTTTAAAACTCTAGGACTTCGAGGTTGTTAGGAACGCGAGACAGAATGGTTTGGGAGGGGAGGATGGGTGGCATTTTACGGAAGCAATTCATCCATGGCATATATAAAATAACACCGTGACATTCATCTGGAATGATTTCGGTTTTCCATGGGTTCGCCTGGAGTGATTTCGGGAACCCATGGATAACCGAAATCACGATAACCGGACCGTGGATTCAATACGCATTGTAGTATAACAGTATATTAGTGGTACGTCAGTCAAATATTATAATACGCGGTAAAATATTTCCGAAATTTCTAGTAATTTCGAAGTGGCTGGGTTCAAGTTCTCTACTGATTACGACAACCTGAGCTGCCATGTATCTGGTAATGAACAGACCTTAGGTCGTGGGAGTTGACTGCCCTATAAGATATCAAATGATATTTGAAGGAGTCTCCATTATGTTTTTCCCTGAGAAAAAGATTTTAATTTTCAGGTGAAACAGTTTTTAAAAAGAATTAACGATGCGTGAATACCACGCAGTGTGAAGAAAGAACTAGAATATCATGGAACGACGTTAGGAACACTTAAATCTAGAGTAAAAGTTAACGATGAGAAGGAAATGATTATTGAACATGTGAGAATGTATACGGACGAACAGCTTCACGTAGTTTCACGAGCATACTTTTCTTTAATGACTATTTTCTTGTTATTCAAATGAAGAACATCCAGGGTGATTCCATGATGATGTTACAAACATCCAAGGATGATGACAAACATCCAAGGATGATGGGGATAAAGGAGTCTGGTCCGGATATGACAGAGTGGAAAGGTATAGTCTCAAACTGCCAAATCCTGATCATGACGTACAGAACATATCCCACTTGATATTCGTCAACGGATGTAGTCCCAACATGATAGAGCTCAATCTCACATTGGACTGACGGTTCATGAACACCTGGATCAGACATAGTGGCCAGCACGTTCAACTGATCTCACCCCATTTGAATTCTTCTGATGGGACCATGTGTACGAAGCGCCTGCGACACTGGGATATTAGGGCTCTGAGTGACCTTGGGGACGCGATCCTGAACAGCTAGTGTAAATGTAGCAGCTTAAGAAACTTGTGCAGGTAAATGGAATTCATTATTATAGTAAAAGGAACTTAAGATTTTCGGTCTCTCTCATATAAAGATACGTGCGCTGTTAACTAGTCCATCAACAGTGGAAATTATCTTTGTTTACTGGGGAGTATTCAGAAGAAATTCTGTACGTCGTGATCAGGGTTCGGTTAGTTTGAGAGCTACGCGACGCCAAGTCAGAACTTCTTTAGATTTTCAGTTACAACTTTCGACTCGGTTGTTTCAGGACCAGGATAGTTAACCTCGAATTGATACATTTACTCTTATCCATCCACTCTGAATGTTTATATCATAATCATGGAATCACCCTTTATAGCTGCAGTGTTGGCATATACAGGAATCAGTGATTTCAGGATAAAATGCTCCACGTAAACACACATTAGCTATGTATTGGTGGTTTGGGTCACTACACATCTGTAAATTGGAAAAAAAGTGCTCATAGTTGACTGTTTGCATCTCTAGGTTAGGCCTCGTTAGAGTAGTTTTGAAGGTGGTTGTATAGTACATAAGTATTAGTGAAATTTTTTTATCCGAATTTTTCTTGTTTAAGTCTAAATTAGAATTTTTTCCTGGTGCGAATAAATTTCATTGTAATTTTTAAAAGGTTCTTTTATCATCACCTGTGTTGTTTTGTTGTAAGTTTTGTAGTTTTTAAGTGTTATATTTAAATGACACTTTAGATTGCTCGAGTGATGTATGTAAGTTGTAGCTTTTTATAGAAGAATCCTACTTTTGAATTTCTCGGATAACTGTCACACATAAAGTTAATTCAAAAGTAAACGATTTAATGCTTTTTCCTTCTTTTTAAATTCTTAAGCCCTACTAAAGGTACCAGAAGAACAGTGATAGATTTAACTACGTGCCGGGAATCATTCACCCCTGCAGGGAACTCCAGTCTTAAGCTGGCGGGGTAGGAGATGCTTGCTGTCTGCCTCATTTAGAGATGGGTCGTTCGCGAATGAACCAGTTCTTTTGAAAGAGCGAGTGAGTAGTAGCTGACTAAAAGCGAACGATAGTTCTTCTTGGAAGCCGTAATGACGGTGGTGTGTCGGTCTCGATTGAACTTAACTTTAATCGAGTGTGCGCCAACAAGAAGTCGGTTTCAGCTTCGCCACTCTCGCCCCGCCCATATTTGTTCTTAGTACCACGCCGTTCATTGATTATCCAATTCGCTCTGAAAAAATAAGAAATCCCGTTCGGGAAGAGCTAGTTCATTCGGGAATCGCGACGTTCTCTGATTCAAGCGCTCAGCGCAAAAAGAGCTTGTTCGTTCGCGACGTTCTCCGTTTCCAGCGCTCAGCACAGCGCGGAGCAGTGCCACTGGGGAGTTAGTTCTTTCGAATCTGACGTCCCGCTCCGCTTCTCTTTGTGTATTACGACTACAAGCGTGCTTTGCGAAAGATTATTTTCAAAAGCTGGACAAATTTGCACTGAAAAAAGAAGTAGGCTGCTGAATGGCAAAATAAGTAAAATTTTATTTGTGAACAGTAACCTTCATTTCATTTAAAGCAAAAAGTTCTTTAAAATTGATTGTACTTTGTGTCTGTAAATAAATTAATGTAAAACTAACTATCCTCAAACTATCTCTAAAATATTCCCATCAATCTGAATAATATTTCATTGACGCTTTGAAAGGGCTTCTCTCCGTGAAAGTAATCCGGAAGTATTTAAGAAACAAAAATGTTTCAGAATAAATGCAAAAATAAATGAAATTAACCGATGTGAGATTAACCTAAGAAATCAGTCAAAATGTAAACAAAACGAACAGATACTATACTCAAAATGGCTATAACCACTGTTTTTGTTTAAACTGAGCTAGTGAACCGTTGAAAAGAACTAGTTCTTTTCATAGAGTAATCAAATGAGCGCCGCTCTTTTTAGTGAGTCACTTTGCCCACCACTAGTCTCATTGTTTCTGCTGGAAGCTTCCAATGTGCTGGAGGATCTAAATGGTGAACAGAACTAGTCATCGAATTAGGATGGTGCCAAAAAGTAAATGCAGGAAAGCTCTGTTACATGAAAGCAGTGAAATCGTTAAGTCCATCTTGGGCGCTGATTATGAACTCTACAATATTTTGAAACCAAATGTAAATGTCGGAAGTGTTATAGCGAATTCTCGAAGGAAGATTTTATTGTAACTGTGTGGGAGAAGTCTAGCAGGACTGAAGCAATAATTTGCTGGTTTCGGAGCTAAGACAGTATCGTGTGGCAGTGTGAATTAGTGTCTTCCAGGAAGTGTTTCTTAAACAGTGAGCCAGGCTTCGGAGCAGTATATTAAAAGTAGTCAAACCAGTAAACGAGGACAGAGATGCCTGAGCAGAGGAACCAAGAAAAACAGCAGAATGCATTCGTTAGGAAGAATAGAAAAGATAGAATTATGTATAGATCGTCAGAGCGGAGATGTAGGACGGCAGTACCCCATGTTGCATGGAAAAATTCTACATCAAAATATATCTGAGATCCGCGGACAGATGATTAATATAGTGATTACAGAACAGACTGTAGTAACAGCTATTGCAGAGACATGGATAAATCCGGGAGAGACGTTCTTATTTAAAAATTATAACGTTGTGCGGGCAGAGAGACCCGACGGTTACGGTGGCACAGCCCTAATAACACAAAAGTCAATACCGTACCTATTGTTGTTGTTGTTGTTATTATTATTATTATTATTATTATTATTATTAGTGTTTTAGGGCGCGTCGACGTCGGGGTCATTAGCGCCAATACCGTACCAACTGATAAACAATACGATGTCTAACTTCTCTTTCGAGGTTTGCACTGCAGTATCTATCTACAGGTCACCAAATCCGAGATACAAAAACTAATGCGCCAGCTAGACGAACCAATATTAATCCCACCGCTCTCTTTGGGGAAGTGTGTACTCTTATGACGAACGCAATGGCCGTACTCACCGGCTAGTAATACTCCGCAACTCGCATTAACGGACCTACACAACTATAATCATCTGTTGACGTATCACTTGCATCTCCATCCATTGCCCCACATATAACACGGGAAATCATTGAAACCAAGCGTGGCTCGGACCATTTTCCGATTATGATGAAACTCTCCAATACTGAAAGGCTATAAATGGAACATCAAGAGGCTCAACTGGAATAAGTTCCAACAGAAAGCCGAATCTGCCTTTAAACATTACAAACAGTCTGATGATATAAGCAACGACTACAGTGCCTTCATAAATCGAGAAAGCTGCAGATTCAAGTATCCCAAAACCAATTCATGTGATCAGCACATCCGCAGCGGAGTGATGGGACCAGGAATGCGAGGAGGCATCAACAAAAACAAAGGAGGCTATCAAAGTCTATATGAAACATCCTACAATGACGAACTATATTTAATGAAAAACTTCTAAGGAAGAAAAAAAACTGGGAAGGCTATTGTTCCAAACTTATCCTCAACACGTCGCCCAAAGATGCGTGGATGAAAGTTCGTAGACTGAAAAATGTAATAGAGGTGAATGACAGAGGGCACACCAGCATTGAACGTTCTGACCGACCTGCTGGAAAGCTTAAATCCTCTCTACATAGATCCTCGACCACTAAACATATATGATAATATACAACACATTCTCTGACCACCTTTCAAGAGTGAAGATCTAAATGGAGCCCTAGCCTCTGGAACATCTACAGCGCCGGTGTCAGATAACACACATTACCCCATGCTCAGTACATTCCCCCCCTGATGGGAGAGCATACCTGCTTGAACTAATGAATCGTATTTGGTCCGAGAAGTGCGAGATCACACCTATGAAGACAGCTAGAATAATTATCATAAGAAAACCTGGAAATGTAGAAGATTGTACCTCATCATACAGATCAATATCTCTGTTGTCCTGTATGCACAAAGTGCTTGATATGATGGTCAAATATAGACTTGAATGGTGGCTCGAACAATATACGCTATTACCACACACCCAATATGGTTTTCGGGGAGGTAAAGGTACTAACGACATACTAGCGCATCTCACCACCGACATACACTAATGCCTTACCAATAATAATCACATGATTGCCATCTTTCCAAATCTCAAATCCGCCTACGACAAAGTTTTGCCTCCGATCCTGCGCAAAAAATTAATGGAGAATGGTGTGCGAGGCCCCTTCATAGAAAGACTGCTATCTATTATTACCAATAGATGGCTAGTAGCCCAGTGGAAAATTATCAGCTTGGGGCCAAGAAAATGTAGCCTAGGTGTACCACAGGGATGAGTCTTGTCTCCATTACTTTTTTACATCTATACAGCTGACCTACACAAGGGTAATGCACCAGTCGGTCATAGTCTTACAATGCGCCGACGACATCTGCATTTATATAGTATACACAAGCATTGAAAACTGTCACACTATATTATATGAAGCGATGCTAAAACTAATACAGTGGTTGATTGCCAATGGACAAAAGATATCAATCAGTAAATGCTCGATCTTTATATTTACTCGCCATAGAATACCTATAATCACCAGCATGAGCATTGGACCTTACAATCTTCCAGTAAAGAATAGCGTGAAATATCTAGGACTAACAACAGAAAATAAACTTAAATGGGGCGAACACAGCATAGAAATAGAGAAAAAAATCTGTTCAGCCAACAAACTGATATGAGTGGTAACAGAATTACAGTGGGTAGCAAACCCACCAATTGCATTGTTGCTATACAGATCCTTAGCCTGGCCACATTTCAGTATGGGTGCTTCTGTTACGAAACGTACATTAGCCAGGCTGGATGTCCTACAGTATAGAGTACTACGCACCCGTTTGGGGCAATGGAATATACACCCACGAATGCACAACACCTACACAGGTCCTGTTTATATTCAAAATTTTTACTAGAACAGGGATAGTTGTCGCATAACAAACTAGTTAACTCTATCCATAGACTATCAATGCCTTGTCTCCCAAGAAGATACTGGAGACATAGACGACTGCCACCCCTGATTTCGGCATATCTTGAAATCAAAACACTAAATGATAAAGCCGGCAAGACTAAAAACTACTGCTACGAATCAGCACTATTGCATACACTTAAAGAGATAACAGTAAATAGTCAAATATATCCAACAAAATCCCAATAAACAGACATACTTGGAAAATTTGAATAAATGGCTTCCAGCAAGGTGCATATGTACAGAAGGGTCCAGAAACAACAATTACGCAGGGAGTGCATTCATCAACTTTGACAATATGGAACAGGGCGCGTTCAAACTACCAACAGAAATCTCTGTTATGACAGCATAACTAATTGCAATTCTATAAGCCTTTAAATATGCCGGGAGATTACAAGATAATAACATCATTATTCTATTTAAATCGTTCTCTGCGTTAACGTCACTAGGGAACCATTATTTAAACCCAATTACATAAGAAATCATTAAAATAATCATAGACCTGAAAAATAGTAAAAAACTAGTAGTGGTTTCGTGGGTGAAAGGACCAGAGGCAATGAATTAGCCAACTAACTGGCAAAGGAAGCAACCGAGACTGGGAAAACTATCCACGCAAAGATGCCCAAGTCGGACTTGATCGTGACATTAAAGGACAAATTATACAAAGACTGGAACAAAGAATGGAGACACATTTCCACCATTAAGGGTAAACACTATATAAGCATATACCCGGAAAATGTAAAACGACCATTGTTCCAAAATATTCGTTTCCCCAGAAAACTATATACCCGTATATCCCGACTAAAATTGGGGCATGCACGCTTCAAGAAGCACCTGCATAGGTTCCGTGTGGTAGACGATCCATACTGTGAGTGTGATCAGGAGAAGACGCCAGCCACTGATATATATATACAAATCAAACTGGAATTATAAAAGCTTGATAATTGTAACATACTAATTCTAATATTGCAAGCTCACTATATGTTATAAACATTTTAATGTATATGTTGTACCCTGCAAACCCAATATTTTAATGTACATAATGTAATATAAAACTTGCCACTTTAACGTGTATAATGAATTATGTAACTGGTCGTATTATTGTATACAATCATGTAAATCGATATTGGATAAGTGGCCTGCATAAAACAAAACTGTGTGGGAACAGAAAATAGTCTTTTTTTTGGACCTTGTTTACTCATTTGAGGAAGACACTGCTTACATTTCCAGGAGCACAGTGTAGCATAACAAAAGAAATGGTACTTGAGCTTTGTAAATGTTTCTATGTACAAAGATAATTATGTTCTATGAAGTTGAGAGAGAGATGGTTGAACGTTGTTGGTTCGTGTTAGACATGAAAGTTATTACTTCGGTTAGAATAGAATGAATACGTAATTCTCTTCCACGGATTCTGCAGTCCACAGGAAAAGAAGTCTAGTTTCAGAATATTTGTTGGTTGGTGACCCCGGTGAGGGAATGCTTTATGTTTTAAGTTGAACATTTCTGTTTATTAACTTACATGGCGAGAGTGACGCGTGGATAAATTAGTAGTGGAAATCGATATAACAGAATTGTTTTCCATTTCCGTGAAAACACGCTGGAAGAGAAGTGAAAAGTTTGTTTATATTAGAACTGAAGCAGATCAAAGACAATAGCGCGACAGAGAGTCTACACCAAGCGCTAATAGAGATCTAGGCAAAGACGACAAGAAGAATGTACTGACAGTAAGAGCGTCGCAGACCAGCGATTGCAGCGATGGAAACTATCCAGTGAAGGAAACTCACTGCAAGGAACAGCTGACGAACAACGGCGTGTGTATCGAGAAGCAGCCGGGTGAATACATAGAAAAGATAGGAATTATAAACCATATATTACCCTAGCAATTCAATAACAATTCTTCCTGAATAATATGTTTTCAATTTCTTTGAAATTTCTTTAACAAACCCTAATTTTCCCATTCTGTCATCGGCGATGACAAATTACTTCTTGTCACAACAGACAAGAAAACCTTTTACAATTAGTAAAGTGGGACTATTTGCTTTTGAGTAGGTTTTTAGATGCTGCATGTCCAGTAGTTTTGTTTAGTCAATATCTCACGCTTGTTTACTTTCATTTCTTGGCACAATTGAGCCGAAATATTTTTTTCTTAACTGTATTTTTTCTTCGGAGTGAGTGTAAATGGAAGGTGTCTCGAAAGGTAGTGATATATCTATGAGTGATTTGTTCAATCTCATTCACTCGCAAAAAAAGGACTTCCTTAACCTTAATACTAAATTAGAAGCAGGTAGCTCTGCCCTTCAGGCTGACATTCACTCACTAAAGGAAGACAATCTTGCCCTTCAGGCTGGCATTCACTCACTAAAGGAAGACAATCTTGCCCTTCATGCTAAATTAGAAGAAAGAAGCTCTGCCCTTCAGGCTGTCATTCAATCACTGAAACAAGACAATCTTGCCCTTGATACTAAAACTTGAGAAAGTTACTCAGCCCTTAAGGCAGAATTTAAGACTGGAAATTGTAAATTGGTAGACTCATTAAACTTGTCATTTGAGTCTAGATTTGCAAAGGTTGAGAATCGACTGTCGGAGCTGCAGGACAAAGTAGTCAGTAAGTAATGGATCTCAGTTGTTCAGATTAGGGAAGATTTAGGGCATTTTCAGGAACTTTGCACCCTACAGACGGTGAAAGTTTCGTCTCAAGACTACCAGTACCAGCCAGATATAGAAGAAAAGACAAATCATTTGGCTCAGGACGTGAGAAAGGGGAAGAAACAGAAGCAAGTGTGTGCTTGGAGTTAAGCAAGGGGAAAGAACAAGCTGAGGTAATGCGGGAAGAAACAACCTTATGCAAAATTATGTCAGCAATAGACGAGGAAAAGAAGAGAGTTAGGTGGCCCGTCAAGGGGAAGGTAATTACTACTGTTAAGAGCAACAAAACAAAAGCAGTCAAACATATTTAGCAAATGTAAATGGATACTTATGTAATTTTAGGGTGCAATGGGGATTTCAGAATAGGGAACAATTGGCTCACATTGGTGGGAGTGAAGTTGGGCATACGCCAGAGCTTACAAGCCATGCCACACATATGAAGGTAGGCATGGGAAAAGAAACGGGTGCAATACAGGTAGTTTCATGGGGAGATGCCAGGCCAATTCGGCACAGGAAGACCATGTCTCGTATTAAAAATAAATGCTCAAGGTGTAGTTCGGGGAACGCCTGAAACATTCACTCTACTCCGAGCAAAACAATGAACATGAGGACATGCTATACCTAATTTTCCCTGTGAGGGAATATCATATTTCACGACAACGAAATTTTTTTCTCTCTGTATCACTCTAAAATCTGATCCAAAGATGAAGCCCAAAATCATTCTACTTGTCTTTCGCTCAAGCGAGCGGATACCTTTGCACAATCTCAAAAGCGATTTATACGCACCTAATATACTAAAATACCAGGTAAATACCCCAGCTTTGAGTGCAGATATCTACCTACAGGAATACAAGTGTTGATGTACATTGAGTGTTATGTGTAACAGTACTGTAGGCTTTGTCGAACGGTTGCCGATAGCTACCGCAGGGTCAGCGAGTGTCAAATTTATTTTGGTCCATCTATCAATTTTTCGCAGTACTGTGTGTTAAATGTTAAAGGACTGTTTAAAGTTACAATAATACTTTTAAAAGTGAGCGAGAAGCATTACTCTTGGTGGAAGACTGTTGAATATCTCCACCGTTTTATTAATATTGTTATTTGATTGTTCATGTCCATATATTCATGATAAATGTGTAGCTTTATTTTAAGGGGATTACACCAACCAGCTAAAATGAAGCTTTGTAAAATGAAGCTGTTTGTTTATATTAGCAGTAGTTTTAGTTATTTCCTTTGAAGAATTCTGCATTTTTTTTTTTTTTTTAATATGCCTCTTTCGTCACATTTTTCTGACGAGGGGAGTGTAGCATAAAAATAGAAACGGTACTTGAGCTTTGTAAATGTTTCTATGTACAAAGATTATTATGTTCTATGAAGTCCAGGGAGAGAGAGTTGAACGTTGTTGGTTCGTGTTAGACATGAAAGTTATTACTTCGGTAAGAATAGAATGAATAATTCTCCTACACGGATTCTGCAGTCTACAGGAAAAGAAGTCTAGTTTCAGAATATTTGTTGGTCGGTGACCCCGGTGAGGGAATGCTTTATGTTTTAAGTTGAAAGTGAAAGAAAAAAATCTAGTGATTTCCTGAACGGTGAACATTTCTGTTTTTTCAACTTACAACACGTCGGACAAATGTGGATTTTTCTGCATGCTTGGCGTTTATAACAAACCATTGATGCGGCGTCGTATAATGCACACAATTACATCGTTGAAGAGAATTCTCTTGCGTCCTGCAGATTCCCATATTGGTTCGATTGACGTGCACAGTTATAATTACAATAGACTCCATCTGAATTTCAGAGGCAAAAAGAAATTTTCTCTGGTTATGAGGCCAGAGTTTGCCAAGTGAGTAGAAGATGCATTTCTGTGATAAATGGTGTTCTGTCTCAACCTTTTTTATGATAAATAAAGTAAATGTAACAAGAGGCCTGGTGGAAATTAGACTGACTGGTAATCAAAATTTCTCTCAAAAAAATAAGTATTTATCCATATTACATAATGCAACTGACATATTAGTACATACTGATAAAGTAAACTACTTCAGATTAAGAGGAACTTTTATTAACTTGGATTAAATTAAATTATACCTAAAATAGATTCAAAATTAAAGAAAGTTCCATGTAAAAGTTTGTGTCTCTCCGAAAATAATCTGTCTGACATAGGAATTACTCAACTGTTCATCACAAAGTATAAATTATGCTTTTACTGTTGTAGAAGTAATATTTAAATTGTATGTACTGTATAGAACAACACTTCAAGTACTGATGTGAGGATTGGTTCTTTCCCGATGTACTGCTGATAAAATTTCTTCCCGTGTGTTTTCCGGATAAGGTCTTCTGCCATACACGACGATTCGACTGCTTCCTCCGCTGTTACGTAATCGTAGGTTTTCCCGGCGAATCTGCTGTATGCAGATCTCTCGGGCATTTGGCCGGATCAATTGGTCGTTGTTCAGCAAATTTTGACAGCGTAACGTGCCATCATCTTCAGGTTGCGTCTGTTGACCGGTGGGAGGAGCGCAGTCCAGGACGCGACTGGGGTGGTATTTATACCCTTCGACCCATCCCCTCCACTCCGATAGCGGAGTGCTGCGGCGGGATTATGACAATTCAGTTAAATTATTGAAACAAATGTTCATACTGTATGAGTTACATACTGGACCACATTTGTAATGAATCCTGAATGCAAGTGTATTTTCAAGTTGAATAAAATATTCACTTCAAAAACCAATCATTAAAAAAAAGAGACCTGACTTGTATAGCTAACTACTGTCCTATTTCTGTACTTCCCTATTTCTCAGAGATTTTTGATTAAGTTATATATCTTAGGGTTATAAATGACGTTACACACTATAATACATCATAGTTCAGTTTGGATTCCAGAAAGAGTCATCCACAGAAATAACTATATATTCGTTTTTAAACACCACATTTGAGGAAGTAAATAATGAAAAGTTTCCTAGTGGATTTTTTTTTGAGTTTTCGAATGTACCTATTTGACTTTGTTAACCATGAATTAATATTGAAAATAATTGGAATACTATTGAATACCTGGAACTTTAGGTAAATGGTTTAATATATACATGCAAAGCCGAATAAATAATATTCTTACAATGATTTCTCAGTATATATGGTCTGTCATTTATTTTGTTAGAGAACAGTATAACTTATTTATATCAAGTTCTCTGGTACACAATTTCAATACAAGAAACAAAAATAACTTATACAAAAAATAAACGTCACTGTTATTAGTCTAATAATTAAACAAAGGAAAAAGGAAACGGCTTTATGCAATATAAATTACAAGGAAAGAGAAAATAACTCATCACTCACCAAAGTTGAAGGCAGCGACGGAAGACGAACATGTATCACGAACACACAAATATACACAATATTTCGGTTTTAGACCTTCTTCATGTTAAAGAGAATGAGTCATGTGGTTCAGGAGGTGTGCACACGCCGAAGTTTGTTACATGACTGAGTGGATTATCAATATGGCGATGGGACTAAGATGTTATATATAAATATGCACATCGCAGAAGGTGATGGAAGTAGTAATATATCAAAAGAGAACGGAATGTAGAGATGAAAATAAAAATTCGGGAAATAAATATACATACATAAATTCTGAAACTTTCTTTTTATAGATATATAATTTCTGAAAGAAAAATAAATAAATAAATAAAAATTATAGATATATAAATTTTGAAACAACAACATGTAATTAGTTAAATGACAATAATGCTAATATTTATAATAAGTAGTGATGCGTCAGAGAAAGGAATTTAATAGGTAGTTGAGGCCGGCTGGGTGCCTGCTATCTACGATATTTTGGTATTCAAGTTCCCATCTTCGAAGTTCTGATTGCTCTCACGGTGAAACATTCATTGAAGTTGTTGAAATTGTGGTAGTTAGCATGTTCAGATATTGGCAGATATAAATTGCGGGTGTGGACTGTTTTTCTGTGGCCATTCATTCTGGTCGAACGTTGTTGTATAGTCAGGCCTATATAAGAACTTGTGCAATGGTGGCAAGTTAGCTGGTATATGATGTGGGTTGTAGAGCATGTGGCATGTCCAGTGATGGGGAAGGTTTCCACTGTGACAGGGTTGCAATATTTAGTAGTGGGAGGATGCAGGTTGCAGGGTTTGCAGCGAGGCCTATAACACGGAAAACTTCCATAAAGTGTTTTAGGAGAGTCAGATGGAGGGTATTTGTGAAGATAAATCATTCATGGACTTGCAGGGCCCCTTACATTGTTTCTCTCCCCAGTCTATCTCGCTCCTGACTCCCCAGAATTCCCGTAAACCCACCCTGTACCTCCTTCCCAAGATCCACAAGGTTGGCAATCCGGCATTTGGGTCACCCACTGAACGGATTTCAGCCTTTGTGGACCAGCATCTCCAACCCTTTGTTCAGAGTCTTCCCTCCTATGTCAAAGATACCCCACACTTCCTTGAACGTCTAGCCACTGTCCACAAACCTCTACCTCAAGACTCCTTCCTAGTCTCCAACGAATTAACCTCCCTTTATACCAAAATTCCACAATGTCAGGGTCTCAGTGCCCTGGAACAATTCCAAGATCTGCTATCCCCGCACGGCCGTCCCAGTACATATTTACTTTCTTCCTTGTCTCACCTGATCCTCTCCAAAAACTTCTTCACCTTTAATTCCACAGTATATCACCAGATCCATGGCACTGCTATGGGCACCCGCATGGCCCCATCCTATGCCAACTTGTTCCTTCGTCGTCTGGAGGAACGTTTCCTCAACCACACTTCCCTTAAACCCACTGTGTGATTCAGATACATTATATATTTATGATCTGGACCCACAGTGAAAATCAACTCCTAGAATTCCTCCATTCCCTTAAAAATAGCCATTCCATAAGTTTCACTTGGACCTACTCCTGTATACACATCACGTTCCTCGATGTGGACATCACGCTCAGGCAGGTTGACCTTCAAACCTCTGTCCACATCAAATCAACTAATCTACAGCAATAACTACATTTCGACAGTTGACTCCCATTCCACACCGAACGCTCTCTTCCCTAGAGCCTTGCTATCCGTTTCTAACGTATCTGTTCTGATTCTGAATCCCTCTCCCAGTACTCCCATAACCTATCCCAAGCCCATATTTCCCACTCCTAGCCAGCAGACCTTGTACATAAACAAATCACGCGTGCAATCACCCACCCTCCACGTAACCACTACCACCCGGCACCTCTGGAATCCAACCATAGTCCCGTCTTCGTCACCTTAGTCTCCCCCGGCCTCGAATCTATCAATCGGATCGTACAACAGGGGCACTTCCTTCGCTCCTTTCCACAAATGCGCACACTCTAACCAAAAATTCTGCCAACTGTCCCCCGTACTTGTTTCAACTGACCACCTAACCTCAAAAACATCTTGGTTCTCAAATACCCTCCATCTCACTCTCCTAAAACCCCTTATGGATCTTTTCCGTGCAAAAGACTTCGCTGCAAAACCTGCAACAAGCATCCTCCCATTACTACATATTGCAACCCTGTCACAGGGGAAACCTTCCCCATCACTGGACATGCCACATGCTCCAGAACTCACATCATATACCAGCTAACTTGCTGCCATTGCACAAGTTTCTATATAGGCCTGACTACTCAACAACTTTTGACCAGAATGAATGACAACGGACAAACAGTCCAAACCCACAGTTTATATCTGCCAATACCTGAATATGCTAACTACCACAATTTCAACAACTTCAATGAATGTTTCACCGTGAGAGCAATCAGAGTTTTCCCCGAAACCACCACCGCCTCAGAACTTCGAATCTATCAATCGGATCCTACAACAGGGGCATTACTTCCTTCGCTCCTTTCCACAAATGCGCGCACTCTAACCAAAAATTCTGCCAACTGTCCCCCGTACTTATTTCAACTGACCACCTAACCTCAAAAACATCTTGGTTCACAAATACCCTCCATCTCACTCTCATAAAACCCCCTATGGATCATTTCCGTGCAAAAGACTTCGCTGCAAAACCTGCAACAAGCACAACCGAGCGTGGCGGTGTAACGGATAGCGTTCTCGCCTCGCATTCGGGAGGACGGCGGTTCGATCCCCGTCCGGGCATCCAGATTTGGGTTTTCCATGGTTTCCCAAATCACTCCAGGCAAATGCCGGGATGCTTCCTTCAAAAGGCCATGGCCGAATTCCTTCCCATTCCTTGCCCCCATCCTTGCCCCCCATCCTATCCCGTCTCTAAAGACCTCGATGTTGAGAGACGTAAATACAAAAAAAAAAAAAAAAAAAAAAAAATTGCAACAAGCATCCTAGATAGCAGACACTCACCCGGCCTCAACCACCTATAAAATTCCTTTCTCTGACTCATCACTCACTATTGTCATTTAACTAGTTACATGTTGTTTTTTCGAAATTTATATATCTATAATTTTTTATTTATTTATTTTCTTTCAAAAGTTATAAAATTCCTTTCTCTGACGCATCACTCACTATTGCATTTAACTAATTACATTTTTTTTCAGAATTTATATATCTATAATTTCTTCCCAAAATTTATATATCTGTATTTATTTCCCCAATTTTTATTTTCATCTCTACATTCCGTTCTCTTTTGATATATTACTACTTCCATCACCTTCTGCGATGTGCATGTTTATATATAACATCTTAGTCCCATCGCCATATTGATAATCCACTCAGTCATGTAACAAACTGCGGCGTGTGCACACCTCCTGAACCACATGACTCATTCTCTTTAACATGAAGAAGGTCTAAGACCGAAATATTGTGTATATTTGTGTGTTCCTGATTTATTTTCGTCTACCGTCGCTGCCTTCAACTTTGGTGAATAATAAGTCATTTTCCCTTTCCTTTTCATTAGTCTAAGGAAGAGATAATTATCCTGGAACAAATCTTTTTAAAAAGCTTCCTAAGTCTACAAAACAGTTCGTAGACAACAAACATGCATTCAAAGAAAACCAGGCAATATCTTATTAGGAATCCCTTCTTTTCTATCCAAGAATTTGTTAAAAAGAACTAACTGTATCGTGGCTTTTGTAAATTCAATTGTAAATTTAATGTTGAATTATTTTGAAACTTTTAATACCTTTTTACCATGACAATATATATATATATATATATATATATATATATATATATATGTAAACCAAAGTACCGCATCTCAGATGTCGTTCCTCAGTAGGGATCTATGAAGCAAGAGTTATAAATAAAAATTCAGGAATAATTAAAGTATGCTTAATACGTTTAAATTTTGCATGAAGAGTCGTTTCAATAGCCCTGTATCGTTTCCAGGAAATGTTCTCAGTAGAAAATTGAGTGACAACCGCAATATAAAAACTTGCAATTAGTGCAGTTGAATCTGCTTATGTAAGAAACACATTTTCAAATATCAATATACATTTAAAATAACATATTTAAACACCACATTAACAAAACAATTAGCCTAGAAATATGTTATATGGCCCCCGTGAAGTGACTCTAGCATTTATCAGATTAAATGTATACGTCTAGGATTAGGGAAACTGGAAAGTTTGCTTAAACGAATTTGAACTTGATGTTTCAGACTGTTTATAGTATAAGAGGGAAAAATTTTTAGCAGACATTGTGATCGTAATGCACGGCAGGGATGAAATATTTTCTAAAGGAAAAATCCTGCGGTCACGGACGGGCTTGGACATTCATGAACCCATTTCAAAATGGTTTTGTTATTGTTACATTTGTAGGAAAGTTATATGTTAACTTAACTGATGGGAGTAACGAAAACGTAGAAATTAAAGATCAATTAAATAATAAAATTGATTTCTATAAAGCGAGTTAAAACTACGAGTATATTAGAAGATATAAGAAGCATATTAAAGGTTTTAAGATAATAATTATCATCTAGTCTGGTGTTTATGCCGAAACAAAAAAATTTCGAGTTGACTTTGAAATTGCTATAATTAAAGTGAGGTTAGTTAAGTCTGGTGAATGATTTGAAAGGTTAGATAGGTGGAGAGACATTATTATTCAAAAGCCAGTCGATTATATATTTAAATGTGATGATAATTTTAAACAAGAATCTGATAATTATCCAATGCAGAAAAAACAAGTGAGAATTCGCAGGGTTTAAAGAGAGAAATACCTCAACACCTAGCATAGTTTAGTGCGATCAAGTCATTGCTGATAGTAAAGTAAATAAAGGATGTAAACAAGTACATGATGGTTTGACAAGTATCAACGTTCTAACTTATATTTGGGTGTAAAGGTTTGGGAGAGACTATATGTATATTAGCCTCTTACAAACAAATGTCGACTATTGCTTCACATTGTGCTCAACGTTTCCCCGTATAATAGTGAGAGTGGTTCAGGGCACCCTCTTGCCCATGGAAATGGCCCCTATAGGTTCATGAATCATAAATCAACGGCATGGGGATGCAGCCACTGCATTGAAGACTTCCGGATGGATGCTATTTAATCTTCTGAAATAATTATAGTGATAACTTCTTCCTTTTATCTGATCACTGAGGGGGGCGTCATCAGTATGGATAGAAACATACGAGTCGGGGTGTGCAATGGTACAAGTCCGAACAGAACACGTAATCTAGAAAACTTTGTGGCTTAAGTTAGATGTCGTTGGGATTTGTGATATTAAGTGGAAAAATATACAGAATTTATGTCTTGGGAACACAGAAAAGCTGTCAGTGGAGTTACCGTGGTGGGATTTATAGAGAACGAGATAGTAGGGAAACAGTGTAGTGACAGGATTATTTTGATGACCATAGAACGATAGCCTACACAAACCACGTTAGTGAAAATGTATATATGCCAACGTCACTGGAAGATGGTGAAGAATCGAGAAAATATGTGAGGAAATTGAAGATAATCGAATATTTGAAAGGGGAGAAAACTCTAACAATCACAGGTGATGGGACTGCGATAGTGGAAGAAGGTAAAAAAGTTATACTGTATGAATTTTGGTCTAGGAGAAAGAAAGTAGGTTCCCACAGTTTTGTGAAAAATATAAACTCATCATAGTAAACACACTATTTAAGAATCATGCACGAAGGATGTACGATTCAGGCAGAAATGCAGGAGAATAATGAAGCAACACAAGCAGAACACACCTGAAGTGAACAAATTTAAACAATCTGACATGAGAGAAAAATTTGCAAAGGTAGTAGACGTTGTGTCGAAACACACTGTTTAAGTGTTATAATTAATATATATAATTTGAACTTCCACACACGAATAGGGCAATGTCACAATTCATTTACTTCGGCATTTAACCTAAATTATATAATAATGTAAAAGTCTCGCTTTAAATAAATATATTATTTATTCCAACTGCTCATTAAAAAAAAAAAAAAAAAAAAATAAATAAATAAATAAATAAATAAATAAATGCTATCGAAAAAGCAATCTGCCTTCGATTTTTTCAAAGAATTCCATAGCCTAAGTCTCTCTGGAAACTTATACTGTATGCTTTCTCTAATGCTTTTCTCCTTCCTTTTTTTTTGTCTTTGATGCACTTATATTAAAATTATATTATTTTCCTTTTCACCAACCTTTAATAACTAAAGACATTTTATTATAAAATCACTATTTACCCGATAGTTATGAAATCTAATTACCTTTAAAAATTTTCAGCATAAATAATGCGAAATGAGACTATTCAACGCTCTCAGTGGTACTATTCAAACTAGCCGTCTAACTGCTTGTAATTCGATAACTCCTTCCAAATAAAGAAATCTAGATGTGAAATTTGTTGAAATATCTCAAGCCTGAATTACAAATTTATTCCTTTTAGTACTTGATCTCGCACTTCGATGTGTGGCCATTGGTGCATGAATACACAGTTCATTTTACATCATATATCTTTACAAAACTGAATTCCTAACTAACTATCTTACACCATATAACAGAAAATCACTTATTCACTTGTATCGCCTAGCAATTAAAAGATAGAGAAAATATAAGTAACATTATTCAGGTTTATTGGCTTTTAGCCAATCCTCTAACAAGGAAAACCAAAAAATGTGAATTTAGGGAGGAGTGATTGGGTATTTGGGTGGTAGGCTTTACTACAATTCCCTAACAATCACCCAACTCAAAGGTTTTAGGGGTGTAATATATTCATAATACATTCCCTTTGTTTCAGAACATTCTTTCCTTTCTTGTCTAAATTAAATACCGTTCTTAACTTTATTTTACGTTCTTTTACATATTCCACACCATTTCTTCACAGATCTTGCGACAAAGATTCATGCCTTCTTACTTCCTTACATCTACTGATTATGGGTGTCGATGGCTTGTGTATCTTCTCATTCTGCAACAATGTACCGATTTTATTCTCCACTAATCTTTCACTAATATTTACTTTGAAATAACAAGTCTTGACTGTCACCTTTATCTCCCTTGGAAAAATTATTAACAATTCCTTGCACATTATTTTCACCTTTGCATTCATTCTGTTTTTTTTTTTTTATAATTTTTTTACGTATGTCATTGTCATAATCTACTCGTCCATTCTCTGTTTGATCCCTTGACAAGTTTGTTACGCGGTCCAATTCCTCAGTGTTCTTCGCATTGACTCTAGTCTGCAATAGTTAACCCTCTTTCACAGACACCCATTCATTTTCAATCCTCTCTTCTGCTTGATGGTTTCTATTCTTGAATCTTTATTGCATTTCTTCCAAATTGGAATTTAACGCCACGAAATTACAGTCAAGGTTCTCTCGTTCTTTCAAGAACTGTTTGTCAATACGCTCAATCAGGGCAGTTTTTTTTCCTTTTGATAATAGACTGGATAGATCAAAATTTGTCATCAATATTACTTTGAAGGTGATTAAATTTTTCATGATAATCTGTTCGCTGGGCATCAAATTTGCAATCGTTATCACTTTGAAGGATATCATTACCTATTTGAAGGGCATTAAGTTTACTATCATAATCTGTTAGAAGTGCACTAAATTTTCCACTCATATTACTTTCAGGGCATAATAACCTATTTGAAGGGCGTCAAATACGTCACCATGTTCTGTTCGAAGTGCACTGATAGTACTTCTCAATGCAAGAAACAAACTGCACAAATTGTAATGTAATGGCAACCTTTCAGACTGAAGAGGAATACTAGAATTATTCTGTATCCGTTCAACGCCGAATATCGATGTTTTCACCAATAGAAAATTCAGATAGCCCATAAATAAAAGGATATGAAATACTGATGATGTATACATACGATTTACTAACTGATTTTTCCGACAAATAAGCAAAAAAAAATGAAAATGCTTTAAGTCCTAGTAAGCATGCACCATTTGTAGGATAACAGACAGATTATCCTAAAATGACAATACATATTTTAATGTATAATATATCTTTGATTTTTGGAGTTTCTTGGCAAGGGTCAGTAGGTTTTACTCTTGGAAAGTTTCCATAGCAACAACTAGCAACGAGTGGGTTGCCTAGGTTGGTTGGCACATACGGAGAACTTGTATATCAGAAGTCCGATTATGTATTTATAGTGGGGTGTTGGAGTTCATTAAAACTGATTTAGCCTGTGCAAAGTTTATGACTATCATTCCATTTACTTAGTCTAACAGCACTATCAGTAAAAATAAAGTGAATACTGCCAACAGTAGTTAAACCACGAATATTAATTATTAAGAATAAAGAATGAGAAATATAACTAAGAAACATCGGAAATACAACACACTGATTAGCAAAAGTTTAATTACAAAGAATTCTGAAAACGTTAATATTGTTGATGTAGATTTCCTTATTTATAAAGATTACTGGAAGAAAAAGGAGTTAAAAAATGAAATCCTTTCTTTTTTTTCTCTGTTTCAAATTAATGGAATTAACTGCTTTTCTGCGATCTATTGTTGCCTCTTTTGAAGTTTATCTCTTCAGACTGTTGTGCAGGGCGGTAGCAGTATCTTCACAGTGTTGAACTATTCTTTTAATTATTCGATCTACGTAGAATGCGATAGTTTTGTAAATTGATTCTTTTAAAGCTTTCTGTCGTGCGAGTTCAAAGATTTTGACAGCATCTTTATATTCGCATGGTCCTAGTCACGGTTATGCCATGCCGAAACACACAGTTTGTGTGCTAGAATTAGTATTTTTTTTTTGCTGTCATCAGTCTTTCAAATGGTTTGATGAAATCCTCCATCCGTTCTTATCTTGTGCTAACCTTTTCGTCTCTACATACCCCTTACAACCCAAGTCCTCTATTATCTGCTTCATATATTCTAATATCTGTCTTCCTCTACAGTTCTTACATTCGACTGTTCCCTCCACTAACAAATTACTCAATCCAGCATGTCTCAAAATATGACCTACCATCCTGTCTCTTCCACAAATCTCTTCCCTCACCCATCATATCCAAAAATCGTTCATTTCGTATTTGTTTGTCCACTTAATTTTCAGCATTCTTCTGTAGCACCACATTTCAAATGCTTAAATTTTCTTTCTTTCTGGTATTCCTACAGTCCATGCCTCGCTACCATAAAGTGATGTGCTCCTCACACAGAGTTTTAAAAAGTTCTTTCTAAGTCCTACATCAATATTCGAAACTTAAAGATTTGTCTTTTTCATGAAGGCTCTTTTCGCTATTGCTATACTGCTTTTAAAATCATTCCTGCTTTTACCATCGGTTGCAATTTTGCTTCCCAAGTAACAGAATCCACTTATTTCTCCTGTTGCATCAAATCCTATTTTTATATTTAATCTACTAGTATTGGTATCATTTCTGATAAATTTCATCATTTTTGTCTTGCTTTGGTTTATATTCAGTCCAAAATATTCCTTCAGTATTTTGTTCATGCCATTCAGTAACTTCTTAATATCCTCAGCCTGTTCTTCTTACAAGACAATGTTATCAGCAAATCGTAGCAAACTGATTTTTTCTCCCTGAACACTTATGTCAAATGGAAAATTTTCTTTTACTTTATTGCTTCCTCTACGTAAAAGTTGAATATTAATGGTGATTGATTAGAACCTTGTCTCACACCCTTTTTAACCAATACTTGTCTCTCATGATTCTATACTTTTATTATAGCCACTTGATTCTTATATAGTTTATAAAGTATACTTCTATCTCAATATCTTAGACCTGACTTCCTTAGTATACATAACTTGAACGACCTGACACTGTCGAATTTCATTTATCTAGGAATTAAACATAGATTAGATTATAATGTAAAAGTATCGTTTTCAATTCACATAATTCTTTATTCCAAATGTTCATTAAAAAAAATAATCTCTTGATCGAAAAGTAAGCTGCTTTCTTTTTTTCCAAAGATTGAAATAGGGTACGACCCTTCAGAACCTCCTGTATGCTTTCACTCATGCTTTTCTCCTTGATTTTTTGTCTCAGATGCACTTATATTGAAATGTGATTATTTTAATTTACCCATCCACGCTACCTAAAGCTGTTTTACCGAGCTTGGTGGTGTAACGGTTAGCGTTCTCGCCTCGCATTTGGGAGGACGGCGGTTCGAATCCCCGTCCTGGCATCCAGATTTGGGTTTTCCATGGTTTCCCAAATCACTCCAGTCAAATGCCGGGATGCTTTCTTCAAAATGCCATGGCCGAATTCCTTCCCATTCCTTGCCCCTCATCCTTTTCCGTCTCTAAAGACCTCTTTGTTAAGAGACGTTAAGCAGTTAAAAAAAAAATGTTTTATTATAAATGCGAGTACTCAGCGCTCCCTGTGTCGAAGCCATCTAACTGCTTGTAATTCGACAGATGTTCTATGAAATAACTCTGCAAGTAGTTCAACTAATGACGAATTGAATGCTATAAAGAGAGAAATAATCAAAGATGTTAGGAAATTGCCACCCGAAAGCCTTGGATCACAGAAATTTTTTTTAGGTTTGGCGTATCAGAATGAAAGACACAAAAATGTTTATTATGATGTAAGAAGGGAGCAGTATAGATATTTCAGAAATGAAATGAACAGAAAATGAAAAGTATCTGGAAGAAAGACTGTGAAGAAGTAGAAACAGAAATAAACGTATATAAAGGAAATGTGACCCATGGGAGGATCAAACAAATGTTTGAAGAAATCAAAGAAAGCTGTGAAAACATGAAACTGCTGATAAGGAACCTCTTCTAAGGTCAGAAATTAATTTTTTTTTTTTTTTAGTTATGGCTTTACGCCTCGCCGACGTAGAGGTCATCACAGGCGGGATAGGAGGCCTGGACAGGGATTCGTACCTGCGTCCTCTCGAATACGAGACCAAAGCGCTAACCGCTCACCCACTACGCTTAGTCAGAAGTTAGAGCTAACGAATGAAAAGAATACATAGAGAAACTATATGATAGCCATAGTTTAACAATAGTGTACTGGAAAAAACGCGACGTCGCCATTTCAAGACTGAATGGAACCTATTTTAAGAACAGAATTTGACAGACCTTTGAAAGATTGGAAATAAAATAAGGCTGTCGAAATTGATTAATTTTCTGCAGATCTTCTAAAATTCATAGGAGAAGAAACACTCCAAAGATTATTCGAACTGTTATGATACAGTTACGAAAGATCACAGATTTCAACTGATTTTAATAAAACTATCATCTTCACACTTCGGAAGAAAGCTAATACTGACAAATTTTAGAATTATCGCACTTACATCACATGCTTTAAAAGTACTGACTTGGATAATATACAGAAGAATAGAAAGAATAGCGGAAAAGAGAGTATGCCCAGATTAGCTTGAGTAAAACCCATGGTGTAGGAGAAACGGTTTAATACTTTAAGAGCAGATCAAGAAAAACAAAGATTCTTTTATAGCGTTTATTGATTTAGAAATAGCTTTTGATAATGATAAGTGGGACAAGATGTCCAAAACTTAAAAGAAGTCAGGTCTATAATATGGAGATAGAAGAATACTTTACAGTGTATATAAAAGTGACTATAATAAAAGTAGGGACTCTTGAAAGACATGCATCAGTTATAAAATTTGTTAATTAATGTTTTAGTCTATCCCCATTAATATTCAGCTACTTAGAGAAAGCAATATATGAACTAAAAGGAAAATTTGAAAGTGGCATAAGTGTTCAAGGAGAAAAAATTAGTATACTACGAGGTGCTGATGACATTGTCTTATCAGCAGAACAGATTGTTGATCTTGAGAAGTTACTAAATGGAATGGACAAAATACTGAAGCAAAATTTTCTACTAAATATAAACCAAAATCATATAAAAGTGATGAAATGCAGCAGAAAAGTTGGCAATAATAGTATTCTAAATATAAAAATAAGATCAGATGCAATAGGAGAGGTAAGTGAATTCTGTTAGTTAGGAAGTAAAATTACAACTGACAGCCGAAGCTGGAATGATGTTAGAAGCCGAATAATTCCATTGAAAACACCCTTCTCGAATAAGAGAAGAGTTTTAATCTTAAATATTGATATAGGTCTCAAAATGAACTTTTTAAAACTGTATCTGTGGATGAAAGCACTTTATGTTATTGAGGCTTGGGTTTTAGAGATACCAGAAAAAGGGAAACTGAAGCATTTGAAATATGTTTCTATACAAGGATGCTGAAAATTTGGTGGTCACTTACTTGAAAAGTTACAGGCAACAGAGGAAGGACGGTGGATCACATGAAAGGCATTTTCACAATCTCACACCCCTCAATAATTTTTTTACTATTATCATTGTTCATATTATTATCGATTGATTATAAGTGATATAAATATGAATACTTGATAAAGTGATTTGTATTTTTGTAGGGTTTCACGTCTCTGGCCAGCATTAGCCTAGCGGGAACAGTGTATGGTTGGCACCCGGTCTAGCAATAACATGTGGTGCGTGTTTGGGCTTCACTACAATGCAGTTATAATAGGAATGTGAAGTGTATTAGGAGCGAATTCAAATTCAGCACTGGTGTTTAAATAATTATTTCAAGAAACTGTGAAAAATAAATCAACTGATATTTCTCTCGGAAATGTGATTACCATTTCTAAAATTAACATCAATACACTTCATTTTAGGACGGTTGTAAGTTATTAAGTTCATTTTATTAAAACAAAATTAAACTGCAGCTAGCATGTGTTCGAAACGAGAATAGACCTACGCTATTATCCCAGCTAGTGTGCAAATTCTATTAATTTACATGTGTTTTTGAGAGTTCACTCGTGATTGCTGGCAGCTAATTATTCCACACTAATTAAGTAAAAAGTTCTCATCTGGTGACCATATTTACAGGATAAATGATGGTAACACACTATCTTTCAACGACAGGGGCCTTCTGAAGCACAGAAGTGAATTTAAGATCTTCAACAGAATTTCAGTGTGGTTTGGCAAGTACCGAAATCAGTTACTTTTTTAGGACTGTAAGTTCAGCATTCGGATCAACAGGACGATGAAAATAGCCTTGTTCTTAACATTTAATTAGTAATTTGTAAAGTTAAAATTTGGACAGTGAACTGAAGGTTAGATTGCTGAAAGAACTGATAAAATTTTAAGATAAAGACGGTTTAAATAGATGAAAGTAACGTATTAAGATGGTTAAATTGTTGAAAATTGTCACGTATTCAGAAATTTTAAAGAAAAATTGCGAAATTTAATAGTTAAATCCCATTTAAAAATTATGAAGTGCAGTAGTTTTTCTGTGGATACTCTGAGTTAAGAAGGAACGAAAAAAAATTTATTCAAAAAGAGGAGGAAATTATTTCTAAATAGTTAAGTGCAGAATTTGTCAATCTTATATTCATATACATGGTTTGCTCAAATTAAGTGCGGCTACGACAGATAATTTTGCAATTTCTTCTGTATTTCAACAAATGTAAATTATTTGGTTGTAAGTAATTTGGTTTTATATCTTGGTTGTAAATTCAGTTAAAGGTACTACTGACATTGTAGTTGAATGGCGTTGCACCATTGTCGTTTTGTTCGAACAGTCTGAAGCAGTCTATTTGCTGCCGCTTAGCAAACATTTTTTGTCTCAGTTTTCTTTCAGTTACAAATTATGATGTTATGGATAATACTTCAGGGGAATTAGCCAGGATGAATGTCGAAAGTAATTTGGGGGCAGAAAAAAATAATTCAGTATGGGAGACTGGAAGTTCGTGAATCGTTAGTTTTGACCTTAAATATGTAAACGAGATTGAAGTCAGTAATGATAATTGTCGGTTACAAAATGAATCCAACATTAGCCCTAATGTTAACACTGAAGCAAACGGGATTGCCGATTACTTTTCAAATAGCAAACTTGATAATAGTGACGGGGATAAAAAAAATATGGTAATGAAACTAAAGATAATGGGTAGGGGGTGGGGGGGGGGCGGGAATTATTATGTAGAAAATGTGTTTTCTCCAGAACCAATTCAAGCTAGTAAAACTCGAGAAAGCAGTGTAGACCTTGCGATGATACTAAATGCCATAATGCAATAAAAGGAAGATAAACAACGGTGGAACGAAAATGGAAATACGTAGAGTGAGTTTAGAGAAAACGGAGAAATCCGACAAAAAACGGTAAAAATGAATCAGAAAATTATTCAGATAGAAGAAAGAATTATGCAGGAGACAAATAACTGGTTTCAGGAAATACAAGAGAACTTGAATAAAATTGGAAATCAGAAACATAATTAGACCTTAAGGATTTCAGAGAATGAAATATAAAGATAAAAGATGAACGTGACGAAGACGAAGTGGGATATTGTTTGGTAATGGAAAGTGATGTAAGTGATGGTGAAGAATTATGTGTGCATATGAGGATAGACATAAAAATAGTAGAGAATACTGATCAAGAAACAGGGAACGCTACCTTGTATGTTGATTATGGAACTGAAAGTTATGCGGTGAAAAATGCTGAAAACCGATACAAAGAAAATACTGCAGAAAATGAAAATGTACAATAACAGAGTATAGTAGAAATATTTTATGACGCAGGAGAAGGAGTGTAAACGAGTGGAGATGGTGAAGGAACTTGTGTAGATACTAAAGATGAAGAGCAACAAAAAATTGCCAAATGCAACTCTGATCTGAAAAATCGTAAAAATATATTGGCAAGTAGTAAGGTAGAGGACAGTGAAGACCAGGGCATGTATTACTGCGGTACGACAAAGCTATCAATAATTCCGTAAGTAGTTATTAGAATGCTTTGTCAACTAACCATCAGTTTGATATCAAATAAATGTCAAAGGCCATTAAGTTGAGTAAGGTAAAGAAGAGAGTATTTAAGAAAAGAATGATTTTGAAAAATAAGGGTATAACAAGCATTGTGAGGAGGAGTTACGTGATTAAAAGAAGAAAAAGAGGTAGCGAAGGCAGTAGGAAGATGAAATCGGATGAGAAAAAAAAAGCATTGTAGATGCATAAATTAGGCCAAATAGTCCGAAAGAGCAACGACAGGATTTTCGACTTGGTAAAGATGCTATGGAATGAAATGGAAACAGAACATCAAGAAGTTTTTAGCGAAAATGAAGAACGGAGCAAAATGTGCTTACAGAAGACGTGTTTCTAAGAAGTTAACTATAGGATTGGCGGCGAATAATAAATGAGAAACCTCGTATATGGAAAAAAGAAAAGAATTTACATTGGCAACGACAAGGAAAGAAAATATGGGGAGGAGATAAGCAGCGAAAATGAAGCAACCAGAAAAATATGAGCAATAAAGAATTACGGTGAATATGTCGAAGGCTTTACGTCCCGTCGACGTCGAGGTCATTAGAGGCGGGATAGGAATTGGGACAAGGAACGAGAAGGAATTCATCCATGGAATTTTAAAGGAAGCATCCCGGCGTTCGCCTGGTGTGATTTGGAGAAACCATGGAAAACCCAAATCTGGATGCCCGGAAGGGATTCGAACCACTGTCCTCCCGAAAGCGAAGCCACAGCGTTAACCACCCATCTACAAGATCGGTAATATGTTGAAAGGAAAATTATGAAATCAGTCACAATAGAAGATGAATCGAGCCTTGGGGGCACAGCGGTGTTGACTGAAATGAAACTTGCTGCAATGTAATTAAAATCAATTAGGAAAAGAGACAGCCAGGAGAAACGGTTGTAATATGTCCGATTTTGAAGGAAAATCGTTATGATTCCGAAGACTGGTAGAAATTTTTCATGGTTGAAATAAAAAATGCTAATCTACTATGAAAAGAAAGAAAACAAAGAAGATACGATATTCGGGAAAGTGTTTACCTGAAGAAATGTTGAAAGTGATATAATAAATGATGACTGATATATTCAACAATTTATGAAGAAAAGGGGCCACGACGTGAAGATGCTAAAGAAAATGGCTGAAGAATAAAGAATGCTAAAGAAAAAGACAGCTTGACTAAGGTAAAACAGACCGAATTTAATGTTGGGAATTTATTCTTGTAGAAACACAGCAAAAGTGTTGTGAAATTATTTCAGAAACTAAAAAGTTCTTTACAATTTACCGTGGATCTCTTAGGGTTTTGGAAAAAAACCAAACGCGAGTACCTATTGGTTAAACTAATTTAAATCAAATAAAACAATGTGATTAAAACAATATTGTTGATTTAAAAGTGTACAAAATGAAAACATGATTGTAAAATTAGATACTTAGGTGTGAGTAGAGGATTGGTTAGCGGCAAAGTAGACAAATAGACAGTGATTTTTTGTTGTAGTAATATCCATCAAATTAGTTGGACACTAATATGTGTACTTCCTTATTTCATTTGAACCATAATTTCAGAATTGGTTACACTAAAAAAATAAATATTAGCGTGACGAGTATTATGTGTGAACATTCCGGCAAGTGAATTCGACGTTTCCAACACCGTAGTAGCCTAATTATGCCATTATGTGGGTGCAATTGTGACATCTCACACCCGTCCAATCATTTATTGTTATTATTATTACCATTATTATTATTACTCATATTACATTATTGATAACTGTATAAATACTTGCAAATTGATCTGTATTTTTGTAGGGTTCCACGAGCCGTAATTTTGTGTAGTATTTGGGTAGCGTATGTTGAACTGTAAGAATCCTGTAACAGCTGAGAGGTAACAGTCTGGCAATCAAATAAATCAAATGATTGTAAGAACTATGCAGGAAGATAAAGATTAGAATATAACAATCTGTTAATTGAAGACGTATGTTGTCAGAGAGATGTTGAGTTGTACTGTTTAGCACAAGATAGATAGAAGTGAAGGTTTGATTCAAACCAGTTGTATGACCCCCCCCCCAAAAAATGTAAACTTCTAATGAATGTTTTAAAGTCTGTACAATAAAAAAGAGTTAATGCAAACGAATGACCATTTGACTATTATGGGAACACATTTTTTATTACTTATTACAATTTTCCAAGAAATTGATATGTGTATGTCTCCAGAGTGAAAATCTATTACAACACAAAAAATTAAAAAAATAAACATTAAAATTCACAACCGAATTTTGGAATAGTCATATTAGCTACAGTTAATTCTTTTGGACAAGTACACAAAGGAGTTTCCAATAAGAATATCTCCCAGATTTTTTTTTCTGGATCATTAATATCTGCAAACTGCTTTATACTTTTAAGAATTTTATAGAACAGATATGTGTTCCAGAATAATTAACTCCTCTTTATACTAATGATTACAAGGTTTGAGTTTTGTACAAATTATATTTTTTAATTGTATTGAAATTATGTGACTGCAGATTTGATGTAAACAAGTTAATGGGTTCTATGACAAAGCACATGACACAATATATATACTGAGGTGTCATTAATATAATATTAAGTATTTTAAAGAGTTGCCAGCATGAATTTATTGGTTTTATCTTCTTTTCTATACCATGAAAACTTTTTCCTTTGTGAAGAGTTTCGTCACAAAACTTTGAACTATAATAACAGGAGTACACCTGTACCCTTAATCTGAGATCTACTCTTAGAGAACCCATTCTTTTCAAAGTGGTCGTTGCTTATCTTCTTCAGTAGCAACGTGACATATTCTTCCCAGGTGAGTTTCTGATCAATCTAAATACCAAGGAACATTTTTGACTCTAAGATTTTGCTATTTTCGTAATTTATGTGCAAATCATGGTGTTCATAATAAAAATAATGTTATACATTTTATCAAAATTTATTTTTCATGAGCTCGTTTGCTATTTTATTTGGTACTTCATTTGTATTTAATTCGAAAATGCTGTTTGGTGTTTTTTTCTTTTTTTTTTAGAGTCGGGTCTTAGCCTTGTTGGATAAGTTTCAAGGAATATCAAAGCAGCAGGAATCTAAGGACTTCATTGGATATAGAAAGTAATGAACACCATCCAGAAAGAAGAAAAAAAACCTCTGATTGGACAAAGAGAATCATAGTGAAAATATTTAAAAAAGGGTAGGACAAAAAAAATTAATAGTTACAGAGGAAAAACTCTTCTATCCCATGATCTCAAGCTAATGGAGAAAATTATAGAAGGTAGGCTGAGGAAAATCATTAAACCACAGCTTGAAGAAGAGCAGTGTGGATTTAGACCTAACAGATCAACAACAGATCTCATCTTCACTGCTTGTATGATCATGGAAATACCTTTGGGAGAGTGGAAGAGATGTCATCTTTATTTCCTTAGATATTGAAAAGGTCTATCAAAGAATACCTATAGATAAACTTTGCGAATGTCTCTCCAAACGAAAGGTACCAACAAACTTGACACCAAAGTTAGAATGCTTTATGAGAACTGCCACAGCTGCATTAAAATTGGAGACTGCTATTCAGACTGGTTTGTGACTACCAGAGGTGTTCAGCAAGGTAGCGCATTATTGCCGCTGTTGTTCATCATTGTAATGGACGAAATTATGAAGAGAGTAAAACAGCAACTCTACCCTGACGACTTTAAAATCATTACCATTTGCAGTTTATATTGTGATTTGGGAATATACAGAAGAAGTACGACAGAAACAGAACATCTGGAATAAGCATTCTAAGGAATTTGGCCTTAAAATATGCCTCACAAAAGGAGTGGTAGTGGCTGTGAGTAGACAGAATATGAAGCCTGTTATTTATCTGGATGGTGAAAAATTGTAAAATGTTGACAATTTTCAGTACCTTGGCAGTAAAGTCACCTCTGACAGTCAATTCCAGGACGAAGTTACCAATACGGTGCAAAAAAGAAGCCCAGTTCTATCATCAAGTTAGGCACTTTCTGTTGAACAAGCATATTCCAATTACAGCCAAAACGTCACTGTATAATTAGTACTTCCTGCCGATTATAACGTAAAGCCTGGAAGTATGAACCACTACTGTTCCTGAGATCAATGGTACAGAAAACCAGAAGAGACACGATCAGAAATGAAGTGATTCGTAAACAGATCCCAATCAATGAAACCCTTCAAGAAAAATTTGCCAAAACAAGATTGCGATGGCTGGGACATGTCAAGCGGATGAACCCAACAAGAACAGCGAGGATATGTCTGGAAAAAGAACTGAAGTGTAAAAGACCAATAGGCCGGCCCAGAACGACATGGATTGATCTCGTGAAATTGGACCTACAGGAGAAAGGTGAACCATGGTATAGAATCCAAGAAGAGGAAACATACTTGGACAGAGAAAGGTGGCGAGCACTCTTACATCGCACACGAAAAGCTGGAGACGGATGAAGATTATGATGATCATTGATGTATGGGGTGATTTCGTGATGATGTTACAAACTTTCAGGGATGATGGAGAATGATACAACTGTTGTAAATGTAGCAGCTTATGAAAGTTGTGCAGGTAAATGCAATTCATTATTATTGTACTGTAGACTTTGGATTTTCTGTATCTCTGACATATAGGTATGTGCGCCATTACAATTCCAACAACCGGGAAATTTATCTGAGGGTATTGTGGTGTATTCAGGAGGTCAAGATCACGGTTCGGATGTTGGGGCTGTTAGTTTGAACGCTACGCAAGGCTTAGGCTGAACTTGAGTAAATTTTCACTTATACAACCATAATCGCTTAGCTCAAATTTATACATTTGCACTTCTTCATCATTCCTGAAAGTTAATGACAGCATCACGGAAGCACCCTGTATAGTAAAAGCTGTAGGTGTCCTAAGATAAAACTTTCTTCAATGATATTTTGTACTTTCTCCACGTTTGATGAAACATCTTTTTCGATTTTGGAATAATAATGAACACTTCTTGTATATTACTTTCCTTCTATAATTTAAACAATTTACCTGCGGTTTCATGTATACGATAGGATTTTTTTTCACGGTATACACAGTGAATTGCTATTGCTAAATCACGAAACCCTACTTGTGAACAGCCTATGTAAAGAATATTGTAGTGACCACGACCATATGGGGAGCATTTTGGGATGATTTGTACTCTTTATATTTGTTGCATTTTGCAATTTGAGTATTTTTCGTGTTAGAATCAGCGTTGAGCCTTATTAAGTCCGATGATTTAATATTTGTTCATTGCTAATCAGGTTTTGAACACCACCATAATGTGCGGTTATAGCATAATAGTATATTAGAGACACACATGTTAAATATTGAATTACGTTGCTACATTGTCGGGTAGGGATTTCTAATCCATTTCCTAAAATTTCTGGCAATTTTGGAGAAATTAGTCTAGCTGTAATTAAAGCACTCAGTTTCATGGATTCAGGTACTGATTAGCATTTAGGAAACTCAATAACGCGTGTTGCCACGTATGTTTACTGAAAATTAGATTGGTTGACGGCATATGGTACAAGTTTCATTAGGACCAAGAGATCACATAGATATGCACAAAGCTATTCTTAGGAGACTCCGTTACGGTTTTACATGGGCAACATCGTCTTCCGTGAATAAAAAGAAAAGTCTTAATATACCTGATAAAGCTTTTGTGAATGCAGACCAAGTCAAGAATCATATACGTTTGAAGAAGAAGAATTGAGCAGCGAAAAGTTCATCTAAAACTTATGGAAACCGCTAGTAAAGTTCTTCTTGTTTTTTTTTCAAATTAACAAAGCTGTAATATCTTGCAGAAGAAACAATTGAAATATAACGAAAGAACATTAGGAGAACTTAAATCTGATTTATACAAAAGTGAATGCTAACTGAACAAGTTATGTAAGATTGTAAAGTGATTTATAGCTTCAGGCGTTTTTATTGTCGTATTATTCAAATGAAGAATATATATACAGAAATCTGTAATCCGAACAGAAATTCCAATTAACCCTCAATTGGAGAGGCTGGCGTACATAGTATTTCTGGCTGTAAATAACAAGCTACCCCTTTGTACGCCCTCATCCTCCATCTACCTTCCTAGTAGCAATCCCAAACAATAATACGCCTATCCAGTCTGAGAGCGTCGCAGTACGCCGCTCCTCCGCTTGTGTCTCCTGTAAACCATCAGCAGGTTTTACAAGAAATTTCGGATGAAGGGGCACTCGAATCTGTTCATAGTGTATCTGACACCGATAAATCAGAGCTCATTGAACATTCTGATCATGAAATTGACGGAGACGTTGATGAACCTCCACAAGCGTTCTCGCCGACACACAATGCTGCTGCTGTCAGGGCTTCAGGAGATGTTTTGGTAAAAACAATTTACAAAAAAGAAAGGAAAGAGGGGAAAGTCTTGAAAGAAGTAAGCGAAATTCAAATGTGTGAGGAAAGTCCCGTCATAAGAAAATTTTCAAGAACACCTTTAAAAAACTTAGTGAAAACCATTCTTCCATTTTCCGAAAACAGTGATGATGTAACTGACGAAATTTATCTTTTCCAGCAGATTATAAACAGTAATTTAATTGATGTTCTAATTGAGTATTCAGACATTTACTTTCAACAGAACATGACCGTGGATTGCCAATACATATAAATATATGATCTCCAAGAGAACTTGTGTCACAGAAATAGAGCAGAACTATTGGTCTTTTTTAGGAATTTTATACTTAGTAGTGTCTAAAAAATGTCCAAAATCAATCTTGATGAAGTGTAGTGTAAGGACTGCAACGGAACTGAAATTTTTCAATATGTCACGGGTCTCAAACGATTCAGAAACTTGTGCGTTACCATCTGATGCGAAGACAAAGGCACAAGAACACACGCAGAAAAATTGATAATTTAGCTACAGTGAGTTTTTTTTTACTCTTTCAATGAAAACTGCCAAGAATCTGTTACCCCCGGCGACGATATCAGGATCATCCATAAATTAAAACCCTTTTACGGGAGATGCTCGTTTTCTCAATATATGCAAAATAAGCATGTTTTTTCTTAAATTACTTTTCTTAACTTCTTTCTAATATCGTTCATAAATAGATTAAGGTAATAAACTAGTAAAAATAGGCAGAAATTTGAAGCAGAGAGTGTAAAAATGATGTGGCATATTCCAAAAGCCACCCCTCCAAAATTACACTGGACGCCAACCCCTCCAAATGAGGGTTTAACAAACATTACCAGTGTTTTGTTGTTTTTTTTGGCCAATCTACATACTACTGAAGAACAATTAAAGTGAGTAATCTAAGTTTACAGTCTGCCAGAAACAGTCATTTCATTTAACAGATATCGATTTGCGGACATATTCTCAGTAGGAGACGGTGTCTGTTAAATGCAAGAAGTTTGCAGTCAGGTCAGTTGAACGTGCTTACGTGACCATCTATTATACAAATATCAATACACATTTCAAAAAAACTTTATATAACCACCAAATAACATTAGCAGTTCACCTACCAGGCCCGGCATAAAACATTCGAAGTGAGTATCGGAACAATAGCTTGATATTCGTTGAGGCCAGCTCATTTCCGTTTACTTCTTTGTGAACCCATTAAAAAAATATATCAAATGACCCACCTGTCTACAGCCACTTCATTAAAAGATTAAATATTTAAACTAGCTCATTTCGTACTTATTTTAAATGCAATTAGTCGAAATAAATTCAGTTAGCATAATTTGGTGACCCAGCATACTCAGCAGTTACTATAGCATGCAAAAGGTTTTGAAATTAAATTGTGTACAGAAATGAATCGTCCTTTTTAATTTTTTTGTAGTAGGCCCAATAATTTTTTTAAAATTTTATTCTTAAACAGAGTTGTTTATATGTTTTGCGAAATTGTCTTTCAAATAGCATGTTGGAGTCAGACAAATCAAACAAAGCTGGTTTCCAAACTACACTGTGTAACACTACAGTGAGAATTACGGTGTTAGAACAATATTAATGTATAAGAACGTAGATGGAAAGATCGATATTTTCAGGTGTTGTAATATCGCAGACATGCTGGGGATTATCTCAGAAGTAAGAGAGAAAAAGAAGAAGAAGGTTGGTTGTTGAATATAAGTTACGAGGAAGCGAGAAGGTTGATTACGGAAAAAGAAATGTGTGAGAAATTGAAATAAACTGTGAAGGAAGTGTAAGAAGTCAGAAATAGGTAAAAGAGGAACAGAATTATGTGAAATCAAGATTGTGGTAATAGGATAGAGTGAAGAACAATTATCACCACTGTCTTTACGAACCTAATCTTCAGAGAAGAATGTCTGATTTGTCTAATCTTTTGTCTGGTGGTTCGCGTTGGTGGAAATTGTCTCGTGTTACTAAAACTGTTACTGCACAAGTTAAACCCCGTGTGTGTTGGTACATTTGTTTGAAGTTGTGTACTTATTTCCTTAACAGTGACAGAATTATTATTCCACTAAGCAGGAGTACCAGATTGTCGGCCGAAAACATTTTAAACAGAAACAACCAGTGTGTAAATATAGTCACAACTACGATAACTTTTAGGAACACTCATATAATGAAGTCAACAAAAATATTTGTTTCAACTGCTCAGTGACGTTTGTAATCCAGCTTTCTCTATTCTTAGACAACATTCCAAACAAAAGGATAGTGAAAATAAACCATAATAATCGGCAATATGGAGCCGCAGCCGGCGCCATCGACGGACTGGGTAAGACGCAGCGCAGCCAGAACGTCATGCGCCAGCGAATCAGCAAAGATTATATTTTTTATAAATTTCATGTTGTACGTTAACGTTTTTTTTTTTACTTCATCTAAGATGGAATATGCGAACTAAATAAATTCCGTAAGTCTGAAAGTGTGTATTGTTGCTTTTACTTGCAAATCAACACTAAACAACATTTAAAGCTAGGGATTTTCAAGCAAATACAAACATTTTACTTCCTGGCCCAGCACCGAAAGATCAAAATGCGTTGCACTCTATTTGAAGCTCTCTGGTACGTTGTTTTCACCAAACAAAGAATATTCGGGACGAATATCGATGTTTTTCCCGTACATTGCTGACTCATTAGTTAATAGTTTAGCTCAATTTCCATATATTTGGAGAGACGAGTAGAATACTGCGCTTAGGTAAACGTATAATAGCCTGGGGCAAGACGTAGAACCATTGATCAACCGAACTCATACGCCATCTAACCGTTTGGAGCGAAATAACAACGGGAGTACGTATTACAGACACTAAATTGAAATTTTTTAATAACGAAATTTTTTTAATACTTTGTTTATTTTATTTATTACTAATATAATTTCATCACAGCCACGTAATTCTTATTACATCGACTAAGGCAATGCATGGGGAAAACGTAATTGTGAAAAATAACAGTGTGGAGAAATGGAAAAATCCAAGAAAAAAAAGTTGAAGAATTTGTTTACTGTCATAAACTACTTTGTGGAAGAGCATCGTTATCGGCAATTATTTGCCCCTTCAGTTGGTTTTCATTATTTAAACAATTGCTGCAATAAAATTTTCCAGTTTAATAGACGTTCGTCTAGAAATTGGAAACATAGGAATTTAAGAATAATTATTTCATCAATTTTCTAATTGTGCATGCAAGAAATAAATAAATAAATGACTTTAGATACCGAAACAAGGATGGAAAAAAAAAAAATAATAATAATCATAATAATACTGAACGGAGTATATGTGATGGTAATTCCTTAGTGAAATTCTTCATTCGTGAATCTTAACTCGTACGGTCAATCAAGAAAAAGAAAAAACTTTCAAGAATGTTTTATTCAGAAGTAAATATTTCAAACATCGACAGGAAAAAGTTTTACACTCAAGTATCATTTGTTTCTGAAACAGCATATAATGAATGCTATTCTAACCACTCGAGGGTCATAATAACTGTTTTACGTCTTCCAACAATGAATGCTTGAGTAATGAGACGACTACCCGTTAGAATGCTGGTGTACATATCTGTTACACTATTCTGTCCGTCTTGGACTTATTATCAATTATCACGCTCGCCTTAATTACACAGCTGAGGCAAAAGTTATTCCAAAACATTTTCGGATATAAGGGGAAGGAAGGGGGAGCAAACTGGGGCACTTGCCCCAGGCGGAAATTTCAACAGGCGGCAAATTTAAATCCCGGAGATCATTTGTTTAGCTCAATTACTGTCCCGAGAGGCGAACAATGGACCAATTGGTAATAATTGGGTGGCGTGACAGTGGGGGTTCGAGGCGGCAATCTCAGTTCTTGCACCGGTTCGGATAATTCCTAGATCCGCCAGTGCTCCAAAGAAAATAAACGGTACGGCTTGTTTTAGTCTTTTATTGACCAGAGTGTCATTGCATAAGAACGCAGTTTCTCTCGGCGATGAGAATATATGAAATGTTCTTGGATGACTAGTCGACTTAAAGAAATGTTATTATTACACGATATTTCGACGATCTCAATCGCTGTCGCCATCTTCTGGTGCTCTGCTGGCTGCGACGGGTTCCAGAGCCGACCAATCACAGCGTAGCAGCAGGAGTCTGAGTTGACTCAACAACATCGCACTTCACCAGATGAGATCGCCGAAATATCGTGTAATTATAACACTTATTTAACTCTGCTAGTCACCCGAGAACATTTCATATATACAGAGTGTCACTGTTTGCCAGTCGAGCTCCTACACAATTTTTAAATTTCAAGTTCGCCCATAGAACGACAACGGAAGCTGTTTCGTGGTTTTGCATCGCCTCTGGATGGCGAGTGTGGTAGGCCACCGGAACGCAACAGAACAGAAAATTTAAGCATTTCCTTACATACTTTCAGGACAAACTAAATATTACATAAATACAAATAATTTTTTATTGCTGTGCAATATATTAACTGAGCAAAACACAGTTCCAGCAGAATAAATATCCAACAGCCTTCAAAAGTAGTTGGGAAGGCTACCCCTAATCTGCTGTGGTTGAATGTCATTATCATGAAATCTGTTAGCTGCTTGTTTTGTTCCTTGCTGTTTCTGCACTAAACAATGATTTATATTTTTTGTTTTAATTTGTCCATGCCAGTACATCCATAATCGCAAATATGGGATCTGCTATCCAGTTTCCTAAAATATAAATTCAATGCACTACAATGCTATTTGTACCAAGAAAAAATTGTATCTTACACATACCTGAATACAGTATTTTGCGATAAACATGAATAAGTAGCACATTGTGATTTTATTGTTTCAATTTCGGTAGTGAAGAAAGTAAAGAATTCGAAAATAAATTCCAACATTCTTAATACTGATGCGTCTCAGGGAGCACGAAGTGCATTTGAAAACTGAGTATGTGACAAAGCTGAGTCACATCGTGAAGTGAAGTGAGCGATATCGAAACTTATACATTCCATATCATGTGCCTGAAATTCCTGTCTGTACCATGCCACATACTTATGACGTGCACGCTAAAATTTATTTCAAATACAGTAAAACACATAACCAGACAACAAAAGCCATCCACCAAACATGTGACACGTGAACGAGAAATGTTAATCGTTGCTACCATATTATTTGCCTACGTTTTTGCATATAATTTTTAAAACATAAGATTTTTACCAACCGTATAAAATAAGGTAAGAAAAAACTATTAAAATTCTTTGATCTATTTTAACTGTATTTCATTCATACGAATAATTGGATCAGTATGCTACGTGTTACAAGTGTAAAGGTACGTAACAGCGTGACTTTTCAAACATATTTTACACTTTTAGTTTGTTGAAACTCGTGTTAAACATATCTGGTGGATGGAAAATTTGCAACACTATTACACTGCTACATAGAGATAATATTTGTAATTTCTAATAAATAATAAGTGTTAATTAGTTATATCTACATATTCGGATGATTTAAATTCAGAAAGTATTTGAGCGGATATGTGAGAGTAACTAAAACAATAATCATTAATGTCGAATTTATACCGATATAATTTGAGTCCGGTGGAGGTAAAATATTCTGTGTACACAATATATTTTGGTTGTGCTTTGAAAATCTAATTAAGTTTTAAGACTCTGGGATTAAAACTAAAAACTCATTACCCTTTGAATAACATATACGACATCTTAACATTATTTGTTACAGCTACAATAAATACATCGTTACACTCACCAACGCAAGGATTGTGATTAACCATGGTAAATATCCGATCACAGCGTCGTTTCATGTGATTGTTTGGACAGATACAACCAAACATCGGGGATAATCTTAGTTTGGTCCAAGCATCGTGACATAAATCCCTGTAACAAATGAAATTCAGTAACAATCCACGATGTAATGTGAGATTATAGTCTACGCAAACAAAATACAATCATATGACTGTGGGATGAAAGTTTCTGCTTTCTAGATTTAAAAACTAGTTTGGGAAATAACATATGAAATTCATATATGCACGTCCGCAGTTTGATGAAAAATTGAATGTTTTTGTTTTTTGTTTTAATAGGGTGCAAAAACTTCCGATAGGATACATATGTGGTTCTTCTCTGAAATTAACTCCTTTAGTTAATTGGTCAATTTATTTTACACTAGGCAAGTAACAAGGCATTACAACATACTGAGTCGAGATAAGAAAAACATCAAAATCTTGTTTCCTACTGCCTAGGCCTCAAGATACAAGCATAGTTTCACCTATTTACGGAGACTCAAGTTCTGAATAAGTTTTTGTTTTCTTTCCTAGTGACTCTGATTTTTCTCACTCCTGTATTGAAAATCGGACTTATTTATTTATTTCTCGTGTCCAGGACATAACATTACAAGTTGAAACGAAACAAATAATATTAATTAATTAATATTAAGCTTATGGACTAAAGAACACAATTAAATGGTGTGTTACCAGAATTCCGCAATCCTAATGGCTTTTTCATTTGCCCTAATAAGGTCGTCGATAGTGTAGGTTTCAGTTAGATTCCTGCATACCAGAAGATTTTGTGGGTCCTACAGCGTACCACATTCACATAGTTTTCAGTAGTGTAACCCCATTTTTTATATTAGATCTACATCGGGACACTTCAGTTCTTAATCTATTTAATGCCTTCCATATGGCACAAGGCTGATTACACCCCGCGGCCGGTGCCTCTTTGATATTCCTCCAGTGCCCTTCAGGCAACGAATTTCGCCATAGTTGTACACGGCGTGCTCCAGTTGCTGTAGTTGACTGTAAGAAGCTGTATCTCGAATTTAGCCTTGCGGGTTGAGGTTCATGTCCAAACAAAGGGTGTCTGTGGTCTGTTCCTTGTTTCCTCTTCTCCATTTCTGCAGCTGTTTTCCTTCAAATGTTAGGTGGAGCTGTACCCACGATTTGGTATATTTATCTGACAGGAGTTGCTTTCAGACAACCTGTTACAATGTGGCCAGTATCATTCAGTGCTATATCAACCTGCCTAGCAGCTGCAGAGTTTTGCCAAACTGGTGCTGAGTTTTTTGCTGCAGAGAAATTGAGTGCCAGGACAGATGTACGATGCACATTTGGCTGTGCTCCCCAGGAGGTAGTTGTAATTTTTCGGATGATGTTGTTCCGGGAGGATACTTTGAGTTTCAGATCCTCACAATGGGCTTTGAATGTAAGAGAGCGATCAAGCTTTACCCCCAGATATTTTGGAGTATCGCAATGTAATAGTTGTTTGTCCCCTCCAGTTGATGTTCAGCTTCTTTCTGGCTTCTCTGTTTCTCAGGGGGAATGCGTAGACCTGCGTTTTTCCAGAGTTGGACTTTTAGCATCATAATACTTGGCCATGTCCTCAAGAGTTGTTGTCAGATTCACCTCCAACGCCTCAAAGGTTGTACCTTGAGCTGTGATTGCTGTGTCATCAGCATAAATGAATGCTCTTGTTCCAGGAATAATTGGTTGGTCATTTGTATATATGTTGTACAAGAGCGGGGCCAGCACACTACGCTGATGGAGGCCAATCTCCTGAATTCTCCAACGATTCTTCTAATTATGGAGGATGACGTAAAACCTTCTGTTTTGTAGTAAACACTGGATGACTTGTACAAGATGGTAGTCTTTTGTGGTAGAGTATACCTTACTTATCAACATTTTTTGGTTGACTGTATAATACGCCGTTGTGAGATCGATGAATGCCACACCCGTAACCTGTCATCTTTCATACCCGTCCTCTATATACTGTGTGAGGTCAAGAATTTGGCCGCAGCATGACCGACCTTGTCGAAAACCAGCTTGTTCCTTTATGAGCACTTTGTCAATGCACTCTGAGATACAGTTGAGGATCAATCCCTCCAAGACTTCGTATAAATGACAAAGGAGTGAAACTGGTCGGAAGTTTTTTAGGTCTGTTGGTTCCTTTCCAGGCTTTAGCAGTGCCACAACTTTGGCTTTCCGCCAGATCTTGGGGATCTGTAAAGAATTCGGACTGTAATTTGTACAGGTTCAGAATCATATATAGTAATTACAGAAGATATGTCTTGCGTTGAAACATGCAGCTCTTTTATAACAATTAATGACTGAATATTTTTTTAATATTATTGCCTTTTACTGGCCTTCTTGTCATTTCTTTTACTGCTATACATTACATCTTTAGGACAGGTGTTACATATTCAGTTTCTGTATAGTACACTGTCACAAATCACAGCAACATTGCACTAATTAAGGGCAGTAATGGCTAGATGGTCTTAAAAAAACTCACTCTTCTGTTACATTCAATTTATATCGTGCCGTGTGCTATACTATTCATTTGCATATTAATTATGTGGTAAATGAATCATACGTTAATTCGAAAATAAATATAAAACACTGGAAATATGTATTCTTAATGCTAAAATTGCAAGCAATAGTTGGGTTCAGACTTCAGCCAGCTACATCGAAATAATTAAATTAATTTTGTATATAGGCGTCCCTCGCTTCTCAGCTTCCTATATATCTGATACATGTTTTCGCAAATTTAGAATAACTGACCTTGTTTTCTTCAAATAGAGGCAACTAATATATCGGTGCAAAAGAATATTTGTGAACAACCCAAATCATGATTTATGCGGCCTGTTCAAAACACACTCTGCAGACACGTGCCTTCGTGAGCTCTCAATTAGATAAACGAAATGTAAATGGGTGCCTCAGTTTAAAATATATAAGGAGAAGGTCCAAAGACGGGCTAGGGTCTAAATACGGGCTACTTGTTGAGAGTGGTGGAAGGGGGTTGTGCTCAGGCACAGGAATGGCACCCAAAGGAACATCAATTGGTAGGAGAAGAGTAGTGAGCAAATGAATCTGTGACACACGTGTGTTGGTGCAAATTGTTTTATCGGAAAGCTTGCATTTGAAAACTCAAAACTTTTCAAGGTAGGCCAACATTAATTTATCTCTTTTTTACTTACTCAATAAAGTAAATGGCTTCCACCTAATCTCAAAGTACATGACCTGAGCTTCATGCAAGACACCTATCCTGTTCAATTTGTTTGTTTTTTAATGGCTGCCGTGACCATCAACTTGAAGTACCGCATGGTCTAAAAACGGGCTACCATTGGTGGTCCAATAACGGGCTAGCTCTTGACTTGAAAACGCGAAGATTTCAGCACCCTCAATCAACGACCAACTGCTCAAGCTTCAACGTCCAAAAGGGTCAATCCATTTGATGTCCCTTGGATCCCAACCATTTCAAAGAAAAGGCAGTTGTGGACAGAGGTGCACCAAGACATGCGGCATCACTGGATTTCCTTACAGCGAATGATCGAAGAAAAGTGTAGAGCGTACAGCCTTTAACAATTGTCAGATGATTGTGAAGGTGTAATCAGGTGCCTCAGCTAAGAAAAATAATTCAAAAATTGCCAAGCCAAACCAGAAAGCCCATTAAGTAAGCTCAGGGAGAGTTGGACTCAGGTCCCTCCTACTGATGACGAAAATGACGATTTCTTTGGGCGATAAACGTGGTGACGACAATGCAGAATGCATTTTCTGTGATGGACTCTTTTCATATGATGTCAGATGTAGTAAAATAAAGTTTTCTAACAACATTTAGGGTTCATTAATTCATTAGGAGATAAATGTCACTTTTATATTCAATTAGACCGTATTTGGACCACCTCTTGAAAATCAGTCATTTAACATTTTTTTTAATCCTTTGATTTTGGAAAATTAAAACTGGTTATTGACGTTTTTAACCCTCATATCACATTCATAGTTGATTATAGAAGCAAGTAACATCAAAGTTATCCATATTGAGTGACGAGGAAAATCACAAGGACGAAAAAAAAAGTGGTAGCCCGTATTTGGACATTCTACTCTATATATTTACTATCATCAGTCCTCTCGACTATTCTGATGCAATCCTCCATCCCTTCCTATCTTGCGCTAAACTCTTCATCTCAACATACCCCTTACAACCTACGTCTTCAACTATCTGCTTCATATATTCCAATAATTGACTGCCGATACAGTTCTACAGTTTTTTCCTTCGACTGTTCCCTTCACTAACCCTTGTGGAGGTAAAAAATAATAATAATTCGTAAATATTTTAACTCACATTTTCCATACACAACATTAACATTACTCGAGTTTTATGAGCTGCGAGTTCTTGGATCTATAGCTCAACATCTCACGAAAATGTGTAGGAGACAGCGACCCACTCCTTGCAACCAGTAGGCGCGTGGGAAATATTACGTCATACAAAATGGTTGTGGTCATGAGGCGTTAGATGACGTTACACAAAAATGGCGTCGGCCAAGTACCGACCATCAAAGTGGCGGCTGACTGGCAGAGTTACCTCCATGGAGGAAGGAAATATATGGAGACGACGCAAGAGACTTCACCACGCATTGAAGTGAAGCAGGGTGAGGAGGAGTGGGGGGGCATGGCCGGAGTGAGGGGGCATGGCCGCTTCCATACAGACACGGGGAATATGTACAAAAACCTCAAGGGGACTCTAGGATAAAGGTGACGCCGCAATCTGGTGATGGATTATTATGTAACTCGATATGACAAATAAAAAATAAGAATAAAATTTTTTGATATCCTGCTTAGTTTTCGAGATATTCCGTCCCAAATGTGAAATGGTTTTGGTTGAAATTCAGAAGAAAACATTGGTCAAAGCAAATTAGATGATGGATTCTTATTTAAAAAGACGAGGCAAATGAAAAATTAAGAATAAAATTTTCGATATCTCACCTAGTTCTAGAGATATACTGTATCAAAAGTGAGGTTGAAATGGAGAAGAAAAATTTCGCAAAAGTCAATTTAATGATCGATTCTTATGTAACACGACGAGACAAATCGAAAATGAAGAATAAAATTTTTGATATCTTGCTTAGTTTTCGGGATATACTGGGAACATCGCAATTGTTTGGAAGCGCAATATCGCCGCTGCCGCCACTGCGCATGCGCGAGGCTGCTTCACCAATTTAACGTCACTTCTCCTCCATATATTTCCTTCCTCCATGGTTACCTCACTCAAAGAGGCGGAGAGAAACAGTTACAGAAAAATCATGAATCTTGCGGTGGCAAAAATATTTTGACGGGAGAAGCATGCAGTAACTTTGAATTATTGCGTGGGCGGTAAATTCAAATACTACGTAATTCCGTTCCCACTACACATCCATCCTTGGCTTGTATAAAGCGGTCTTTATGTCGATCGTTTGTTCGGTTTGCTGAGAGCTACCAAGCAGCTCTCTGTTGGGCTTGCATCGAAACTAGATTGTGAAAAGCAAGTTGTTCATACTGAAGCTAATTTATCAGGAATCAACGACCACATGAAAACAGCGACGAGTGGAAAATTACCCGCGTTGTGGGGGACTGAGACGTGATATGTTGTGGGAAAGAAAAAAAGGATCATCACCGAAAACTCATGACGAACAAAGCCAATTGCAATAGTTTAACACTTAAAGTTTTAGTGCGTGTGTGAGAGAGACTCTATTGCTCAAGATACTGTTTGTTGCTCCATGACGGGTCTATCCGATGGGTTGGCGGTAACTTGATCGACATCGGAGGTGCGTACAGGGGCGAATTGAGCGCAAGAAGGAGTCAAACGACCAGTTTCCATAGATATCAGCATCTATTTTATTGTCTGGTGAAGCTGCTGTTGCTGCGGTACGGAACTTGTTCAATAAGTGTGGAGCAATCCTCTCGCTCTATCGAAACGTTTCGAGAAGTCACTAAACGCTAAATACTCCTGTAGGCCATAAACTATTTGAAAATGTTGGGCATGTATCTCATTTAGAATATTAAATTTTTGTGTTTTCAATACTAATGTTTTACCTGCTTGCAAAATCAAATTTTTTTATAGTTGTAAAATCTTTATATAATTTGCTTGTAAATTCACATGGTGTTACCAATTGTAAAACTGTTATGTAAGATGTTGCGATATACTATTCAATTTAAACTGAATAACATTTCAATTTGCCTAGAATGTACGACCATTTTATGCCGAGATATTGTTTATTCCTGTGTCTTGTATTGTTATTCATACTTAAGGATAAGTAGGCCTATACCTTTTGTTTGTTGGTCTCCTTATTGGTGACAGTAAAATTGGTCTGGTTATGCTCATGTTAACTCTTATAGTTATGCTTTTAACTTTCGCACCCCTTTCATCATAATAAATAATTAGAATCTTGCATAATTAGATACTAAAAATAAGAAATAAAAATTTACTTAGAAAACCCAAGTCGATTTTAATCTAATATTGCAATCTTATTGAGTTGATCTTGCAACATATTCTGTCTTAGGTAACTGTATAGATAGCATAAGACTGCTCTGTCTTTCTCTTTATGTACCCGTAAGCTACGTAAAATACCCACCTGGAATTTCCTGAGTGGGTACTGGTACCCACAGTATCCATATTACCCGCCAGCCCGACTTCCTCTAGAAATTTTGCAACGTTAAAAAAAAATATCTGCTTTATAATTTATACGATGTACACAAACATACGGGAAAGTATTGGCAAAACCATCAAATATCAGTCAGTAGTTACGACTGTTTCTTATCTATGTTGGCGTTTCCATTAATGAATGGAGAAACGGTTTCACATTTTCCAGATTAATTTACGTGTTATACATTTATCGTTTGTTAAATTAAAAAAATAGTAACTTTGTGATAGTATTTTTATTGTTTTTACTTGATGATTCTGGTTAAAATTAAAAAACTTAGAATTAGATTAAATCAGATTGCACTTGCAACATGAAGTACCGAACACAATTTTCCTGACGGAAGATGGATCTTGTTGAGTCTCATTCACATGTACTGCAGAAGCTTTGACTTCGACACTGGTTACTATCCATTCTAACTTCTAAGATTCGCAGCGTTGAATATAATGAGCATTAAGAATTTCATCTATACACGGATTTAACTGTAATGAAGCAAACAGTTTTTTCTTTCCCGAAAAAAAATCTGTTACGAAACGGATTCTATAACTCTTGATTTTATGACAAAATCGACACCTAGCTGAAATCGTATGAAGATACTCCCAAACATTTATAAATTAATCGGTTATTGGTTATTTGATCTAATAGTAGTTTAGTCTTAACTTTGATATTATTACGTACGTAATTTGTCTCTTGAGAAAGCTTTCAATATCGGGTCTAATTATTCCACATTCACAACTAACGGTTAAATGATTGGCTTACTATGTTTTCCTATATTTGTATAATATGGTCTTCACATTTATTACCATATTGCTGATTTTCTATCTTACAGTTTATCTTCTTTTATTTTGTTCATATGCTTAATTACCGACGCAGCAAATGTATTTTTCGTTTCATATTTGTGATAATATTATCATTACTGTGCCATATCATTATCATGTCACAAGAGTTTAAAACTGAAAGCATTTTTATCAAGAAACAATTACTTTTCGTCAATTTATTTCTTAGAGTTTAATTTAATTTAATTGCGATGAAGCTCAAGTTCCCGTGGCAATATCCATACACTCCCACTTTTCCGCTTTCTGGTACCCACCGACTACAAACTTCAACCTTAAATTCTTTCAACGTTAGTGGTAAATTATTCATCATTGCAATACCTGAATCCACTTACCTACGTAAGAAAATCTTCACACACGCTTGTGCCAGTTTCACGGCTCGTAACATCAGGGTAATTAAAACAGAAATCTCTATCGCCGAACCGGGATTCGAACCCGCAACTGGCCTTATGAAACTACCCTGCCTTGTGAGCACTTTCCTTTTACGCATGAGGGTGCTTGGCAGAGTACAGTCAGTTTTGTTAACTATGTCCTGTCTTTCTGCCTACATGGGCTGCTTTTTCTGTCTAAAAATTCGTAATTAGCATTGATTAGTGACACATGCGAAAACTTCGAGTAATAGCAGCAAAACCGTCTCTTTATTCTGTCGAATTTGTTGATTGTTTATTCAATTATTTACTCATATGAATGACAGACTAGTTGTTATGAAGCACGTGACAGATACTATAAGTATGGTCTCTGCCTAAATTCACATTCAGAATGGCAATATACTAACAATCATTGTTGCAGTCAAAATTATTTTCTGTTATCAAGGATGTAATGCATCTGGTGTGTTTTTTCTATCCTTCGTTTCAATTATGATTTTACACATTGAGGAAAGTAATGGAAAGTTAAAAAGATCAAAATAAATGTCACTTTAAACTAATTCAATAAAAGTTGACATAATTATAAGTCTAATACAGATTAAAGGAGTAAGGCGGAAGTAAGGTGAAAAAATATTGTGATATATAAATTGCAAAGATTATTTATACGCTGTTGATTTCTCGGTGTCCGTGATAGAGCAGGATCGTTAGTGAACGCTCCAGTGACCTGGAGGCCCCTTCGCGCTGCCTTCGTTTTCCAGACACGTAAAACTCAATTTAGATCATATCAGTTATGTTAAGTGGAAGCGTTCTTGCGGCGAACGGGACTATATGTCATTATCAGAACAGTCTTTTTTTCCCCCTCTCAGTTAGCGTTGTAGAACCGTACCAGTTTTCATTTTATTGCTAAAATGACAATATTCACAAAGGCAGCACGTCAAATATAAAATTATTTCTATTCGATTCTTTCTTTCCAGGAAAATTTCAATAAGTAGGTTTGTGGAAGATTCTTGCAGAAAGAAGGACTAGAATGGTATGTTCTAAGACATGAGGGATTGTAGAGGAACAAAATTAGGCGAGATAATAATGTTCATTACGAACATAGTAGTAGATACTTACACAATTCAATAAAAGGTCCTACATCTGAAAAAATAATAAAACTGAATTGTGGCATTCGAATCTTCGCTAATGTATAATTATATTTTTCTCTGCGAAAATAGTGACTATGACACTGGTTAAAGTCTAGTAAACAACCATGGACGTTTGTGTGGTGGCTCCATCACGTGACTTTATTTACATTATTTTAAGGGCACTAAATTTGTTTTCGTGCGTGTGGTGGTTCTCATTTCTTATGAATCGCGCGCGTATCTATTCTAAAATGTGAGAAGGTTCGCACACGATTTACAGTTTGCTTCACAAATAGCTGAAAAATTGTCACCGATACTGTTTTTCACATTTCTGGCGTAGACTTCATACTGCCCTTTGTATTGGAGCTTAACGATTGACGTCAAATGCAATAGAGCGGTCTCGGCAGCGTAGGGAGAGTGCTGAAGGTCGCCGTTTCGAGTCCGGCTGAGGGCATGGGTGTTTAAGAGTTGTGTGTGTGTTACTGTCGTGTCCGTACCGTGGTGTCGATACTTTAGCAACAATTCAGTAGAGAAAATGATAAACTGGACGAGTCATGATGATCACATTGAGCTGGCTGTATGGCCTCAGTGGAGGAATGCAAATATATATATTTACTTCAGCTCCCAATTTTGTTAAGGGTACATAAGCAGGTCTACATCTTTCTAGTCTCTTGTCTATTGTTGCGGCCACCATCTACAGGACACCATGTGCCCAGTGAAACCATTGTTGGAAGATATTCATCGCCACTAATACCGTTTCTGTACGCCGTTGTTCTCTCTACTGTATACGTACGCTTATAGATTACTTCCGGTTCTCCATTTTAGATTCGGTAGATATTCATCGCCACTAATACCGTTTCTGTACGCTGTTGGTCTCTCTACTGTATACGTACGCTTATACAGGATGTTACAAAAAGGTACGGCAAAACTTTCAGGAAACATTCCTCACACACAAACAAAGAAAATATGTTATGTGGACATGTGTCCGGAAACGCTTACTTTCCATGTTAGAGCTCATTTTATTACTTCTCTTCAAATCACATTAAACATGGAATGGAAACACACAGCAACAGAACGTACTAGCGTGACTTCAAATACTTTGTTACAGGAAATGTTCAAAATGTCCTCCGTTAGCGAGGATACATGCATCCCCTCCGTCGCATGGAATCCCTGATGCGCTGATGCAGCCCTGGAGAATGGCGTATTGTATCACAGCCGTCCACGATACGAGCACGAAGAGTCTCTACATTTGGTACCGGGGTTGCGTAGACAAGGGCTTTCAA